>VFSX01000006.1:27500-77500 GCA_016618255.1 Chlamydomonas sp. UWO 241 | reverse complement strand
CCCTTCAAGGGGAGTCTAATTTCCCATCTCACATTGAGTCCAGCTCACATGGACATCTGGCCCTGCGCAGCTTGTGACCTAGCCACTAGGAAGGTGTGATGAACACACCCACAAAGTTTCAGGTCCTTACACCCAGCCAGTCAAAATATATTGTCTCTTTATATTAATATATATGATAAATACTATGTAATATTAATATATATTATCGTCTAAAAAAATATATTAGTATAATTTGGAGCCCTACGTGTGTGTGCGCGTGTGGGTGTGAGCGCACACCCATGTGTACATGCCCATGTGTGTGCACCCGAGTGTGCGCGTGAGTTCCTGTGTGGGAGGGGGGGTAGGAGGATATTTGTGTGTGCGCAGAGGGTGGAGACACAGCATTGACAGTGTGCGCACCCCATTGACGCGCCCCTCGCCTGGTGTATGTGTCTGTGTGCATGCGCGTGCGCAGATCGGGCGGACGCCTCTCTACTGTGCTGCCAGGGAGGGCCACACGGGCATGGTGTCCCTGCTGCTGGCCGCAAAGGCGTCGGTGGACAAGGCAAACAACGTGAGTTGGGTGCTGCGTGGGGCTGAGGGCGCTCTGTTGGGAGGGTGTGTCTGTGCATGTGTGTGCATGAGTGGGCGCTCCGTTGGGCGAGTGTGCGTTTTTTTTCCTGCAGGTGTCTGCGTTTTTTTGCTTTTCTGGGTGCGATGGGAACGTATGCTGGTAGTAGGTGGTGGTGGCAAGGTTGTGTGTGTGCGTGTGTGTGTGTGTGTGTGTGTGCACGTGCGCGTGTGTGTGCACGAGCATATGTGCATGTGCGTGCACGCGTTTGCATGTGGGTGGGTGGGTGGGTAGTGTGGGGTGTGTGCGAGGTGTGTATCGTGTGTGGTGTGTGTGTGTGTGTGTGTGGTGTGTGCGTGTGGTGTGTGCGTGTGGTGTGTGTGTGTAGTGTGTGTGGTGTGTGTGCGTGTGGTTTGTGTGTGGTGTGTGTGTGGGTGTGGTGTGTGTGTGGTGTGTGTGTGGTGTGTGTGGTGTGTGTGTGGTGTGGGTGTGGTGTGGGTGTGGTGTGGATGGTGTGCGTGGGGTGTGAGTGTAGTGTGTGTGGTGTGTGTGTGTGTGTGTGGTGTGTGTGGTGTGTGTGTGTGGTGTGTGTGTGGTGTGTGTGTGGTGTGTTTGTGGGTTGTGTGTGTGTGTAGTGTGTGCGTGTGGTGTGTGCATGTGGTGTGTGTGTGTGGTGTGGGTGGTGTGGGTGTGTGTGGTATGTGTGGGTGTGGTGTGGGTGTGGTGTGGGTGTGGTGTGGGTGGTGTGCGTGCGGGGTGTGTGTGTGTGGTGTGGTGTGTGTGTGTGTGTGGTGTGTGTGTGTGTGTGTGGTGTGTGTGTTTGGTGTGTGTGTGAGGTATGTGTGCATGGTGTGTGTGTGTGTGTGGTGTGTGTGTGGTGTGTGGTGTGTGTGGTGTGTGTGTTGCATGTGGTGTGTGTGTGTTGCGTGTAAATACAGAAAAACTGACAAATGCCCACTCTGCCACCAAATCGACGGAGGCGGCCACATTGCCTCAGGATGTCAAGACCCAGCCATGAAGCGTATGTATACCGAGAGCCACAACAAGGCCGGCAGGATTCTGCTGATCGCAATCTACAACAGCGCCAATGGTGGCGACATATGCTTGGCAGATGTAGGGAGCCAACAGCGCTGCAAAGACGACGGGGCGCCCTACGTCGGCCTCAACCACGTGCCAGCCAACACGCTCCCCCCACCGGCTGGCCAAGGGACCGAGGAGCACGCTCGGTGGCTGCACACCAAGAGACCAGACATCATGCTCTGCAACATGCAAGGGCACTCGCAGGCGGACATAGAACGACACGAGATCCTCAGCGTGGAGCTCAACTTGGTGACCTGCCATGACACGCGACCAACCGACCAGATGACAGCGGCGCGGCAACAACACGAGGAGCTGGTGGAGCGGCTGGTGGAGAGAGGCTAACAGCGCGACAACATCAAGATCTACCCCATCCTACTCGGCGTCAACGGCACCATCTACGCGGTGCACACGATAGGCACACTAAAGCAGCTGGGGGTGCAGCGGGATGCTGCCCTCAGCTGCGCCCGGAAGCTGCACACCCTCATGGTGCAGCAGCTCCACTCTGTAGTCACCACCGGGCGGCACTTCGAACACAGAGCCGCCCCTGGCTAACCCCCCTACAGCCCCTTTGAATGGTAGCTAGCCTCGGTAGGCAGCTCCCTCAATCCCACGCCCCAAGGGTGCGTAATGTAAACTGTTGCGTGTGTTGCGTGTTTTGTGTGCGCGCGTGCACGCGCGTGTGTGTGTCACTGTCTTTGTGTTTTAAACAGGTGGGGGGCGACAGGCACTGCCTCGCGTGCACGCACCCCACTCCAAACCTTGCAACCTTCTACCTTTTTAGAGCCATGCTCGTGTGCAATTCAGTGCGCGTGCGCACATACAACAAGTCATGCGCGTGCATGCCCCACTCACGCCCCCCTCGTACCTGGTGTGTGTTTGCGTATGTGCAGAATGGGGAGACGCCTCTCTTCAAGGCGAAGCGCGGAGGCCACACTGCAGTGGTGCGCCTGCTGGAGCAGCACGGTGCGCGCAGCTGAGCTGGGTGCTCATTCGTGTGATGGGCACAGCTGCTGCATCCATCCACGCGGGAGGGGGGCGGGCAACGCACTGGAGTACTGGGCGTTGCGCTCCGCCCGCTTCTGCACACGGCACCACTCACGTTGTGGCTGCCAGCTCAGCATCAGATCGGGGGCATCATCATGGATGTTCAGTCGTGTGAGACGCACGACCTTGCTGGGCGTACCGCGCCCGAGCACTACAAGCAGGTGGCTGGCTACTGGTAGTTGGAGCCTAGGGGGTTGGGGCATGAAATGTTATCCCCCCTGCGGCAAGGCTCGATGCTAATGATGTTTGGTACAGCCTGCAGGCGGCGGGCCGTTGTGAGTAGGCCGGTTGTGTAGGCCCGCCCTACACGAGCAATAATACGTAACGCAGGCACCTGTCCTTCATGTAGGGTAGGTAGCCTGAGCCATCTGATATGCTGGCCGTAGAACTGACCACCTTCTCTGCTAGAAGAGATGGTGGAGCCCTAGGGGCCTGTTGGTAATAAAGGCTGTCCCTGCCGCGCTGCACAAGTTGTTGTACAGATCAGGAAGGACACGTGGTCGCAGATTGTAAACACCACGCATCCTCTTGTCCATCGTGCCCAGCCAGACCGGGAATGCTGTGCAGCCGACCTGATGACGTGCTCCGAGCACGAGGTGAGTCACCTCTGCCACAAACCTTACTGTTAGCATTGTGCAATGAGGAGATCCGTTGTTGATGCAGCTAATGCAACCTTGTCGCACGAGATAAGAAGGCTCGGTTTGAACTGACTTTTCAACGGCCGAGCTGGGGCAGCGCTGGCATTTCCCGTCGCGACACTGGGCTTTGCAAAGAGGGCAGGGCCGGATATGAGCCGGCCAGTCGGCACCCCGCAGCTTTGGATGGTGAAAGCCGCCATGCTGGTTTTCGGGCTGCAGCTGGTATTGTGCCCTGCACAATGCCAGCTGGCACAGCGTGCACATCCCCACACTTTGGGCCGCAGCTGGTGTTGTACAACACCAGCAGCCCAGGGCACATGTACCCTAGCACAGTGTGCATACCCCCCACACTTTAAACTGCATGCCAGTCACGCCTTACTTGCTGGCATTCGCAAAGGGAGATGGGGAGGCCCAGGTTTACAGGTTTACAACACGCTCCCTCAGGGCTAGAATTGAAGAGGGCTGACCAAGAAACTAGGGACCTCAAGAGAGGAGAGGCCCACATGTAGGCCCTGCAGCTGCAGCAAACTGACCCGTGCGGCTGATATGCAGATTGTCTCTGGTCGAGTGGTTGAGTCAGATGGTCACAGCCTGGCCAGGAGTGTTTGTAAGATACAAGACGGCAGCAGGAGAACAAGACGAGATGATTGGCCAGCGGGCGCCAAAGCAAGCAAGGGCCGCCACGCAGCGCTTGCAAGGCCCAAATCCTCAACGTACAACTGATTTTACATCCTTGCCTGGGGCGTTGTCTCGGGGGTAGCCTAGTCACCACCCGATTGCAACAACGTCAAGCGGGGAAAAGCGTGGGGGGCCTAGCGCCCACGCACGGGCCAACTTTCAATGGCAACAGAGGGAGTCATATCTGTATGGGGGTTGTTATGCCGTGACACGGTCAGTCACACGGGCGGGTCACGTTGAGGTGTGTTGCTGCAAAAATCTGGGTCGACAAAGACGTGCAATTAGGAGCCCTATTGGCAAAAAAACAAGTGAGGGGCACACAGGACGGCAACGGGGGGAGGGGGGAGGAGAAGGGATCACTTTGGGCGACCGTAAACTCGTGTGCGTCGGAGGCGCGCGTATTAGCACTTGCGCCCCCGGCCTGCCTCTCAACGCGCAGCTGCGAGCACAGCCGCCAGGGCCAACGCAAGAGGCACTGCCACGAGCGCAGCCGCCCATCGCAGTGCGACCCCTAAACGGAGAGAGTCATAGGGGTGGGTCGTCACTTGGGGTGCGCCGCCGCAAACTCGCGCGCGTCGACGACGCCGCTCGACACCGGTGCCTGGTACAGCTTGCCTGCTGCGCCCTTCTGGCAGCCGCCCTCACAGTCTGAGAACTCAGAGGAGGCGTCATCAGAGTCGGAGTCTGAGGAGTGGGCGTCGAGCAGGCGGCGCTGCTGTGAGGAGCGGCCGCACGCTGCCATTGCGCAGCGCAGGCCAGCAAACGCGCGCAGGCCAGCAAACGCGCTCAGGCACGCAGCGCCGACGAGCAGCGTCAGGGAGAGAGGCACGCGGAAGCTGCGCGGGTGGGCAAGGGAAGAAATAAGAAGGTGCTAGGAAGGTGCTGATGGTGTGATGGTGCTGTCCCGGGAAGGGAGTCATGGGGCGGTAGTTGCAAGGCCCATGTACACATCCTCGCGGCGCTCCTCCAGCTGTGCCGACGCAACTGCCTACCTCTTCACCCCACACCCCAGCCTTGGCGCAGACCCGACTTCCATTAGAGCCCCCACGTCCCGCACCAAGCCCTTGCATAAGCCCGCACAATCAAGCTCTGTGCCGCGCACCTGGATGCCTCATCGTGGTGCTCCCCCAGCTGCGCAAGCTCGGCGTCTTCGCGCGACACCCACACCCAGCCGCGGGGCAGCGCCATGACATCGCCGAAAGAGGGAGCGGTGGCAGAGGAAGACACGCTCTCGCGCCAGTTGAGGTCGGCGAGCTCGTTGCGCGAGGTCTGCGTGTAACAGAGTGAGAGTTAGAATGAATGAGAGGAAAATAGTGAGAGTGAGGGAGAGGGAGAGTGAATGATAGAGAGATGGGGGGAGAAGAGTGTGCGGGAGTGAGCGACTGTGGAAGCAGTGTGCATGGATGAACACTGCAACAGCCTCAATCACAAACACGCCACGACTCGCCATAGCACATTTCTTTGCTATAATAAAAACTCACCGCCCACGCGTCCATCTGCCGCGCCTCGCCCCACGACGCGCCCCCAATCGAGCGAATGAACTCCTCCACAGCAGCAGCGTCCAGCGCCTCGATCACAGACTCCACTAGGGCGTCCAGGTCGGCGCTGCCACCGCGCGGTGCGGGTGTGTGGAACACGAGTGTGGAGGTGTGGAGCACGGATGTGGACGCGACACGCGACCTGTGGTTGGATGCGGTGTGGGGGAGGGCTCTGTTAGGGGGCCGTGTGCCTTGCAGCTTGTTTTGTAAGCGATTTGCGACGTGTGCCTCGCTGCTCTCCACAATCGGCGTGCGGCTCAATTCACACAAATTCTGTTGCGTTTTTACTTTAACCGGAAAAACACCCATGCAGCTTGGTTAAGGTTACTTTTGGTGGAATTTGTCTGGGCTCCGGGCACCTACCGCACAGAACCCCAGTCGGAGTCAACCGACTCGGTGATTTCATACGCCTCGCCGTACGGGTGCTCCGACGACTCCACACTTGTGTAGTCGGTGCCGTCTGCGCCCCACGTGCGACGGTCGGCTCCGAGCTGCGCCAGGGCGGCGGCCATCTCGGCGTCAGCATCGCCCATGCGTGAGAGGAGGCCCTGCGGATGCGACAATGCGGGGAGGGTGTGTCGAGAGACGAGAGGCAGAGAGAGTCTGAGAGAGAAGGGTTTGTGCGTCCGTGAACAAGCAAGTGCGAGAGCGGAAGAGCAGGAGAGCGGGAGCGAGCGAGCGAGCGAGCGCGAGAGCGGGCGCAAGAGCAACAGCGAGCAAGTCAGCGAGAGATCAAAAGAGTGTAGAGAGAGGAAAGAGCCAGAGAGGGCGGAGGGAGGCAGGCATGCAGAGAGAGACCATGGCAATCGTCAGCATCGCGCATCCTCGACAACGGGCGTCCCTACATGCATCAGGGCGCACGACTCCCCAGTTTTGTCCCTCGAGCCGACCCCATGCACACCTGCACCGTTCCATCAGAACCCGAGCGCGTCAGCGGTGCACCGCGCAGCATCAGGGACGATGCCCCGCCCTGCTCCTCAAGGCGTTGCTGGCGCAGGCCGTTGAACAGGTCTGAGAGGTCAAACTGTAGGCGCATTTGCGGGCAAACACTGTTTTGGGCTTGAGGGTGAAGGTTGGTCGCGCGTGTGCTCCTACAACTACGCATGCTAGCTCATCAATCCTCCAGGAAAACATGCGCAGGCAGTTGACCATGTCAAGAGATATCTGCCTACGTGCGCGTGTTGGGTGATTGGCCGTGGTTCCGCAATGGATCTTGCGACATGACGGCGCACCCCGGGCATCAAGCTCACTTGCTCACTCTTCCTGGGCATGTGGCCCCATGCAGCTGCCGGGAGCCCCTCCGCCAGACGCACATGCATGCCCCCTGTCATGCGCTCAAACAGGTCCCCAGCTGGCTCACCATCAGCAGTGCTGCTGCATGTGCGTGGCCACATGCAGCACGTGCCCGGCAGCTGCTGTGCATCTGCTCAGCAGACGCGATGCACCTGCATGCCCGCCGTCATCCAATCAAAAGTCTCGTTGGCTGATATGTCCTCGACAGTGCTATTGTGTGTGCATGGCGGCTGTGTGTGTTTGCAGTACCTGCCTGGCAGATGCTCGGCGTCTGCTCAGCAGACGCGACGCCCTGCCGTCATCCTCTCAAGTACCTCATCATCGGCAGACGCGTCCTCGACAGTGCGTGCATGCAGCAGCTGCCCAGCAGCTGCCTGGTATCTGCTCAGCAGACGCGACGCACCTGCGTGCCCACCGTCATCCTCTCAAATGACTCGTTGGCAGACGCGTCCTCGACGGCGGCGTCATTGTCATAGGGGCCGTTGCCATTCTGCGCCTGCGCCAGATGGAAACATGAGGGTAAGAGGCAGGGGAGGAGGGGAGGAGGGAAGAGGGTAACAAGGGAGGGGGGGAGGGAAGGGGAGGGGAGAAGGGAAGAGGGAATAAGACGGAATGGAAAGGGAGACGGAATGGAGAGTGAGACGGAATGGACAGGGAAGACGACGGCCTCACACCAACGGTGCGTCTCGCATGCGTGCAGTGTGCAACATGACAGCAACTCAGCACACCTCCTAAACCTTATCTCCCTGACGCAGCAGAGGCAGCAGCACGAGCTGCGCCAGAGTGGTCGCCCACGAGGCCCTCTTTCCTAGCTAATCTGGTGTGATGCGTGCAGTTTGAACGCACCTCCTCGACCTCGTCTCCCGTGATCAGCAGCGGCAGCAGTACGAGCTGCGCCAGAGCGCCGTCCACGCCCAGCACGTGCGCATCGGAGTCCAGCAGCACGCCGGCATCGGCCGAGGAGCCATCGGCGTCGTACCAGGAGTACGCCGCGGCGTCGGCAGCGTCGAGCGCTTCGGCGTAAGCGTAGGCGGCGGCGGTGGCATCGACCTGTGCGCGTGGTGATGTTGATTTCGGGTTGTCTGTGCTCAGTTTGGTTGTTTCAGGAGTACGCCGCAGCGTCGGCAGCGACGAGGGCCTCGGCATAGGCGTAGGCAGCGGCCGTGGCATCGACCTGTGCGCATGGTGGTGTTGGTTTCAGTGTGCGTGCGCTCTGATTGGCTGCACCAGGAGAACGCCGCAGCGTCGGCGGCGTCGAGCGCCTCGGCGTAGGCACAGGCGGTGGAATCGAAAACCGCCTGTGTGCGGGCAGTGGCAGTTCAGGGTTTCTCGTTTTTTTCTCATCGCAGCGGAGTCATTGGGCTTCGGCGTGGCGCCTGTGTTTGTGGTTTTGTCAGTTGTCAGTTATTATTGACAGCGGAGTTGGCTGGGCGTCGAGCGCCTCGACGTAGGAAAAGGCACCGAAATCCGCATGTGGCCTCATCCGCGGCATCGAAATCCGTGTTGGCAAGGCATATGATATTGGCAAGGCATATGATATGTTCTGGGAAGGAAGTGCGGCATGCGAGCAATGCGTCATGATGTATGCATGGTAGGCGGCCCAGCCTCTCGCCGTAGGCGTAAGCAGCGACAATGGCCGTGCTCGGCCTGTGTTTGTGCGGTGTGCCGGCAGTGATGATGTGGTGCTCAGGCTATGCTCAGGGTCTGCCAGGATTTGTTGATGAATCTGTGTCGCCCAGTCCACGCCTACGCCCATGCGCCCATGCGCCCACGCACGAAGCAAACAAGCACGAAACGCAGCTCCTCGTGGCACCCGCTCTCCGGCGCCGAGAGTCGCGCTGCCGCCAAAAAATGCACCGCTGCGAAACCAAGGCCTTCGTGAAAGAAGGCCGCCCCCAGAAGCAGCGCACACGCGAACGCGCCCATACAAACAGGTGCACACGCACACAGAGCAAATTAATAACCAAAACGCACCTCCTCGTTGCACCCGCTCCGGCGGCCAAGCGTCGCGCTACCGCTACCGCCGAAAAACGGGCTACCGCCGAGCTGAGACTGCCGCAGGAGAGACCCGCCCGCCAAAACAGCACGCGCACGCTCGCGCCCAACCATATACGCTCACAAGCAGACAAAATGCAGACACGAAACGCACCTCCTCGTGGCACCCGCTCCGGCGGCCGAGGGGTGCGCTCCCCCCGAACAACATATCGCCGCCGAAGCCGAGACCGCCGCGCGAACTGGGGTTGTTGCTGAAGACGCGCTCGCCTTCCTCTCGCGACCCGAACATGGATGCATAGCGCTCAAAGGCGGGGTCGGGGGCCTGAGGAGGAAGAACATGCGAGTCAGAGATTCAAAGGCTTGGGGCTTGAGGGCTGTGTCGGATCATACGAGGCGGTTGAAGAGGCTTCCATCTTGGTGGACTAATGGAAACAGCATGGGAGTGGGGCGCACATGGATGCGTAGTGCACAAAGCGGGGTCGTGGGCATGTGGAGGTAGGACACAGGACGAGGATGCGAGGCAGGCTCGTCATGGGTTCACCATTACTATGCAACACAGCTTGGAAACGGGACATGGATGCGTAGCGCTCAAGGCTGCATCATGAGGCTGTGAAGGAGGACAATGGACGAGCATGACAGGCAGACTATGCACAATAGTGCGGAATCGGGTGCCGGCCCGAACATGGAGGCATAGCGCTCAAAGCCGGGGCCAGGCGCCTGTGGAAGAGGAGTATGTGGGGCAGGCTTGATATGCAAGATGTGCGCAGGCAATTGATGGGGTTCCTGGCGCACGAGGACATATGCAGACACACACGCAGACACATACGCGCACACAGACACACAGACACACACGCACACGCACATACACACACACACCTGTGCGTACGAGAGGGGGGCGAACTATGGGTCTAGTGCGCCATCACAGGCATCCAACGCAGTGCTCCAACAACCACACACACACGCACACACACACACAAAACACACACACACACACGGACACACACACACGAACACACACACCTGTGTGTACGAGAGGCGGGCAAACCCTGGGTTTAATGCGCCATCACAGGCATCCAACACAGTGCCGCATCGACCACACACGCACACACACGCACACACACACACACACACCTGTGCGCACGAGAGGCGGGCGAAACATGGGTCTAATGCGCCATCAAAGGCATCCCACTGAGTGTAACATCGACCACACACACACACACACACACACACACACACCTGTCGGTACGAGAGGCGGGCGACCGTCGACTGCTCCAGCTCCTCCAGCATGTCAAGCTGAAAGAGTGAGAGTGAGTGAGAAGGGGTGTGTAAGTGGGTGAGAAAGAAAGAGAGTGGGAGGGAATGAGAGGGAGTGCGCGCATTGACTGCTCCAGCTCCTTAAGCATGTCGAGCTCAGAGAGTGAGAGAATGCGAAGGGGTGATCAAGAGTGACAGAGAGAGTGAGAGGCAGTGAGAGCGACTGATTGGGTTCGACTGCTCCAGCATGACGAGCAGAAAGAGTGAGAGAGTGAGAAGGGGTGAGTGAGTGAAAAATAAAGAGAGTGGGAGGGAATGAGAGCGAGTGTGTGCATTGACTGCTTCAGCACCTCCATCATGTCGAGCTGAAAAAGTGAGAGGGAGTGAGAAGGGGTGATCGAGAGTGAGATAAAGAGTGAGGCAGTGAGCGGGAATGATGGGGTCGACTGCTCCAGCATGTCAAGCTGAGAAAGTGAGAGAGGGCGAGAAGGGGTGCAAGTGAGTGAGAAAGAAAGAGAGTGGGAATGAAAGGGACCGCGCGAATGTACTGCTCCAGCACCTCCATCATGTCGAGCTGAAAAAGTGGGAGACAGTGAGAAGAGGTGATCAAGAGTGGGAGAGGAAGAGTGAGAGGCAGTGCGAGGGGTTATAGGATCGATGCTCCAGCATGCCGAGCTGAAAGAGTGAGAGAGAGTGAGAACGAGTGACAGAGAGTGGGGCAGGGAGAGCAAGTCAAGAGGGTGAGGTCGTGAAGTGGGAGTTGAGATTAATAAAAACCTGCTCCAGCTCCTCCAGCACGTCGAGCTGAAAGAGTGAGAGAGAGTGAGCAGGGGTGCGTACGTGAGTGAGAAAGAAAGAGGGTGGGAGGGAATGAGCGGGAGTGCGCGCATTGACTGCTCCAGCACCTCTATCATGTTGAGCTGAGAGAGAGATAGAGTGAGAAGGGGTGATGGAGAGTGAGAGAGAACGGGTGAGGCAGTGAGAGGGAGTGGTAGGTTCGACTGCTCCAACATGTCGAGCTGAAAGACTGAGAGAGAGTGAGAACAAGTGACAGGGGTGAGAGTGAGAGCAAGTCAAGAGAGTGAGGTTGTGAAGAGGGAGTTGAGATTAATAAAAACCTGCTCCAGCTCCTCCAGCATGTCGAGCTGAAAGAGTGAGAGAGGGTGAGAGGGGGTGAGTAAGTGAGTGAGAAAGAAAAAGAGTACGGAGGGAATGAGAGCGAGTATGCGCATTGACTGCTCCAGCACCTCCAGCATGTCAAGCTGAGAGAGTGAGAGAGAGTGAGGAGGGGTGCGTAAGTGAGTGAGAAAGAAAGCGAGCGGGGGGAATGCGAGGGAGTGCGGGCATTGGCTGCACCAGCTCCTTAAGCATGTCGAGCTGAGAGAGTGAGAACACGTGGGAAGGGGTGATTGAGAGTGAGAGAGAACGAGTGAGAGGCAGTGAGAGCGAGTGATACGGTCGACTGCTCTGGCATGTCGAGCTGAAAAAGTGAGAGATTGAGAACGAGTGACATAGAGTGAGAGAGTGAGAGCAAGTTAAGAGAGTGAGGTCGTGAAGAGGGAGTGGAAAAAAAACTGCTCCAGCTCCTCCAGGATGTCGAGCTGAAAGAGTAAGAGGGAGTGCGAAGGTGTGAGTAAGTGGGTGAGAAAGAAAGAGAGTGGGAGGGAATGAGGGGGAGTGCGCGCATGGAATTCTACAACACCTCCGGCATGTCGAGCTGAAAGAGTGGGAGAGAGTGAGAAGGGGTGATAGAGAGTGGGAGAGAAAAAGTGAGAGGCAGTGAGAGTGAGTGATGGGGTTCGACTGCTCTAGTATGTCAAGCTGAGAGAGTGAGAGAGAGTGAGAACGAGTGAAAGAGTGAGAGGCAGTGTGATGGAAATAGCATTGACTGCTCTACCTCGAGCAGTCAAGCTGAACGGGCGAGGGAGAACACGTGTGAGAAAGAGAGATGTGCGCAGACACACGTGCACACACACACAAACACACACACGCGCGCGTGCACACACGTACACGAGCATGCACACACGCACACACACCTGCTCCTGCAGCCACGCAATCGGGTCGAGCACAGGTGTGAACACGTCACTGGTGTGGGTCCAACCGGCGCCGCCGGTGTGGGGAGCCCACGCTTTTTCGAGCTCGGCCGGCTGGTTGTCCCACACCTCACCGCGCATGGTCAGGTCACCGGATGGGCCCTGTGAGTGTGTGTATGCGTGCGTTCAGAGGGGGGGGGGGTGCGCGTGCGTGCCGCGTGCGTGGGTGCGTGTGTCGTGTGTGCATGTGGTGTGTGCAGCGGGTAGGTTGGGTGCGCGTGTGCCTGGGCGTGTGGGCACTGAGGAGGAGTTGGGGCAGGGAAGAGGGTAAGGGGGGGGGGGGGGGGGGGGGGCGAGGGCGGTAGCTGCTACTCAAACGCGCCGCTAGTCGTTTCCCAGCACGCGGGGCTGCGTGCGTGTGCTGGGTGTGTGCCTGGACGCGTGTGTGCACGCGCATGGTGTGCGGCATGGCCATGCACCACCATGTTGCATGTGGAGCGGGCAACGGGGGGGGGGGGGGGGCGGTAGCACGCGGCTGCGTGGCTGCGCGTGTGAGGGTCCCGTCCCATGATTGTCCCATGCGCCCTAGCTTCCCTGTGCCACCTCCTCCCACCGCCCCCTGTGCACCGCCCCCCTCTCCCCTCCACAACGCAAAGAGCTTGAAGGCCTGCACCCCGCAAGCATGCGTGCGGGGGCTTCGATGTCGCTGCTGGCGTGGCGTGGCTCGGGCCCCCTACCCTCCCTCGCGTCCGACCGCGTGGAACGTCACGACATGCTCCCAGTATGATCAGAAGGAGGGGGGAGGCGCCAGACAACACGCGCGCAGAGCGTGTGGCGGGCCGCTGTTAAACCCCCGGTCGCTCGCTCGCTGCCTCACCGTCACGATCACAAGGCGCGCTGCCACGCCCGTGCCTCCAGCTACACACACCAGCAGCAGCGCTGCTGCCAGAGCCGATGATGAAGAGCGCATGGCTGGAATATGGCGTGGCAATTTGCCAGACGTTTCTATCGCCCTCACAGTCAAGCGCTCCCTGGCCTCTTGGAAAAGAACCTTGTGGTTATATGCAGGCAAGAGTTTGCAGAGGACGGAGAATGGCTTATGCATGCAAGGTTGCATGTAAATATGAGTCACACATCTACACATGTATGGCAGGCATGCTTGCACATGGTACGTATTCCCTCGGAACGCCCCCCGCCCCGCGTTCCGGGAAATCTTGAACTGCATCTTGAACAAGAGGGCATAGAAAGACAAAATTGTTGCATTCCCCAAATCACCACGATGCGAGCTGCCCTGATCCTGGCGCTTCTCGCGCTGGCAGCAGCCGTGGTGCCTGCATGTGCTGCGCTGCCATCGTCCGCGAGGGCTGGAGGAGCCTGGAACGGGGTGCAGGCGAGTTGGCGTGGGCCTCTGATGGCTTGCTCTCGTAGATGACGACAGCACTCCCGCCACGTGCGCACAGCCGCATGCTGGCCACTCTAACTCGCTTGCATTGCGTGTGTCAACCCTGCATGGCCAGCGCGTGTATGGTGGGGCGCACAACACAAGCGACAGCTAGCCTTCAAACCGACCTCGCACACATGCCTCGCCCGTGCTTGTGCACCCACAGCTGGCGTATTCTTGCGTAGGCATGGCTGCATGCGACGCCCACCTGGCGCATGCTGTGCCCCCATCCTCAGGACGTGCTACAGGCTCTAGCAGCATGCCGTGCCTTGCTGTACCGCTCCCTCCTCCCTCAACCCCACCACAGGACCAGCAAGTGGTGCACCGCCTGCTCGACATGATCACGTGGGCCAGGGCCAGTGTCGCACATGATGACCTTTTGTTTGGTGCGTATTACGGCGAGGACGAGGCCCAGGTGCGTGTGCGTGTGCGGTCGGGTGCGTGCCGGCGTGTAGGGAGGCGGCCCAGAGCACACACACGCACACGCACACACCCGCAGGCACAAGCGCCGGTGCTGTGTGGGGCAGAGCACGTCCTGTACCTCGCGCAGATGAGTGACACAGCCGGCCGACAGGCTGCGCGGGCGCACCTGCGGGGGCAGGCGGTTGCGGCTGCCCCGCACTCTGATGGAGAGGGCAGCGGGGCAGCAGCAGCGGAAGCAGCAGCAGCAGCAGGGGCATCGACAGCAGCAGCGCGCTCTGATGGCCTGCAGTTGGGTGGCGGGACGGCCGCAGCTGCCACAGCGGCACCAGGTCGCGACTCCGAGGCGCAGCACTATGGCGGTGTCGATGGGCAGCAGGGCTGTGGCGAAGCGTACAGCGATGGAGTCGAGGAGCAGCTAGGCTATGGCAGAGACTACGGCTCTGATGAGTGGCAGCAGGGCGGTGCGCCTCCGGGGAACGGCGGAGACTACATCAATGGTCGGCAGCATGGGGATGGGCTGCTGGAGCTGGACTATGGCGATCGCGAGACCAGCGGCATGCAGCCGCAGGGCGATCGCTACGTGCAGCAGCAGGGCGCGCAGCAGGACACGCATGCCGACGTTGGCGCGTGGGCTGATGAGAGCGGCGCGTCGGCACTGCATGCAGTCTCATCGGCAAGCTCGCATGGCGGTGGTGCTGACTCACACGGCGGCAGCGCCGACCTGCCTGCCGCGGCCGGCGTCGGCGACGGCTCGCACGGCTATGGCGGCGCGTATGGCGGCGCGTATGGCGGCAACGGAGGCTCGTATGGCGCCGGCGACGGCCGCGACGTCGGCGGCCACGACGTCGGCGGCAACGACGTCGGCGGCAACGACGTCGGAGGCATGACGGCAGCGCGTGGGTCTGAACCTGGGTCCGCTGCAGCCGTGGGCCGGCCTGGATCTGGAGCTGAGGCCGGTGCCGCGGGAGCACACCACCTGCGCGGGTCAGGGCATGGATCTGACTCAGGGTCCGAGTCTGCGGCAGGCAACCTGCGCGGAGTGGGCGCCAGTGCTCCCACTCGCGCCACTGCAGCTGTGGGTGGTGTGTCATGGGTGGAGGGTGGGACGAACGCAGGCGTCGGTGTGGAGGGCGAGGGTGCGGACATGATGCTGGAGCTTGTGGGTGCGGGCTCGCAGGTGGCGCGGCTGGGGTGGATGCACCCAGACCAGCAGCAGCAGCAGCAAGCTTCACCGTGGCTTGGGTGGATGCACCCAGGCCAGCAGCAGCTACAGCAGCAGCAGAACCAGCAGCTTCCGGACCAGCAGCTTCTACTGCAGGACCAGCACCAGCAGCTGCAGCAGCACCAGCACCAGCAGGCGACACTGTGGCTGTGGTGGTTGCACCCAGGCCAGCAGGGGCAACAGCAGCAGGACCAGCACCAGATGCAGCAGCAGGGGCAGCAGCAGCAGGCGGCACAGTGGCTATGGTGGCGGCGCGCGGGCCCGCAGCCCCAGGACACGGCAACCACCACCGCCCTGCTGCTGCTGCTGGTCACGGACAGTGTGGCCGGCAAGGAGGGTGTGGACGCGGGTGTGAGCGCAGGAGTGGACGCGAGTGTGGGCGAGTCGCTGCCTGGGCGGTGGGCTACTCGGTGGGAGGAGCCGGTGCGCGGTGGGCCGGGCGTGGGCGTGGCGGCGGCTGTGGCGGTGGAGGCAGCAGAGGGCGCTGTGAGGGGTGGGACGCTAATAGGCGTGGCGGCAGCATCACCCTCGTTAGGTGCGACAAGTGTTTGCCCATCAGACTCTTGTTTGCTGGGTGCTGCCACAACACCACCACCAGACCAGCAACATCCAATGCACGCACACACACGCGCACACATGCACGCACACACACACACACACACATACACGCACGCACACACACACACACGCAGTGGTGGGGGAGGCTCGCAAGACAGGAACAGCTCTGCGGTGGCCGTGCGCCGTCGTTAATGCGATTGCATGGGCTGGCATCGCCGCCTGCACTCTGTCGCTCGCATCGCTGACTGCTGGCGAATGGTGGCGGTGAGTCGTGCCTCTCTCTTTTATAGGTGTTGTGTTCTCTCTCCTGTCCGTCTTGCTCTCTCCCTCGCTCACTCACTCACTCACTCACTCACTCACTCAGTCTCCTCGCCCTCTCCCCAACACGCACACGCAGGTGCAGAAACGGAGGTGATGGCCTCTGCCAGGTCAGCAGCAGCAACAGCGGCAGCAGCAGCGGCAGGCGCGCGCGCCGCCGCCTGCTCGAGAGCCTGCTGGACTCTGGGGAGGGCAGCGGCTGCGGCGGAACCAATGGTGGGAAGCTCCCCCACCCACCCACCCACCCACATGCCCCTCCTATAGACGCCCCCTCCATCGGCGCACGCGTTTGCATCGCCGACTCAACGCACCCCACACCCCCACCCCTTATGGGTAGCTCTCCTAATCCACCCACCCACCCACCGACGCGCTTCCCACATAAGCGCCACTCAACCTCAATCGGCACCCATGCGCCGGTTGGTGCCGTGCTTGCATCGCTGACTCAACCCCCCCCCTCCCTCCCCCGCATGCACAGGTGTGCACAGCAGCTGCAGCCCCGCAGCAGCAGCAGCGCCAAGCACCCTGGGCAGCAGCTGCAGCAGCACGCAGAGCAGCAGCAGCGGCGCCAGCGGTGGTGGAGGCTACCAGCCCCCGGCCGTGTGCGCAGACTCCGAGGTGTCGCGCATACTGCGCGCGTCGGAGCTTGCGTCGCCCCGCAAGTGTGCGTGATGCAGGCGCTTATACTCGCAGCGGCGCCCCGCCAGATTTTATATCTCTCCGCAAATGGGCATGATGCGGACGCTTCTCTAGTCGCTCCACAAACGCAGGGGCGGCGCTTGTGTCCCTGAAAGTGGGCATGACGCGTCCCCTACTCAGCATGCGTCAGAGCTCGCGTCGCTCCGCATGTGGGCGTGACGCCGGCACGTCTGCTCTAGCGGCGCAGGCGCAGGGGCGCCGCAGCACGCTTCACATGGCGGAGCTTCTCTCGCCCCCGCGAGTGGGCGTAAAGCGGGTATCTAACGCTAGCGGCGCAGCGGCGCCCCGCGGCTGCACTTGTCAGATTCTGACTCTCTTCGCGCGTGTGCGTGGCGCGAGCACTTTCGTTCCGCCCCGCAGTGGGCGTGATGCGGGCCTGCCTCCCTCGGTAAAATGTGACAGCTGGGCGCGAGGCGGGCGCTTCTCTTCGTACATTTTGTTTTTCTACACAACGGTCTGCGTCCGAGTGTGCACAAGTTTGCGCTCCTCGCCGTCACACAACCCGTATATATGTATATTTTCAGAATCTTCTCCTACGACTGATTCACGTGGGCAGCAGTAGCAGCAGCAGCACACTGCCAATATTCGGCCGCATTTGCTGATATGTATGCTAGGTAGCGGCGAGGATGACACCACGTGGTACGTGCACGTAGGACGTTTCCCACAATGTCGCCATGGGGGCGCACCCATGGGCGCACATTTACAGTTTACAGTTTACAGTACGCACCCTTGGGGCGTGGGTTTGAGGGGGGTGCCTAAAATGAGCCGGCTACCACGGCCGCCATCCATGGGCACATGATATACAAGATACGGTTACTCTTCGCTCTCGCACAGTTACGCTTATTCTTCCCCTCTGTATGCCCGCCTTGTCCTTTTGATACTCTTGTGTAGGGCCCTGAATGATGATGGTACAGCCAGGGACACCCATGAATGTAGATTTGAGTAGTCGTGTAGACTAGCGAACCCTCCACCGCAGGCTGCGCAAACCGCGCTTGCGGTGGGGTGCGACCAGTGGTGGCGATGGGCTGATGCTCCTCTGTACCATGACACGACAACAACACCAGGAGAGAGTCGTCGTCGGACTTCGTGACCATGTAACATTCTGTAGCTCGTCAGATTTGGCCCATGCGATCACACGACCCAGCGCTGCATGACACTCCCTGCCAGGCAGTCTGCTCCAGCAAATTAAAAGATGGCACTGGACAACAGCCTGGAGAGAGACTGGTGATAGATGATAAATTGAAACCTGAAACCTGCTGTGGGTGAGCGTCGTCATAGCTTTGCCGGGGGTGGTGGTGGGTGCGCATTGTCTGGTCAGCGGTGTCAGAAGCTGGGTGCGATGGGGACGAGGCTGGGTGCGCAGTGGTACGTAGTGTTTACAATCTGCAACTGTGGTTGCAACCACACTTATTCTCAGAACTTGACAACTGATTCACGACAGTGAGAAGTGCTGCTTATTGAGCGACAGGGCTCCACCATCTCTTCTACCAGCGTAGGAGCCCCATCCACCGGGGCCACCTGCGGCAAGCAATGCAGATGGCCATGGCTATCTACCCTACAAGAGCAAGTGCCTGTGTAACGTACTGTTGCTCTTGCATGGCGGGCCTGCACTACAGGCATACTCACAACAGCCCGCCGCTTGCAGGCTGTACCACACAGCATCAGCATCGAGCCTTGGGGCACACCATCCCATGCCCCGACCCACTCGGCCCCAAACCACCAGTCGCCTTACCACAAAGGGCTAGTCATCCCATACCCCGCTACCCGCCGCTTCCAACTAGGCCTCAGCCACCATCTAATGCTGAGCTGACAGCCGCAACGTGAGTGGTGCTATGCACAGAAGCGGGCAGAGCGCAGTGCTTAGGACGACAGTGAGGTGCCAGTCCCTCCCGCGTGCCTGCATGCAGCAGCTGCGCCCGGCACACAAAGGGGGGGCACAGCAGCACCCAGCTCAGCTCCACGCACCGTTCTGCTCCAGCAGGCGCACCACTGCGGTGCGGCCGCGGAACTTCGCCATGGAGAGAGGCGTGTTCCCATCCTGCACATGCGCAAACACACACCAGGTACGAGGGGGACGTGTGTGGGGCGTGCACGCGCATGCATTTGTGTGTGTGCGCACGCACTCTCAATTACACATGAGCATGGATCTAAAAAGGTAATTGCATGGTTTGGAGTGGGGTGCGTGCACGCGAGGCAGTGTTTGTCGCCCTCCACCTGTTAAAAACACAAGGACAGTGACACACACACACACGCGCACACGCGCACGCAACACACGCAACACACGCAACACAAACAACACACGCAACACACGCAACACACACACACCACATACAACACACGACACACACACAACAGACACACACACCACACACACACACCACACACACCACACTAACACCACACACACCACACACACACCACACACACCACACACACCACACACACACCACAAACGCACCACACACACACACCACATACACCACACACACACACCACACACCATACACACCACAGAAACACTGCACACACCACACACACCACACACACACCACACACACACCACACACCGCACACACACACACCACACACACACACACACACACACACCACACACACACACCACACACACACACCACACACACACACCACACACACACACACCACACACACACACACACCACACACACACACACACCACACACACGCACCACACACACACCACACATACACACACCAAACACACAACCCACAAACACACGACACACACACACCCCACACACACCCCACACACACACACCCCACACACACACCACACACACACACAAGTAGCCATCACACTCACAAACACAGAAAAACAAACATTTGTGTGCGTGTGCAAAAAACTCAACACATGAGCATGGCACAAAAGTAAGTGTAGGTTGCATGGTCGGAGTGGGTTTGTGCACGCGAGGCCGTGTCTATCTCTCTCCCCTTTTTTTCAAACACAAAGACAGGGACGCACACACACACACACACACACACACACACACACACACACACACACACACACCACACACACCACACACACCACACAACACACACACACCGCAGACACACCACACAACACCACACACACACACACCACACATACACACACCAAACACACACACCACACACACACACACCACACACACCACACACAAACACACCACACACACACCACGCACACACACCACACACATACACACCACACATACACACCACACACACCACACACACACACCACACACCACACGCACGCACGCACGCACACACGCACGCACGCACGCACGCACGCACACATACACACGCACACACGTGCATGCACACGCACACGCGCTCGTGCACACACACGCACGCGCACGCACACACACACACACACACACTCAACCCTGCCATCATGACCTGCCACCACCACCTATTACCAGCACACGCTCCCATCACACCCAGCAAAGCGAAAAACACACACCCACACATAGGCCATCCCCACCCAACCTGGGCCCAACCCCAGGGGGAAAAGTGGCCAAACGGGCAGACATAAAACTTCGGGAATTTCTTGTGGCTTCCCTGGTTGACCAAATCCACAAATCCACGAAATCGTTTGGCGTCAAATGTTGCACGTCACGGTTGCGTGTGACGCCAAACGGTTTCACCGTCTCTCCAAGCCACGGCCACCCACGACGGATGCATCTAAAAGAGATTGGCGGCAACTAAAAAGTGCGCGTCAAAAGTGGATTTGGTCCAGAGGCGCCGCCGCAAAACATGCCGAAAGTTTGGTGTCGCCCAGCACAGTTACCCCCGCAACGCGACACGGTACGGGAACCAGCGCCTCGTCAAGTTCATGCCACGGGTGGTACCGATCGGTAGGAGGCGTCGCGGGGGCTGGCTCCCCGCAGCGGCGCGGCAGGGGGTTGGGTGCGACTGTTGCATGGCGCTCCGCGAGGCCCGTGACGGCCCCACGACGTATCCCAGCACATGCTCTCGACACGCATGTCTATATTACGTGTCGAGAAAGTATTCTGCACGCGATAGGGCCGTTTTGTCGACTTGGGAATTTTGGGTGTGGCCACATTTTGGTCACAGGTTGGGAGGTAGGACCTCCCAATAGCGTGTATTCAACACTGTGGTGTAAACAGTTCAACACGACCACATATTGAGTTCAACACTGTGCACTCGCAGTGTTGAATCGCGTCCCCTCGGACGCCATGCGTTTAAACCCGACAATCCAATCGCTGCCCGCGCATCCCGGTGCGGTGCCGGATGTTTGTCGACGACGAAAGCGGCGACAGCACCGCGGTGGAGAGGCCAGGTCAATCTGGAGAAGCTATGACAGATGGTGCAGCTGGCTGAAGTGTACGCACAACAGCTCCATCATGCAGCTCCATGCAGCTCCATGGATGAGCATGGGGGCAAGGGGCAGTAAGTGATTGCCCTCGCCAGTCTCTCCCTCAGGGCCAAAAACTGCGTTGCAGCACGCCGGCTTGCCCCCGCGCGCGCGTGGCGGTGCTGCGCCAGTGGTGGAGTCAGCTGCTGCCGTGGCCGCTACAGGATACAGGCCTTCCAGAAGATGCAGCAGATGCTCGTGTCGCTGCCGGAAGAGGAGCACTTTTACGCAGCGTGTGCTGCTGCTGTGCCGTTGTCTGCCGCGCACACGTGAGCGGCACGGCCACACTTACTCGCAGCGTGCGCTGCCGCCCTGCCGCCATCTGCCGCGCACACGCGAGCGTCGCGGCCGCACTTGAACGCAGCGTGTGCTGCCGCTGTGCCGCCATCTGCCGCGCACACGTGAGCAGCACGGCCGTACTTGCTCGCAGCGTGCGCTGCCGCCCTGCCGCCATCTGCCGCGCACATGTGCGCGCCGCGGCCGCACTGGAATGCAGCGTGCGCTGCCGCCCTGCCGCCACCTGCCGCGCACACGTGAGCAGCACGGCCGCACTTGCTCGCAGCGTGCGCTGCCGCCCTGCCGCCATCTGCCGCGCACATGTGCGCGCCGCGGCCGCACTTGAATGCAGCGTGCGCTGCCGCCCTGCCGCCATCTGCCGCGCACACGTGAGCGCCGCGGCCGCACTTTTACGCAGCGTGTGCTGCCGCTGTGCCGCCATCTGCCGCGCACACGTGAGCGTCGCGGCTGCACTTGAACGCAGCGTGTGCTGCCGCTGTGCCGCCGTGTGCCGCGCACACGTGAGCAGCACGGCCCCACTTGCTCGCAGCGTGCGCTGCCGCCCTGCCCCCACCTGCCGCACACACGTGAGCGTCGCGGCTGCACTTGAACGCAGCACGCCCTGCCGCCCTGCCTCTATCTGCCGCGCACACATGTGTGCGCGCTGGTGGGTGTGCGTTGCGTCTTCGTGTGCGTATGAGCGTGCGTTGCGCGTTGTCTGCGTGGGCGTTGCCTGAGTGAGCGTGGGCGTCATGCATTGCACACGCATACGCAGTCTGCGCGTGTGTGTTTGTGTGCGTGTGCGTCGTGCGTGTGTGCGCCGTATGTGTGTGCGTGTGCGCGTGCGTTGTGATCGTGAGTGTGTGCGTGCACCTGTGCGCTAGCGTCTGCGTGTTCTCGTGCATGTGTGTCTGAGATGTGCGCATGCGTGTGCATCTTGCCGCCATCTGCCGCGCACACGTGAGCGCCGCGGCCGCACTTTTACGCAGCGTGTGCTGCCGCTGTGCCGCCATCTGCCGCGCACACGTGAGCGTCGCGGCTGCACTTGAACGCAGCGTGTGCTGCCGCTGTGCCGCCGTGTGCCGCGCACACGTGAGCAGCACGGCCCCACTTGCTCGCAGCGTGCGCTGCCGCCCTGCCCCCACCTGCCGCACACACGTGAGCGTCGCGGCTGCACTTGAACGCAGCACGCCCTGCCGCCCTGCCTCTATCTGCCGCGCACACATGTGTGCGCGCTGGTGGGTGTGCGTTGCGTCTTCGTGTGCGTATGAGCGTGCGTTGCGCGTTGTCTGCGTGGGCGTTGCCTGAGTGAGCGTGGGCGTCATGCATTGCACACGCATACGCAGTCTGCGCGTGTGTGTTTGTGTGCGTGTGCGTCGTGCGTGTGTGCGCCGTATGTGTGTGCGTGTGCGCGTGCGTTGTGATCGTGAGTGTGTGCGTGCACCTGTGCGCTAGCGTCTGCGTGTTCTCGTGCATGTGTGTCTGAGATGTGCGCATGCGTGTGCATCTTGCCGCCATCTGCCGCGCACACGTGAGCGCCGCGGCCGCACTTTTACGCAGCGTGTGCTGCCGCTGTGCCGCCATCTGCCGCGCACACGTGAGCGTCGCGGCTGCACTTGAACGCAGCGTGTGCTGCCGCTGTGCCGCCGTGTGCCGCGCACACGTGAGCAGCACGGCCCCACTTGCTCGCAGCGTGCGCTGCCGCCCTGCCCCCACCTGCCGCACACACGTGAGCGTCGCGGCTGCACTTGAACGCAGCACGCCCTGCCGCCCTGCCTCTATCTGCCGCGCACACATGTGTGCGCGCTGGTGGGTGTGCGTTGCGTCTTCGTGTGCGTATGAGCGTGCGTTGCGCGTTGTCTGCGTGGGCGTTGCCTGAGTGAGCGTGGGCGTCATGCATTGCACACGCATACGCAGTCTGCGCGTGTGTGTTTGTGTGCGTGTGCGTCGTGCGTGTGTGCGCCGTATGTGTGTGCGTGTGCGCGTGCGTTGTGATCGTGAGTGTGTGCGTGCACCTGTGCGCTAGCGTCTGCGTGTTCTCGTGCATGTGTGTCTGAGATGTGCGCATGCGTGTGCATCTTGCATGCGTGTGCACGTGCACGCGTGCAAATGTATGTATGCGTGCGTGTTTGTGTGCAGTAGTGGGGGGCGCAGCAAGTCCCCCCAAGCACCATGCGGCTGCGCACAGCCGCAGTTGACCGGCATCCATGCTCCAGGTGCCTGCGGTGGGAAGACCAGGGGTGGACAGCGCGCGCTGCGAGGAGCGCAGGCGGCGGGCATGGATGGGCAGGGTGTGTGTGGTGGTGGTGGTATTGGGGGGGGGAGGAGCAAGTGGGCAGACCCAGCCAGCAGTGCGGCGGCAGCCACGCACAACACGCTGGGTGCCGCAGCTTTCCGGCATCCATGCTCCAGGTGCCTGAGGTGAGGAGAGGAGCAGGGCTGGGCAACGCGCGCTACGTGGAGCGCAGCGTGCGTGCGGGGGGCGGGTTTGGGGAAGAGCCCAATGGGCAGCCCCGGCGCCAGCCGCAAGCAGAGCGCTCGGCGCCGCAACTGCCCGGCATCCATGCTCCAGGTGCCTGAGGTGGGAGAGGAGCAGGGGTGGGCAGCGCGCGCTGCGAGGAGCGCAGCGTGCGTGCGGGGTTGGGGAAGAGCCCAATGGGCAGCCCCGGCACCAGCCACACGCAGAGCGCTCGGCGACGCAGCTGCCCGGCATCCATGCTCCAGGCACCTGAGATGGGAGAGGAGCAGGGGTAGGCAGCGCGCGCTGCGAGGAGCGCAGGCGGCGGGCGTGTATGGGCGGGAGGGTGGGGGAAAGCCGAGCAGGCAGCCCTATCTAGCAGTGTGTTCACAGCCGCATGCAGCGCGCCTGGCGCCGCAGCTGCCCAGCATCCATGCTACAGGTGCCTGGGGTGGGAGGAGAGGAGACGGGTGGGCAGCGCGCACGCTGCGAGGAGCGCAGCGCAGAGTACATGCGTGGGGGCGCATGGGGGCGCATGGGCCACATGCACTCACACACAGCCCCACCTGCCAGTTGGTGATGCCTATCATACACCCAGGGGGCAGCAGCAGCAGCAGCAGCAGCAGCAGCAGCTGGGCTTGTGTGTGCGTGTGTGTTTGGGGGTCAATCTAAATGGCAACTGCAGCTCGCAGGCCCTGAGGGTTACGCAGCAAAGGGCGAGTCGCCTGCCGCCTGTACCAAGCGATCGGGGGATGGTGATCTGTCGGTTCGCACGCGCACGTTCGGAGGTGTAGAATGGCGCCTGCCGGCGCGCGATTGAACACTGCGAGCCACAGTGTTCAACTTTTTATGGGCGCGCACCTCACAGTGTTGAACTTGTTCAGACCGCAGTGTTGAATGCACGCTATTCGCACTTCCTACATGCAGGTTGGGTGGGGATGGCCCTAAATAAAAAATCACAAAACGCACACGCACCCAACGGAGCGCCCACTCATGCACACACGTGCTCAGACACACCCTCCCAACATAACGCCCTCAGTCCCACACACCACCCAACTCACGTTGTCCGCCTTGTCCACTGACGCCTTTACGGCCAGCAGCAGAGTCACCACACCCTCGTGGCCCTTGGAGGCAGCCTTGATGAGAGGCGTGCGCCCGCCCTGCGCACGTGCATGCACACACACACATGCAACAGGCAAGGGGCGCGTGAGTGGGCACGCGCACTGTCAATGCTGTGTCTCCACCCTCTGCACAAACACAAGCACCCCCCTCCCCCCCCTTCCCACAAAACAACTCACACTCGGGTGCACACACATGTATCCACTGAGTGGACTAGTGCGGGTGATAGTATCTGCTGCCTCAGGGATTGAGTGCGCAAGCACAAGTCTAATACGCCATTAAAGGCGTCCAACAAGACTGTAAAATCGACCATGGGCATGCATGCATGGGTGTGTGCTAACACCCCCACGTGCGCACAAACGCACACAGGCTTGCACAGCCACTAACCACGTGCCTATTACTGCACACGTGAGTGCGCACACACACACACACACACACACACACACGCACAAGTGCAAACACACACCAGACAAGGGACACGTCAGGGGGGGCATGCGATGCGGTGTATCCACACTCTGCAGGCACACGCACACACGCACATATGCACCTCCCCCCCCCACACACACACACAAGCCTGCCAGCATCACCTACCACCACCACCTACTACCAGCGCAAGCAAACATCACACACACACACACACACACACACACACACACACACACACACACACACACCGCCACACACACACAAGCACACCCAGAGACGTGAAATAACAAACATGGGAGTTTTCGATTAAATCACAGATGGATATAACACGCAAGTTTCTTTTGTTGCTGACATTTATAAGTGTGAAAGAGAAGTACAGAGCTGAGAGCGGTGCTTGGCACCTGAGCTTCCATTCCGTCAGCTTGGGTCGCTAGCACCGCTCCAATTATCAATCCTTTTGTGGCTGAGAGCTTTTCCCTCTGAGCTGTACCACCCACCCACCCTTCTCTGCTGTAGCATTTTGGAGTGCTAGCTAGAACAGGGTCCGGCCGCTTGACAATGGCTGTGGGCAGTGATATCACAAGCCGGCTTTGGCATGGTCGCTGTCTTCGGCCGGTGGAGGCCAGACTCTGCCCGAGCCGCGACCTCCGTGGTCACGCATGACTGTAAGGACAAACTGAACACCATGAAGACAGCTGAGACAGAAACACACACATGGCCAAGCGCGCATGGGTGCGCGCTCACACCCACACACGCACACCCACCCACCCACCCACACACACACACACCAACACACAAGCCTGCCATCGTCCCCTACCACCACCACCTACTACCAACACAAGTGACCATCACACTCACAAACACAGCAAAGCATATGTTTGTGTGCGTGTGCAAAAAACTCAACACATGAGCATGGCGCAACAAAAAATAAGTGTAGGTTGCATGGTTGGAGTGGGTTTGTGCACGCGAGGCCGTGTTTGTCTCTCTCCAACTTTTAAAAACACAAACACAAGGACACACACACGTCGTCGTTGTCGTTTGCATAACACAACGGGAGCGCCTAGACCCTGAGTAAAAACACAAGACCCCAAAAGCTACAGCCAGCGAGGCGATCACACACAGCCCCCCAGCACAGTCCCCCGTCGTGACGAACAGCAAAGGCTACTGCGCACGGTTCTGAGAGCCAAGTGCGGGAATACGAGCCCATGTCCACACTCGACAAACACTGAGGCGGCACGCCCCTAACTCGTTCCCACCTCAACTCCTCCGCCACCCCCGGGGCCCCACACGGCCCGGAGTGCCTCAGCACCATCCCTCTCCCTCCCCCTGACAAAAGTAGCATTGCCCCCCGCTGGAGGGTTGCATCGCGTAAGCGGATCCTGCAAAGGGGCAAAACGAGAGCCAGAAAAAGTCAGGGACCCTCAAGCCAGAACACCCCGGTCCCCAAGGAGTAACCGGGGGGGTACACACACATAGTTAGGCTCCCCCCCCACACAAAAGCACTGAACATGGTTGGATACTCGCATAGCCCGCCGATTAGGCAGGAAGCACCGCCACACACCCCGGGGTGTGTGGGCAGTTAAGACAAACCCCCCTCTCGTAGGAGAGGGCGTGGCCAAGACGTGGCCATAATAAAAGGATGAAAAGCCGGGCCGCAACCTCTTGCGTTCAAGGGGATTTCTAACTGGGATTTCAACCAGCACACAGGACTTGAAACCTGCCACCCTTAACCTGGCTCTAGGCACATGCCCACCCCTTTGTGTTGCGCCGAGCACGACTTTGAGCTTGTCGCAGGCCCCCCCTCTTGGGGGGAGGCACAGAAGGACTCGGTGAGGGGCACATCCTAACTTCAATTAGTTTGGGGAAAACGGAAAGGCAGAAAAAAACAGGATAGGGGGGGCATGTGGGGGGGGGCCCCCTGAACAGGCCGAGCCTGCATCAACAGAACATAATTAGTATAGGAAGGGCGAGAACTGGGCCAGGTATCCCGGCCCACCCGTGGAAGGGCGGGGTGGGCCGGGGTGAAGGAGAGTAGGGAGGCTCATCATGCTACAAGGGCCGCCCATGCGGACCGCACCCAGCCTAGACAACGTGACGCGTGACTCTCTCGTGAGCCCATACGTGGGTTTTCCCATGGTCGGCGACACCCCAGGGGTCATGCTTGCCCCCCTGACTAAATCACCACACGTCACGTCGTTTCGGCCAGATACGGGGCGGCAACGGCCGCCACCCTGGCAATGACAAAAAACTCCCACCTCTCCCCTGCCCTGACCCAGAGCACGGGTCAGGGCAGGTGGATGCGCCCCACACCTACAGAGTAGCAGGCATGGGTGGCCGGTTCAGGACCGTGCGCTGCCCCTCCCTATTGGGCAGGCAGCCGAAAAAGGGGTGGTTGCCAGGGAGCAACCCCCATGGAGCCGGAAACAGGCCGACCCCAACAAAATCCTGGAGGAGGCTCCAGAACTCCGCCACAGCGCGGCGTTCTGCCACTATCACCGCCGCCGCGTCCCCGGCTGGAGTGTGGCCCAGGCCGGCCGATTGTGGCCCCAAGACGGCTGCTCACATGCGGCGGCGCCCACGCTCCATGGCGTCGACAGCCGCCGCGCTCACCACCGCCCAAGCCCCCGCGTGCAGCCCGCTGGCCACCACCGCTGCTGGGGGGGGGCGCAGTAGCCAAACATCCGCCCGAGAGGGCCCGTCGGCCACTGGGAGCCACAGGCCAAGGCGGAGCTCCGCGGCGACTGACGCTGCCACGGGGCAGGACCAAAAATAGTGCTCCCACGCCTGCGGCGCCTGGGCTGCTCTGGGCGCGGCCGGCGACGGGGCCCAGCCGCACGGGCAGTGCCCCCCCGAGGGGGGGGCGACGTCGTGGTCACCCGCGTACCGCACGCCGTGGGCGGCCAACCGCCAGTAGGTTTCCTTGGACTGGTTGACCCACAGCATGCGCCAGAGGCCCTTCATGGCCCTCGCTAGTGCAGCCACCTCCACTAACCGCTCCGCTGCGTCGGCTGGCACCGCGGCGTCGCCCTTAAAGGCGCTGTCAACAAACTCCCCCTGCCTACCCGTGCGCATCCGCCGTGACGGGGCTAGCAGCTGCCGGGTGACCCGCCCCACCCGCAGCGCCGGGTGGTCAGCCAGGCTGATTGGCGCCGACATGCCATCGGCAGGCGCCCGCCAGCCGAGCGAGTCGACCACCTCGCGGGTGGCGTCACGCGCGTCGGCAGCAGCATCCCCGCCGCCTGCCATCGCGCCTGCCCGGCACAGCTCCGGGATCGCCGCCATCAGCATCAGGCCGGCCTGCACGCGGACCCCCGTCCGGGCCGCGACCGCCGTGCCGAGGGTCGTGGCGCCGCCCAAAGCAGCGGGGCAGAGCCCTGTGGCGACGACCGCCGCGATCGCACCCAATTGGGAGTCCGCAATCATGTGGTCGATGATCACCTGGCGAGGGGAGGGGGGGGCTGGGGCAACTGTGAGTGGCACGGACCACCCCTCCGGGTGCGACCCCGAGGGGCGGTCGATGTGCAAGTGCGGGTTGCCCCAGAGCGGGAGGTGCTGCCACATGGGGGCCCGTGCAATGTGCAGCGGCCTCATGGGCTCGATCTCGCCCAATGCGCGCAGCCCAACCGCCATCCGGCACAGCGGGCCTGCGGGGAGGTCGTGTGCACCGGGGAGCTGGAGGCAGGGGGCGAGGCGACCCGCCTCTGGGTCAGCCCCTGGCTGGGTGGCGGAGAGCAGGTCCAGGACGGGCGGGACGTGCGGGTACAACACCCGCAGGATATCTGCACCCATATCCATCCAAACCGGCGTAGGGGACGGTGCGTCGCGTATCAGCACTTCCTCCACGGTGGGCTCCGGTGAGCCAGCCGCACGGGGGCAGCGGAGGCTGCGCTGGGTGCGCGGGCAGGTCGCATCCGTGTCGCCGACCGCACACCTAATAAACCGGCTTGCCTGGTGCGCGTGCCGAGCCTGCAAGTGCTCAGCAAGGGGGATGAGGCCAAAGCCACCTGCGGCAGGGGGGCCGCTGAGGAGGCACGTGTGGAGGCCCGGCACGCGGGGCATGGTGGAGGCTCCGAGACCGGGGGGGGCGTCACCTGCGTCCACCAGCCAGCGTGCCCAGCTGTGGGCGACAGAGAGGACAACAGGCGGCGGGTCAAAGTGCTCAGCAAGGTGCAGCAGTTTGGACATGCCGTACGTGTGTGAGGCCGTGGCCCGCCCAAAGGCGGACAAACCTGCGGTCAAGGCTGTGGTGAGGGCGGCCCGCAGGACCCCCAGCGGCGCGCCCCACGTCGGATCATCGAGCAGGGCGGCCTCGTTGGTAGGGCGCGAGCCGCCCCCCGGCCCGCCTGACCAGAGTGGGCCGCCAAGCGCCGTGACGGTGCCGGACACCTTGAGCCCCTGAATCAGAACGGGCTCTCCGATGGGGCGCGCGCTCCCGACTGGGACAAGGACTGACTTCTTCTCGTTGAGGTGCTGGCCAGAGGGGCGCGCGAAGACGGCCATGTGGCGCAGGAAGCACTGGACGTCCTCCGGCGAACGCGACCGGAGCAGGACGTGGGTGTCATCAGCGTACTGATCGCCGAGCAGCCGGCGGCCCTCCCAGCCCGCCGGCACCAGGCCCACCACGGGGCATGTGCACAGCCAGGCGTTGAGGGCCCAGGCGATGAACAGGTAGAGGACAGGGGCGAGCGGGCACCCTTGCCGCACACCCGCGTGGGAGCGGTACGATGCCGACGTGAAGCCGTTGACCATCGCCGCTGCTCTCGTGTCGAGCAGGACTGTCTTGGCCCAGCCGATGAGGCCTGGGCCGGCGCCCACCGCCTCCATGACCGCCAGGAGGAAGGGCCGCGAGACGGTGTCGTAGGCCTTCCTGAAGTCAAGGCACGCGAGCGTTGCCGTTGCGGGCAGGCCGTGCTGCTCCCCACACAGGCGCAGCCAGGCGGGGAGGAACACACACTAGGCAAGGGATACGTCAGTGGTGGTATACGATGCGGTGTATTCACACTCAGCAGGCACACGCACACACGCACACATGCCCCCCCCCCCCCCCCACACACAAGCCTGCCATCATCACCTACCACCACCACATACTACCAGCACAAGCACCCATAACACACACACACACACACAGCGACGTAAAAGAACAAAAAACAATTCCCACACATCCAACGGAGCGCCCACTCATGCACACAAATGTGCAGAAACACCGTCCCAACAGAGTGCCCTCAGCCCCACACACCATCCAACTCACGCTGTTCGCCTTGTCCACCGACGCCTTGGCGGCCAGCAGCAGGGTCACCACGCCCTCGTGGCCGTTGTCGATAGCACAGTAGAGAGGCGTCCGCCCGTACTGCGCACGTGCATGCACACAAACACATACACCAGGCGAGGGGCGCGTGAGTGGGGTGCGCACACTTGTCTGTGTCTCCACTGTGTCTCCACCCTCAGCACAAACACAAATACCCCCTCCCCCCCATCCCCACACAACAACTCACACTCGGGTGCACACACATGGGCACGCACACATGGGTGTGCGCTCACACCCACATGCGCACACACACGCACACAGGCTTACACAGCCACTAACCACTTGCCTATTAATGCACACGTGTGTGCGCACACACACACAAGTGCAAATACACACCAGGCAAGGGACACGTCAGGGGGGGCATGCGATGCGGTGTATCCACACTCTGCAGGCACACGCACACACGCACACATGCACCCCACACACACCACACACACACACACTCGCAAGCCTGCCATCATCACCTACCACCACCACCACCTACCAACACAAGCAAACATCACACACACACACACACACACACACACAGCAACACAAAAATCGCACAGACACACATAGGGCGCGGCACGGAAAACGTATACCGTATATACCGTATGTATACCGTGACGGTATAAATACCGTGTACGGATGGATGTATACCGTATATAGCAATTTTCGGATGGCAAGTAAAAGGCGTAAATGCGCCAACTCCCTTGAAACTGCATGGATTTGGAGGATTCGACTTGCATTTGAAAGCTAATGACAAGGGCTATCCGGAACAATGCGTGTTCGCAGCATGGGGTGGAGGGAAGAATGTGGTGTTTGCATGGGGCGCAAGGACGCTCCGGCTGCCATGCATTGAGAAAAACCTAGTTTTGTGCTTCCTCTAAACGAAATATAGCAAAGTCAGCTTGTACGAGTGGATGCGTGATGCCCATCATGTCAGGCATCCGAACGCACCGTTCCCGTCTCAATCGGATGAAGGAATCAAGGGTATGCACGTATACCCCTGTATACGGTATATATTATACGGTATTATACTATATACCGGCCCGCGTATACGGTATACTGCCGCGCCCTACACATACACACACACACACACACACACACACAGAGACGTTCAATAACACACACACACAGGGCCAAGTACGCGTGGGTGAGCGCTCACACTCACGCCCACACCCACACGCGCACACACAAGCCTGCCATCATCCCCTACCACCACCACCTACTACCAACACAAGTAACCACCACACTCACAAACACAGCAGTTACAGTTACAGTTACAACGGCTTTCCAGCAAAGACTACCTCTAGTCCTAGCACCACCGCCTAGACCCAAGTCCAGTTCTGGCCCTAACAATTACTTGTGAGGGGCGGTAGCCACCAGCCGGCTGCCTGCCAACGTGTAGTCCCAGAGCAAAAAGGAGAGCTATTGTGCGACGCCTCCAAAATAGGTCCTAACTGCTTCTAGGGGATAGGGGGTCAAGTGGCGCTTGCCAATCTACTTGACCGCCGTGGTGGAGGGGCCGGCGCCTGAGGGGCAGCCGGACCGTACACCACGGCTCTCCACCCGACCCTATCCTGAGCACGCTCAAACGCCGTGTCCGAAAAAGTCTTCCAATCAGAACGAGTGCCACTAGTTTCGCCTAGCTGCTGAATCAGTAGCTTAAGAAAATAGTGTCGGGAGGAGGCTGGAGGCCGGCCTTGCTGCCGAGCCACATCCATTGTGCAGTCAAAAGTCGTACGAGGAAGACGAGAAGCCGGCATGCGCATCACATGGCCTAGCCACTGCATTGATCGCTTTGCCACAGGGCTCTCAATTGGCTCAGTGTTGCACGCCTGCCGAATATAAGTTAATCTGTGCCGGTCAACCAGGCGCACACCCAGAATGCGATGAAGGCAGTTAGAGTGGGCAACCTCCAATCGAGTCAGTTGTGTTTTAGTAGGGGCCCATGTTTTGCAGCCGTACAGAAAGTGGGGCAGCACGAAAGTGTTGTAAACCCACATCTTAGACTGCACTTGCATCTTCTTGCTGGCCCAAATCTTATCAAAAGACGCAAACACGCCCAGCGCGCGACCGACACGCACACCGATCTCCTTTTCCACACCACCACTCTGGGTTATCCAACTCCCTAGATACTTAAATGCAGAGACGGTCTTCACTTCACCACCAGTCAGCGCAAACGTGGGCAGATCCGCGTCAAAATCTGCTGGCAAAATCATCACTTCTGTCTTGGCGGCGTTGATTTGCATGCCAAAGCTAGAGGACACTTTGTCAAGGATTTTCAGCATAAGCGCCAACTGAGCTGGGTCATGCGAGAACAAACATAAATCGTCGGCATACATCAGCATTACTATACGCTCAACCGACGACGACAACACAGAGCCGCTGGCTCGGGTCACGACTGACACGCCAGCCCCCTCTGGCATCATGTCTAGCGCCTTTTTCACTATGTGGTCAATAAAAACATTGAACAACACAGGAGCAATGACGCACCCCTGTCGCACACCAGACGACACGGGGAATTCGTGCCCGATTTTCCCAGCCAGCCGCACGGCAGCTGCGGTGTTGGTGTGAAGATCCTCCAACAGATCAATAATGTGCGGATGAACACTATATAATCTAAGGACTCTCCACAGTGCCGCACGGTTTATGCAATCGTAAGCTTTAAAAAAGTCGACAAATGCCACAGCCATGCATTTTTTTTTCTCGGCATGTGCCGCGCTCAGCGAGCGCAGAGTAAAAATCGCATCAACAGTGCCTCTGCTTTTTCTGAAACCACACTGAGCCTCATGCAACTGACCATCAACCTGCGTGGAGACGCGGTGCAGAAGTATGGCAGCGTACACTTTCCCGGCAATATAGAGAAGGCTTATACCGCGGTAGTTACCAGGGGAGTCACGCAGACCCTTCCCCTTATATAACGGTGTGATAATGGCAGTTTTCTATTTCCTCGGGGCTCTCCCCGACCGCCATACGGCGATGATGAACCGGTGGAGCCATGCGATGGCAGGTGGGCACCGCAACAGCATGGCGTCCAGCTGGTCACCGCCCGGAGCGGCGGCCGAGCGCAACGCTCGCGCACACGCCTCCGTCTCAGCCAGGTCAGAGGGGCGCCCGTGCGCCTCGTCCACCTCTGTGGCGCGTGTGAGCTCAAACGCCGCTACATCTTTCTCCAGCTGGTTCAGGGTCTCGTCGCTGAGCTTGGTCTCCCCGCCATATAGCTTGTCGAATGACTCTGTCATGGCCTTCAGCACCCCGTCTGGACCGCTGTGCAGCGCGCCCGAGACGTCCCGCATGGCAGGTGGGATCTGATGGCTGCGGCTGCGGCCCGCCAGCCTGTCGCACGCGCGCGCAAACTGGCGCAGATTCTTCTTACGTAGCATGCCTTGCGCCTCCGCCACCTGCTGGCCGATCCACCTCTCCCTGTCTCTCTGCACAGCTGCGTCGGCCGCGCGGTTGGCGCGGTTGCGCTCTCGTTTGGCAGCAGCAGACTTGCTCCTGAGCCATGCCGTGTGCGCGCGCTGCCGGGCGTCCATGAGCCGGAGGGTGCGCTGCGACAGAGTGAACTGCCAGCCGCGCCGCCGGCGGCTGCCGCGTGGAGCGAGGTGGTTGGTGGCCACCTCGCGAATGGCAGCAGCCATCGCGTCGTACTCCGCCTGGGCATCAGCGCCCTCGGGCGGCACGGCCTCCAGCAGCCCAAAGCGATCGGACAGCTGGAGGTTGAACTCACGACGGACAGCCGGGCGCCGCAGTTGTGAAGAGTCCCATGCGCGCCACTGAGAGCCGCCTGCATGCCGGGAGGCGGGAGACATTTGTGTGCGTGTGCAAAAAACTCAACACATGAGCATGTAACAGTAACAGTAACACGGGGTTTCCAGCTAAGCAGGCTACTCTTCTACTGGAGACACCCGCCGATACTCCAGCACACATGAGCATGGTGCAATAATAAGTGTAGGTTGCATGGTTGGAGTGGGTTTTGTACACGCAAGGCCGTGTCTGTCTCTCTCCACCTTTCTCAACACAAAACAGTGGCACAAACAAACACACACACACATACACACACATGCACACACACATGAACACACATGCACACACACACGTACACACACACACACACAACCACACACACAAACAAAAAAACGCAAAAGTCACATTCACACTCACACACACAAACACACACACACAAATAAACACCAACAAACACACACAAACACACACACACACAAACACACACACACAAACACACACACAAACACACACACACACACACACAAGCTTACCCCCCTGCCCCACCCCACCCCACCCCAACACCAACAAAACGTGCCAGTAGGGGCGTTCACGCGCATGCGATGCTGCGTGTAGCTAAACACTCTTGCGCACTCCTCACACAGCGTCCATGCGTTGCATGCCCTCACCTCAAAACATTTTTCTCTCCCAAATAAAGTGCCACTCCCCCCAATGGCTTCGTCCACGTCAGCGCCGCGGCCCAGCAGCGAGCGCACTTCCGCCTCGTCTCCCTTTCCCGCTGCGGTATGCAGCTCTCCCAGCGCAGGCTTCGGGGGCTGCGGCACCTGTGCCTGCTGGGCCTTCGGCTGCACCGCTGCCTGCTGCGCCTTTGGTGGCGCCTTGACTGCCTGTGCAGGAAGCTCCGCATCCTGAGCAAAGGACAATCCGTTTGGGGGGTCTTCAGCTGAGCCAAGCCGAAGGGGTGGTGATCCGATGTGGTATTTTGCTGTGGCCCTCCAAGGCTGAGTGGGCGGGTGGGTGGGCTAGTGGTAGCGGCGGTGGTGGCGGTGGTGGTGGTGTGATGGTGGTGGTGCCTTGCATTTCACCACCATGATTTGCATTGCAGGTTTGTAGTTTGGGATTGATGTTGGGGTTTTGGGGTTGTCGTTGCATTGTTTGGAACGCTGTGACGTGGTTGTGGTTGCGTTGATTGGGGTTGGCTGGTTGGTTGGGTTGGATGGGAGTGGGCTGAGATGGGGTCCGGCGTCCCCACCCGTAGTAGAATCTGCCCCACCCATAGAAGCTGCCCCACCCATAGTAGCTTGCCCTCGCGTAGAAATTTGCCCAAGTGGTGTCAGCTCTCAATGCTCCACCCCACCTTCATGCCGTCCGCAAACGAAGATCCTTGGGCACACGCTCGGCACCCCTGGTATGCTTGGCAGTGGTTCTGCTCAGCAAACCCGCATAAAGCGATCAAATCAGCCTTGCGTACCTAGGTATACATATGCTCTATTGTAAACCGAGTTCAACACCAGAGGGCAACATTTTGGTTCACTTTTGCTGTACAAGCGTAGACAACCTCCCCCACAGGGCCCTCTCCAAGTTCCCGCAAACAGGAGCCCCCCAAATCGGTTGAGCAAGGCTGATCCAGCCTCTGATGGGGCTGACGAGGACTGGGGCCAGGACTGGGGCCAGGACTGGGGACATGACTGGGGCGAGGAGGGCGAGCAAGAAGAGGGCGAGCAAGTCGAGCCGCTGGTTGCGCCCAGCGGCGGTGGAGATAGGACCCAGAGATGGATGATGGATGGCCTTGACCGCGTGCACGTAGCGACGGTAGCGTCAGTACTTTGACAACAATCATTTAAAATCCATCGGCACAATCGAAACACTCAAAACATTTCCTCGCTGCGCTCGGTACTCTGTCTCCAGAATCAGATAAAGCGTATTCTTCAGCCATCGGTACAAGCTAATGGAGTTTGAGGTACTGTTGTCATGTACAGTCAGTTAACTCCACGAGACCACTGCCCTGCCCCCACCCACCTTCATGCCGTCCGCGAACACAAACCCCAGGGCCTGCACGAGCTCTGTGGCAGAGGGCTTTGCCGCGGGCTCAAGGCTGAGGCAGCGCTGGAGCAGAGTCATGAGGCTGATTGGCAGTCCAACGGGGATCTCGGGAGCCTTGCGCTGCATGCAGATCTGCGCATGGTAGGCGTTTGTTTTGTGGTTGGCGGTTGTGGTGACAAGTGAATGGAGGGGCAGTTATTGTTGTGGAGCTGCACACAGCTGGTGATCACAAAGGATGGCCATAGCATAGTTATTTCTGATGATGCTCATCTGCAAAACCACACCGTGCATTTGATGTCGCTGGTGTTGTTGCTGGTGTTGATGGCATAAATAGTGTTGTTGGCATCGATGGCGTTGATGGTGTTGATGGATCTGATCAACATCTGATCAACATACGTGGTGTTGCTGAACAGTGAAGAGAGTTTGTTGGTGCTACTACTGTCATTGTTGCTGGTCTACACAGTGGTTGTTTTGCTCATCTGTGCAAGACCGCATGGACATGTAAAGTTGGTTGAGCACCCCACAACAGCGGCACAGCACTCAGTGCACACTGGATTAATCAATGCACATAATGGTGCATGCACAGATCGACCGCCCATAGCATCCCTCAGGACAACACGTGCAGGCACGCACCCACGTGTCTGACCCATGCTCAGGCCCTGCATCGGCGGCTGGCCGGTGACCATCTGGATGAAGGTCTACGCAAACGCCCAGATGTCGGCCTTGGTGGTCACAGTCATGCTGTCGGTGTGGAACTGCTCGGGCAACCTGAACAGAGGAGGGCAGTGCATACGTATACACGTCAGGGCAGTGCATATATATATGGTGGGGCAGAACAACTGCTCATGATGATGATGATGGATGTTACAATCAGGGACACCTCTAAAGGCGTATAAGACCGTGCTCGGCGCGTATGGCCCGAGCACCTTACTGAGATGGCTGGCTGTTGGTGGTAGGCAACCCCAATTCTGTAAAGAGCGTGGGCGCACCCCTAGGTCCCCTACCGCAGCGGCAGCAAACGCTTGTTGAAGTAGGTGAGCGCATGTTGGGAAACGGAAACGCAAGGCAGGTTCGTCGCCAATCGCCAAAAGAGACATCCCCCCGTGAGGAGAAAGGCCAAGACGTGGCCAAAAAGGATATCAAGCCGGGCCGCAACCTCTAACGTGTTAAGGGGTTTTCTAACTGGGATTTCAACCAGCATTCATAGGATTCTCAACCTGTTACCCTTAACCGGGCTCTGAGCAAAAGCTGACCCCTTGTTGTTGCACCGAGCACGACATTGTGCGTGTCGTATACATCTAGTCTCCGTAGAAGGGCATATGATGTGCTCGGAGGCGGGCCCGGGCAGATGCAACCCCCATGCATATGGCCTGCCTGCCATGCAACTTGCCCTTCTCACATGTAGCAGAACGTGCCGCGAATCTGCGTCTGCTGTGCTGAGGTGGTCGACGCGAGCACCTTGCTGATGCCAAAGTCAGCCAGCACTGTTGCGTTGAACTCAGTCATGAGGATGTTGTCAGGCTTGACGTCTATTGCCACGATTCCTTTGTCGTGCAGCTCTCTTAGGGGGCGCCAGATGTTGTGGCCCATGGACACAGCATCGCTCGTGGACAGCCGCCCGCCTGTCGCAGTGCAAGGGGGAATTTGCACATGCTGGAGTCATGCACAGTGATGGTGTATGCACGCATTTGCAAGACCCGTTTGCATTGGGAGACAAAATGGAAGAGACAGCGAGACAGCAAGATGGCAAAGCAACGAGACAGTGAGGCAGGAAGGCAGAGCAGCAGAGCCACAGGGAAACCAGAAAGCAGGGCGGTAGGGCGGCAGAGAGGCACAGAGGCAGAGAGACGGAGAGACAGAGAGGCAGAGAAGCTGATAGGCAGCGAGGGGTAGCGAGGGGCAGAGAGGGGCAGCAAGAGGCAGCGAGAGCCAGCGAGGCGCAGAGACAGAGGATGCACCCAGTGGCCTCTGCTTGAAGCCACATGCACACCCACCTGGATGCTCCACGACGTAGCCCGCCAGGCTCTTGGCGTACGTGTGCATGATGATGCACAGGCGGTTGGCCTTGACGGTGATGCCCAGCACCCTGCACACAAAGTGGCAGCCCTCCGTGACGCGCGCCAGCAGCAGCAGCTTGTTGTGGGCCCACTTGGGCGCGTTCGTGTCAGACATCTCTAGACGCTTGACAGCCACCATGTTGCCGCGCAGCTTGCCTCGGTACATGCACTGGTTCACGCCGGGCACGTCCATGAGCTGTGCAGCGGGAGTGAAGCAATTTTGGTAAGGCAATGTGGACTCCAGGATCTGGAGGGTCAGTCCCCTTTCATCCCCCGACCCGCCCAACCTCCCACCATGCCATGCAGCCGCGCACCTCCCCCATTTCCAGGCTCTCTGGGTCCACCACCATGTGCCCCGCAGCTGCTCCCAGGCCCAGGGTCTGCAGCAGCTGCTGCAGCGGCGCGTGCTTCGCCATCTCCTGCGCACGTGTAGATGAGGAAGGCGTGCAACAGGCTGTTGGTGGGTGGTACCCGAGCCATGCAACATGCCACGTGTACACACAACGTGATGTGCCACACGATGGCGTGCCGCCTCATGCGGCCCACCCAGCCTACCTGGAGCATGGCGTAGTTGGGAGGGAGCTCATCCGCGCTGCGGCCGAAGGGAGTGCGGCAGTCGGGGCTGTTGTGCTGGCGCAAGGCACGCACGCATTTGCTGCAGAGGCTGCGGGTTGTACGCATTAATGGACGTCAGTCAACTACATACCGTAGTGACACGCTCATTTGGGGGTACGAACATTTGGGGGTTGGTGAAACGGCCGTTCTTTGCCCACCTAAGACATGGGGTTGGGGGTAGTCGCCGGCACGCAGCGCCCTCGGTGACATGCACTTGGGGGTCAGTTTCACACACCCACACCGTCCCTCTGCTCTCCTCCCTCCACCCAATGCTGCATCCAAGCAGTGTTCTGGATAGACCTTGTTATTAGCTTTCCAATGCAATCCAAATCGTCGAAATCCATGCAGTATCGAGTGAGTTACAGCATGTACGCCTTTTACTTGTGACACGGGTTTGGGGGTAGCCTCGAGCGTCAGTGCCACCCTCGACATGGGTTTGGGGGTAGCCTACCCCCAATCGTACCCCGAAATGAGCGTGTCACTAAGGTAGCCAGGCAGGGAAGGGAGGGGAAGGGGGGTCCGGGGCAACAGGTGGTGTTTGTGTGCGCTGCTGTCAATCAACCTGGGAGGCGGGGAGTACTGTAAACTCGGTTAGCATGTATCGGTGGCCCAAAAATATCGAATTAATTAATTCTGGAGGCGCAGTATTGCGCGCAGCGCGAACATTTTTAGTATTCGACAGTATCGCAGTAATTTTCACGTTTTTTTTAAGATACCGGACCCCAAAAATGCTTGCCCGAGGCGGGATTCGACCTCAGGCGGCTTGAATTCCTGCAGTTTGATGGCATCGCGGCCCGAGACCAATTAATTTAACTGTACCAGCTCAGAGTATCGGAGGTGTCCGGGAATTAATTACTGAAGCATGTTAACCGAGTTTACGGTGCAGCTGAAGGGAGCGCGAGCGGAGATGCACATGTGCCATACCTGTGCCCACACTCCGGCATCATGAGGGGCTTGCGGTCATCATCGTTGTAGTCGGCAAGGCACGCGCTGCAGCTTGGCGCCGACGACATGGCCTGCATGCCATGGTGGAAGCGCAACAACAATGTGGTGGCATGAGAGGGAGGCCCCTAGGGGCATTGCGAGGCGCGGCGGGCGACTGACTGTGTGTGACAAAAAACCTTGGCGAGTTTGTGTTTTGCCTGGGAGGGGGGCTCATTCACCAGCGAGGCCCGCTCCCAGGGGGAGAGGAGACCAAGAGAGTTACCTGCCGTGCGGCATCATGGTGCATCATAGGTTACTGGGCGATCCCCCATGCGTGCCATGCGTGTGCACACCATGCACAAATGCGTGTGCGTTGACCCCGCAGACAGCACCAGCCATGCCATGCTGACATGACAGCCCCACAGCCCACGCACATGTGAACATGCCCCCACGCGTGCACCCAACACCCCTTCTGGTACGCTGCGCGCAGTGTCTGTGGCTGCCGCCCGCCCGCCGCATGGGACCCATGTGCACCCACCTGTTCGGCTTGCGCTTGCGTGCGACGAGCTGTGAAGAGCTGCGAGGAGCAGGCACACGCACAAGTGAGTTGGGTCCCATGCGTCCTTAGATGGCATGTTGCTGTCTACTCCCTCCTCGCGCACACTGAGGCAGCCCCCATCGTCTTATGCTATGACGCAGACTACCACGACAGGACAACGAACCTGGACTCAGGCAGGCTGCGACATTGACGCGATGAGACACTCGGCGAGCTTGCGAGGCGTCCCCCCCCCTTTCCTGTTTTTTCTTGACTTTTAGTTTTCCCCTAATTAATTGTAGTTAGGATGTGCCCATCACCGAGCCCTTCGGTGCCTCCCCCCAAGAGGGGGGCATGCGACCAGCTCAAAGTCGTGCTCGGTCAGTGATTTCCTTTTCGGCTGTAAGCAGCCAGTCCGGCTGCAGCCGGCTGAGGGCTAAATAATTATTTGGAGCTCGCACAGCCGGAAAGCCGATTTTTCGGGAAACAAATAAAAACAAAAAAACTTTTTTTGCGGGGCGTTGTGGGGTGCCTGAGGACCCCGCCAGCTAGTAAAGCAATGGAGGCAAACCAGCCACCCGTCTTCGTATGGGCCAATCTGGGTCAGAGACAGGGCGGCCTCATCGCGGTGCCGGTCCCTCCGGCGCCCCTAGCTATAGGCCTGCAGCCGCTGCTCCCCGGCCAGACGCGCCTGCCGTCGCCCGAGCCCAAGGAGGCAGCTGAGCCAGAGGCCGCGCCACAGGCCGCCTAGGGGTTTGGCCAGAACAATGGCAGTAGGACTGCTGAGGGAGCGGGATCCAGCTGTGGAGGCGATGACGGCGGCAGGGGTGGCTGGGGCAGTCGAGGACCGCATGCATATGGGCGTCGGCTACATCACGCGGCTGTGGCACGAGATGACTAGCCACAAGGCCTTCAGCTGCGTCACCTTTAAGCGGTTGGCCGAGCTGTCGATCATTATGGTGCCCGTGTCTGTGGAGAAGAGCGGCTGTTCAGCGTGCTCAATTTCATCAAGAGCAAGTTGTACAACCAGTTGCAGAACCCGCAACACAAAGGGGTGGGCATGTGCCCAGAGCCAGGTTTTAAGTCCTGTGTGCTGGTTGAAATCCCAGTTAGAAATCCCCTTGAACGTTAAATGTTGCGGCCCGGCTTTTCATCCTTTTCTTGGGCCACGTCTTGGCCGCGCTCCCTCCTACGAGAGGGGGGTCTGTCTTGACTGCCTACACCCTCTGGGTTGTACGGCGGTGCTTCCTGCCAAATTGACGGGCTATGCGAGTATTCAACCGTGTCATGTGCTTTTGTGTGGGGAGGGTGCCTAAGTATATGTGTGTACTCTCCGGGGGTTTCCTTGCAGACCGGAATGTTTTTTGGCTTGAGGGTCCCTGACTTTTTCAGGCACTGGTTTTGCCCCTGCTTACGCGACGCAACCCTCCAGCGGGGGGCGATGCTACTTTTGTCAGGGGGAGGGAGAGGGATGGTGCTGAGGCACCCCCGGCCGTGTGGGGCCCCGGGGGTTGCGGAGGAGTTGAGGTGGGAACGAGTTAGGGGCGTGCCACCTCAGTGATTGTCGAGTGTAGACATGGGTTCGCAATCCCGCACCTGGCTCTCATAACCGTGTGGGTAGTATTTCTTTGCGATTCGTCACAACGGGGGACTGTGCTGGGGGTTGGTGTGCGCCTCGCCGGCTGTATAAGTAAAGCTTTGGGTCTGTGTTTTTACTCAGGGTCTAGGCGCTCCCGTTGTGTTATGCAAACGGCAACGACGAAGGGTGAAAGGCTTGATAAAATCTGATTGGGTGGGTACAGATGTGTATGCATATTTATATGCAATCCTGCATATTTGCAGCAACTGTTCTCTGCACTTTTCAGCCCGACGGGGTCCCCGGGTGCCGTGGGTGAGAGGCTTGATCAAACCTGATTGGGTGGGTACATATGTGTATGCATATGTACATGTAATCCTGAATATTTGCAGCAACTGTTCTCTGCATTTTCCAGCCCGACGGGGTCCCTGGGTGCCGTGGCGAAAGTCTCGCGCACTTTCCAAAAGGTATTGGCAAATGCTCTGCTGCAAACCAGCTGCAACCCCATCCTTCCAACATGTACGCCCTCTTTGTTTTTCACCCATTAGAGCCTGCACAGTGGTGCTGCTTGCTTGGCGCCCGCCACCAAGTGTGGGTGGCGCTTCCGTGGGCTACTTGTAGCTTGACCTTTTGTGGGCCTCGAGCCTTGTTTCTCTAAGTCCCACTGGAGCTTTGGAACCGTATGCGTGACCGCCAGAAGTGGATTGTAAACAACTCATCATCATCATTAGAGACACCAGTGATTTCCTTTTCGGCGTTTGCAGCCGGATTTGGGAGCCAAGCAGCCGGATTTTCAGTCAAATGGCTCCAGAAAATTAGTTGCGATTCATTTAAAGGAAATGACAGAGAGACGCACAATCGACGCCATCTTTGCCGACATCTCGGAGCACACACAAGATCAGGGTGCTTCTTCGACGCGGTGCCCTCAACACGGTGGAGTAAAACCACTCACTCGATACCACTCCGTATGCGTGTGTGCACCAGAGTGTTTTGCGTATTGGGATGCGCACCCCGTGTTGCACATGCATGCCCGCAGCTGCGCCCCCGCCTGTGTGCTCGCACCGCATCTCAGAAGCACACCGCGCGCCTCGCACACACCGGCTGCGCAGACAACATCACGCTCCCAACGCCCTAGGCTGTGCCTTCACTTGCGCGGATCGGACGGCGCCTGGGGCGCTCCAACCTCCTCACACCCCGCTTCAGGCGCTGCCTTAGGCATCACCAAGACCGCTGCAGGCGCCACACGGACCGCCTTGGGCGCTCACGACCGCCTGAGGCGCAATCCTGGCCGCCGACGCTATGACCGCCTTCACTTGCACGCCTCAGACGCTGGGATGGTAGTATGGCAGACCGCAGCACATGCGGAAGTTCGGGCAGGGCAAGAGGCTGCCATGTTGGTCAAGCTGCACCCACGCAGGCACCAGGCGGGCAAAACCAGTGGGGTAGTGTCGGCGGTCTTAAGATAGTGACAGCGGTCTCAGGCGGCCCGTCGTGAAGCGCGCTAGCCAATGTCCACCATGCAACGCAGCAGCAAGAGAGCTGCTCTGAGCTACTGTTTTCCCGCAGATGCACGATGGCATGCTGGCGTGACTGCAATGATAGGCCTCCATTGGTTACTGCCAGGCCGTGGTCTGCCACGAGGAGGCAGCAGCCAATACTATGTTTGCCAGGCTTTTCGGCTGCTGAAAAGGGGGACACAATGCCGAGTCTGGCAGAAAAGCGATGGTGGCCCGGCTGCAACTGACAATTGCGAAGCAAACTGCTGGCGCTGCCGCTGCTGTTGCATGCCCCATATTTTTCTGCTGTGTGGGTGGCCATCGTTGACTGCCGAGGTCTGCCATTGTGCTACCCACTGCTGCCTTGGCCTTAACTCATGCATGGGCCGCCGCAAATGACTGCCAGCGCAGCCTGCTATAGCAGCTGCAACCGCTACGTGTAGTTTAGGCCATCCGCACACCCCCGGAGTCCCTTGGACGCGCACGTGTAAAACCTCTACAACCTGGCTGGTTGTGATGGGGACAAAGATGGTTGCGTAGTGCTTACAATGTGCAACCACGTTTTCTCTCTGAACTGGACAACAGGTTCTGAGCAGACAAGTTTAGAGTGCCGTGTTTACCCATTCCATCCTATCCCACATAAACGAGCAAGTGCCTGTGAACGGTATTTATCTTGCTCAGCGGGCCTAACCCCATGACACCAGCCTGCCGCTCGCAGGCTGTACCAAACCTCAACATGAGTATCATCCTAATGCTTGTGCATGAGGAGCATATATTAATCAAAAAATCTGTTAACCACAGGTCCCCAACCACCTGTAGCCAGCCACCCGCTTGACACGCTGTTAACAGAACAAGGTCGAATACACCGCACGTTGGGTGCGCCACAAAAGACGACCGCAACACCCATGATTGTGCCCATCATCTGGTGAGAAGCTGATATCCACAACGTGCATGGTGTTGCGTGCGGAAGCGTTCGGCGCGCATTGCTCAGTACTTCAATGAGCGGCAGTGTTTTGTAGTGTCCCCCTAGACGTTAAGTCTCATTGTAGGTCTAGGCCGTTATTCACGCCCTGGGGTCCTCTGGGCGAGCAAGGCACTAGTGCAAGACAGCAAGGAGCGCCTTATTTAGCAACAGGGCGCCATCTCTTTTAGCAGAGTAGGTGCCGTGGCCATCTATGCGGCCAACACAGCAGATGGCCCAGGCCACCTTCCCTGCATGAACAGCAGGTGCATGCGCAACTTACAGGTCTTGCACATTCGGGCCTACACAATGGGCCGTCGGACACCAGCCCTCCGCTTGCAAGCTGTACCAAACCTCAACATGATTATCATCACCCCCATACACACGGGGCCTTAACGCCCTGGCCCACTATTCCCCAACCACCAGTAGCCACCTGCTTGGATTGCTTGGGCGCTACTCACAGAGCGAGGTCGAATACGCCGCCCATTGGGTGCATCGCACAAGACGACCGCAGCACCCATGACGATGCACATTATCTGATGACGAGATGGCATCCACTACTGTGAGCAACAAAAGGGAGGTTTTACAGGTTTTACACGTACACGCCCGGAGGACCCTGGGGCGTGATTCAAGGCCTAAACTACACGTCTAGGGGAGCTCTACTAAGAGAGCCCCGAAGGTCACGCAGCGCGCAAGCCTACCAAGGACCGAAGGGAGAGGGGGGTGCCGCATGCTGTAGCGAGTGGAGCGCACTGCCCAGTACTGCAGTGAGTGGCCCGCCCTCGCCCCACGTCGATGGATGCAGCAGCTGCGCCCAACATACAAACGGGGGCCACGCCATCACCCAGCTCGGCGCCGTGCAGCGTGTTGCTCCAGCAGTTGCACCACTGCGGTTTCGCAGCGGCGCTTTGCCTCTGACAGAGGCGTGGCCCCATTCTGCGCATGTGGAAACACACACCAGGTGCACGTGAGAGGGTTGCATGAGTGGGGCGTGCACACAAACACGTATGCATTTGTATGCGTGCACGCAGTCACACCAGACGTCGGCTTCAGGTCATGTGTTGCGGCGTGCCTTGCACACTAGCACGTTTTTTGTGTGGTGCATATTCCCAACCACACCACACTCATGCACGCACACACACTGGCGCACCTTTAGAGACACACCCACTCACTCACTTTTGTGTGTGCGTGTGTGTGTGTGTGAGTTTTGTGTGTGTGTGTGTGTGCGTGTGTGTGTGTGTGCGTGTGTGTGCGTATATGTGTGTGTGTGTGTAAATGCATGTGTGCGTATGTGAATGTGTGTGTGTGTGTTTGCGTGTGCCGGTGCATGTGTCTGCCCTTGGTGTTTACGTTTCAGAGCTTGACGTGTGTGTCTGTGTGCATGGCTGTGTGCGTGTCTGTGTGTGTGCCCGTCACATAGGTGGTCCATGCGAGTGTGTGCCGCGCCAACTCACCTCAACAAACACATGTCATTAGGGGTGCGTCCCCCTCCGCTTCCCCCACACACCACCAGACACCTCACACACACACACACACACCACCACCAGACACATCACACACACACACCACCACCAGGCACCTCACACACACACACACACACACACACCAACAGACACCTCACACACACACACACGCACGCCCACCCAGTAGAGCGCCTTGTCCACCGACGCCTTTGCGTCCAGCAACAGTGTCACCACGTCCACGTAGCCGTCTTTCGCAGCATAGAAGAGAGGCGTCGCACCAGACTGCACACGTGTGCACACGCACACACACACACACATGCAACAGGCAATGGGCATCATGTAAGTCGGGGGCGGTTGCATACATGCAATGCCTACAGCGTAGAATAGGGGCGTCCACCCAGACTGCACAAGTGTGCGCACGCACACACACGCACCAGGCAAGAGGCATCGTGTCAGTCGGGGGCGGTTGCGTGCATGCGATGCCTTGCCTACAGCTTAGAAGAGAGGCGTTCCCCCAGACTGCACAAGCACACACACGCACACACCAGGCAAGGGGCATCGTGTTAGTTGGGGCGGATGCGTATATGAGATGCCTTGCCTAGACGGCAAACTCATTAAAATGAAAATCAAGGGCAGACACACACACGGGCAGGTACACACACACACGCACACACCCACACCCACACCCACAAACGAACACAAACACGCACAAACCCCAAACACCCCCCCCACACACACGTGCACCCACAACCGCCTGTCATAGGTGGTCCATGCGGGAGTGTGCCACGCCCACAGGGGGGCGCGAACAAGGAAACCGATTCGAATTGGGGAACATGGCGAACTGGGCGACCTGGGAGTGTCACCAAGGGGGGGCATGAACAAGGAAACCGGGGCGAGCAGGGCGAACTGGGCGACCTGGGAGGGTCACCAAGGGGGGGCACGAACAAGGAAACCGGGGCGAGCAGGGCAACCTGGGCGACCCCGGGGGGGTCGCCAAGGGGGGGGCCAAACAGACACATATCATGAGGGTTGTAAAACCCTGCCCTTCCCACACACACCACAAGACACCACACACACACACACACACACACGCCAGGGTTGCACGGGACGTTATTTGTACTGGAATACGGTACCACGTCCTGCGTCCTGACAGTACGCTGGGGTGCATACTGCAGGACGCGATCGGCGGCAGCACCAGACGCCTTTACTTGCCACACAGAAACGGCCACGGCCATAACTTCCTGGCTGCTGCACCGATTTGGACAATTCGACATATGCTGCAGAGCTTGTAACTAGGGCTTTCCAAGGGATTGCTTTGGTTGGGGCTCGATTAACAGAGGCGCGTTCTCGTCGCCGAGCCCTGGACCCAGCAATGCGGCGCTGCTGGTGACGAGGATCTCTGTGCCGCTGACGAGCGGGGTAAAATACGACTGGCCTGGCTCCTGCTAGACTGCCCCTCGGTGGAACACTTCAGGAGCGGCTTGCCCGGCGCTGCCATGGCTTGGCGAGTAGCCGCGGCGCTGCCGCGGCCCGTGCTGGGAGACGGCCCTTATCCTCCCCCCATGCAGGACGCCATGCGGCACCGATCTCGACGAGTTGATCGACGAGCGGAGGAGCTGGCGCCCGTCAATGCATGCTGGACATTGGTCAAGATGGCTGCCCGTGGAGGCGGGCTACCATCACGGCTTCAGCGGTGGCGACCGCCGAGGCAACACAGAGTAAATCCGCTTCACCAATCGCAGCGTTCGTCACCGCGCTCATCCTCGGGGTCGCTCGTCTGCCGGTGACTGGCGTTGGAAGGTCTTCAGGAAGCCTCCATGACAACTCTGTCGTCCATGCACCCCTGGAGGGTGGGACCTGGCCATGCATGAGGCATGGGGCGCCGGCTGAGCCCCATGCAAACGAGAGCTGGACAGCCATGCACTGCCAGGCGGGGACCGTTCCAGTCAGCGCCAGTCGGCTCTGCCGGCTTGACTGGCCACAAGCTCACTACTGTGACCCTGAGGAAGGTCCTCTCCTATATGCTCCTTGCCAGACATGTCTCTCAGAGACCGCTGTTTGGGGTAGTCTAGCCGGCGGGAGCGGTAGACTATCGGCCGGGAGCCGGCGGTACTCTAGTACTAAGCTATAAGTTTGGCGGTACTCTAGTATTAAGCTATAAGTTTGTCTGTCCATACCATGTTAAGTTCATAAGCTCTTCGCCAGGGGCTCCCGCCCTGGCGCCGCTCGATGGCGGACAACCGGGACAACTGCGCTTGGTACTGGGCGGCTGAAAATCTGGAAATTTGCCCTGAGCGGCTGTGACGCACAGCGCTACTGATGAACTGGTCCTGATGGGGCGAGGCTATGTGGCAGATGGGGCAGCGGTACGATGGAGAGCACGATGCACGATGGCGAGAATTGCGGCGAGCATGCACCCCCTCTCACAACGATCGGAACTCAAGCAGATTGCGGCTCCTAATGGTTTACTGTGCCTGGATGGAAGAGAGAGACGGATGGCGAGAAATTGAGAAACATGGGAAGCGAGGCACATGCGGCTAGGCTTTGTGAGGAGGTTGCGGCGCAGGGGTTCCCTGCCCCAAGGCGCAGATTATTAGATGGCGACGCGATCGATGCACCAGCCGTGCGGCATGGGGCGAGGCGAGGCCCCACCAGCGGGCGGGCACCATAATGGAGATGGCGGCTAAGAACGGGGAATGCGGCTACCGGGGATGAGGCTACGGGTTATGCATGCCAGGGGACGGCGGACAAGGCTAATGCGTCATGGCGCATGGGTAAAGAACGGGGAATGAGGCTACGGGAGCTGGCGGGCGCGGCGCGCGCATGGCGCGCGCGGCGCATGGGGGTTGCATGGCGGCGCTCTGCGCGTGCATGCATGGAGGAGATTGCTGGCGGGCATGGGGAGATTGCTCGCGGGCGTGGAGGAGATTGCAGGCGGCAGCATGGAAGCGGATGGCGAGAAATTGAGAAACATGGGAAGCGAGGCACATGCGGCTAGGCTTTGTGAGGAGGTTGTGGCGCAGGGGTTCCCTGCCCCAAGGCGCAGATTATAGATGGCGCAGCAATCAATACACTAGCCGTGCGGCATGGGGCGAGGCGAGGCCCCACCAGCGGGCGGGCACCATAATGGAGATGGCGGTTAAGAACGGGGAATGAGGCTACAGGGAGAGGATACGGGTTACAGATGCCAAACGGGACGGCGGAACAAGGATCAGCCATAGGTGTCACGGGAAATGGCTAAAGAACGGGAATGAGGCGGGTGGTACGGGTGCTGGCGCGCATGGAGCGCGGCGCGGCGCATGGAGATCGCATGGCGGCGCCCATGCATGGACGAGATTGCTGGCGGGCATACAGGAGATTGCTGGCGGGCATGGAGGAGATTGCTGGCGGGCATACAGGAGATTGCTGGCGGGCGTGGAGGAGATTGCTGGCGGGCATGGAGGAGATTGCTGGAGCCAATGGCGGCGGCGGGACTAGTAGTAGAACACAGGCGCACACCAACAATGCGTTGCTGTCACTACCTGGGTGGTATAGGGTGGATCTGGGGGCCCAGTGTCCTGTCTAGGTCCAGTGCGTGCGCGCGTGTGGGGGTTTACCCTCACCCCTACCAGGTAGCCAGCCAGTTTCCCACTGAAACTGAGTTTAAGGTGTCGGGCGCTAGCGCCGACACCGGTCTTATACATCATTACTGGTGTCACACAGACTGTAAGATCCATCATCATCATCAGTACTTAAGTGTGCTGGAGTATCGGCGGGTGTCTCTAGTAGAAGAGTAGCCTGCTAAGCTGGAAACCCCGTGTTACTGTTACTGTTACTGCTTTGGTCGTCAATTCATTGAGGAGCGACGGAGT
>VFSX01000006.1:0-22500 GCA_016618255.1 Chlamydomonas sp. UWO 241 | reverse complement strand
GCACACGCTCTGTGGCAGAGGGCCTTGCCGCGGGCTCAAAGCTGAGGCAGCGCTGGAGCAGAGTTGTGAGGCTGCTCGGCAGTCCAGCGGGGACCTCGGGCGCCTTGCGCTGCACGCAAATCTGCGAATGGGTGTTGCTTAGTTTTGAGGCTGATGCAGTGCTTCTTCAATTGATTTCAATTAATTAATTCTGACAGCCCGGTCGCTGGCCGCCGCCGACCAAAATCAGCCAAAATCGGCCCAAAAGGACAACACGTCGAAAAACGACAAAATCCGCAAAAAATCGGGTGCGAATGGGTGTTGCTTAGTTTTGAGGCTGATGCAGTGCTTCTTCAATTGATTTCAATTAATTAATTCTGACAGCCCGGTCGCTGGCCGCCGCCGACCAAAATCAGCCAAAATCGGCCCAAAAGGACAACACGTCGAAAAACGACAAAATCCGCAAAAAATCGGGCGGTGAACCCTCAAAATTCAGTTAATTCTTTTTCGCCCAGAAACCGCGTAGGCGGTAAACCGCCCAATTGAAGAAGCACTGGGCTGATGATGGCTGTGAAGTTGATGATCAGACGCACACGGGTTTTTGTTGTGCAACAAGGGTGATGTTGGTGAAGAGTCTTGGTTGCGCAACAAGGGCGTTGGTGTGGGTGTGTTTCACCAAGGATGACAAACGTGGTGTTGGTGCTGTGTATCTGTGCAACCACACCGTGCGTGTGTTGTTGTTGATATGCGAGACAGTGGTGTCATTAAGGAAACCAAGAAAATCCGGTTTGCCCACGCAACACAGGAGAGAACATGTCGAATCACCCCCGTAGGAGGCATCGTCAATCGCATCGCCAAAGAACTTGACACCACTGATGTGAGACGATGATGCCGTTCATGGTGGTTTTGATGGTGTTGCTCCTGAACTGGCAAGCACGCGTGTTGTTGTTGCTGCTGCACTGTGAAGAACAGTGTGTTTTGTTGCTGTTGCTGTCCCTGTTGCTGGTCCATACAGTGCTTGTTGTTTGCTCATATGTGCACAACCGCAGGGCGATCAAGGTTGAGTGGGCAGAAACCGACCTGGCAGGCGGGCGGCTGTCCAAATGTAGAGTACGGCGCCGAGTTCAGACTGAATCAATTAATACACACAGCGACGCATGCTCCTATGGACACCTCGCAGCCTCTCCTTGTGCAACCGGGACTGGCACGTACCCGCGTGCACATCTGAACGAAGTTGAGCCCCTTCATCGGCAGCTGGCCGGTGACCATCTGGATGAAGGTGCATGCGAACGCCCAGATATCGGCCTTGGTGGTCACAGTCAGGCTGTCGGGGCTGAACTGCTCGGGTGACCTGAACATAGGAGGACAGTGGATGTCTATAAACACCTGGGCAGTGCATATACCGTGGTGACACGCTCATTTGGGGGTACGATTGGGGGTAGGCTACCCCCAAACCCGTGTCGAGGGTGACTGACGCTCGGGGCTACCCCCGAACCCGTATCGCAAGTACCAGGAGTGCCATTTGCCATCCGCTACACTCTCTCTCTGTTTCTCCGCCTCGACGACATGCGGTGCACATCTCAGAAGGCTGTCGGAGATATGATATGATACGAGCAGGATTTCCGTCGCCTTGCGGGACCCTCCTCCCCTCTCCTCACACCACTCCGACCCATGCCCCCCTGTCCTCCTTTGCAAGACCTCGCGAGGCCGGTAAGACGTCGTCAAGCCCCCACGTGCGTTTGCTGAAGGGTGATGCACGCCACGTCGGCGTGTGACGCTACACTCTTTCGAAAAAACGAGTCATCCGCCCCGCCCCCGCCGCCCAGACGCCGCCCCACCTGCTCCCCTCCCTAGCCAGCCTCCTAGTTGGGCCACGGCTCCTCGCCCCCCCGAGAAACCCTGGGTTTGGTTCCCGCTTTGGGACGTCGGAACGGGCGACACGGTCCACACTGGGAACCATCCCCGGAGGACAAATGGGAAAAAGGCGTACATGCTGTAACTCACTCGATTCCGCATGAATGTTGACGATTCGAATTGGATTGGAAAGGTAATAACAAGGGCTATCCATAACACTGCTTGGCAACAGCATGGGCTGAGGGAAAGCGCAAAGGGGCAGTGTGTGTGTGTGAAACTGCCCCCAAATGCGTGTCACCGGGGTCGCTGCGTGTCGGCGGCTACCCCCCAACCCGTGTCTTTGGTGGGCCTAGAACGACCGTTTTTCCAACCCCCAAATAGCCGTACCCCCAAATGAACGTGTCACTACGGTATATATGGTGGGGCCGAACAACTGCTCATGCATCTAGTTTCCGTCGAAGGCAATATTATGTGGTCGGAAGTGGGCCCAGGCAGTTGCAGCACCCATGCATATGGCACGCCATGCAAACACGCCCTACTCACATGTAGCAGAATGTGCCGCGGATCTGCGACTGCTGTGCGGAGGTGGTCGACTCAAGCACCTTGCTGATGCCAAAGTCAGCCAGCACTGCTGCGTTGAACTCAGTCATGAGGATGTTGTCTGGCTTGACGTCCATTGCCACGATGCCCTTGGCGTGCAGCTCACCCAGGGCACGCCCGATGTCTCGGGCCACAGACACAGCATTGCTCGTCGACAGCCGCCCGCCTGTCGCAGAGCATGGGGGAATTTGCACCCACTCAAGTCGTCCATATACATGATGTCTGCACGCATTCACAAGACCCGTTTGAATGGGGAGACAGCATGGAAGAGTGAGTGAGGCATTGAGACAGCGAGACAGCGAGACGGGGAGGCAGAGCAGCAGAACCACAGGGCAACAGGGCGTCAGGGTGACAGGGTAGCAAGGTAGCGGAGAGGCAGCGAGGCAGCGAGGAAGCGAGGCAAAGAGGCAGGGAGGCAGGGAGGCAGAGAGGCAGAGAGGCAGAGAGGCAGAGAGGCAGAGAGGCAGAGAGGCAGAGAGGAAGAGAGGAAGAGAGGAAGAGAGGCAGAGAGGCAGAGAGGCAGAGAGGCAGAGAGGCAGAGAGGCAGGGAGGCAGGAAGGCAGGGAGACAGGGAGACAGACAGAGAGACAGAGAGACAGGGAGAGAAGGGAGACAGGGAGACAGAGAGACAGAGAGACAGAGACAGAGAGACAGAGAGACAGAGAGGCAGACAGATAGGCAGAGAGGCAGAGAGGCACAGACGGAGAGACGGAGAGACAGCGAGACAAAAAGGCAGAGATGCAGAGAGACAGCACAGCAGCAAGGCAGCGAGGCAGTGAGGCAATGAGAGGCAGAGAGAGGCAGCAAGGCAGAGAGGCAGAGAGACAGGAGATGCAGCCAATTGACTCTGATTGAAGCCGCATGCACACCCACCTGGCTGCTCCGCAATGTAGCCCGCCAGGCTCTTGGCGTACATGTGCATGATGATGCACAGGCGGTTGGCCTTGACGGTGATGCCCAGCACCTTGCACACAAAGTGGCAGCCCTCGGTGATGCGCGCTAGCACCAAGAGCTCGTTTTGGGCCCACTTGAGCGCGTTCGTGTCAGACATCTCCAGGCGCTTGACGGCCACCACGTTGCCGCGCAGCTTGCCTCGGTACATGCACTGGTTCACGCCGGGCACGTCCATGAGCTGTGCAGCGTGAGTGAAGCAATTGGGTAAGGCAATCTGAAGGTCACTCCCCATTCATCCCCTCACCCGCCCATCAGCCCGCCATGTGTCGCCGTGAAGCCGCGCACCTGCCCCATTTCCAGGCTCTCAGGGTCCACCACCATGTGCCCTGCAGCTGCTCCCAGGCCCAGGTTCTGCAGCAGCTGCTGCAGCGGCGCGTGCTTGGCCATCTCCTGTGCACATATCAGCATGGAAGGCATGCAGTAGGTTTTGGCTAATGGTGGGTGCACCCCTGGAGGGTGGGACCTGGCCATGCATGAGGCATGGGGCGCCGGCTGAGCCCCATGCAAACGAGAGCTGGACAGCCATGCACTGCCAGGCGGGAACCGTTCCAGTCAGCGCCAGTCGGCTCTGCCGGCTTGACTGGCCACAAGGCCACTACTGTGACCCTGAGGAAGGTCCTCTCCTATGATGATGATGATGATGGATATTACAGTCTGTGTGACACCAGTAATGATGTATAAGACCGATGTCGGCGCTAGCGCCCGACACCTTAAACTCAGTTTGTGGGAAACTGGCTGGCTACCTGGTAGGGGTGAGGGTAACCCCCACACGCGCGCACGCACTGGACCTAGACAGGACACTGGGCCCCCAGATCCACCCTATACCACCCAGGTAGTGACAGCAACGCATTGTTGGTGTGCGCCTGTGTTCTACTACTAGTCCCGCCACCGCCATTGGCTCCAGCAATCTCCTCCATGCCCGCCAGCAATCTCCTCCACGCCCGCCAGCAATCTCCTGTATGCCCGCAAGCAATCTCCTCCATGCCCGCCAGCAATCTCCTGTATGCCCGCAAGCAATCTCGTCCATGCATGGGCGCCGCCATGCGATCTCCATGCGCCGCGCCGCGCTCCATGCGCGCCAGCACCCGTACCACCCGCCTCATTCCCGTTCTTTAGCCATTTCCCGTGACACCTGTGGCTGATCCTCCTATATGCTCCTTGCCAGACATGTCTCTCAGAGACCGCTGTTTGGGGCAGTCTAGCCGGCGGGAGCGGTAGTCTATCGGCCGGGAGCCGGCGGCACTCTAGTACTTAAGTGTGCTGGAGTATCGGCGGGTGTCTCTAGTAGAAGAGTAGCCTGCTTAGCTGGAAACCCCGTGTTACTGTTACTGTTACTGTTGCTGGGTGGCATCCTCGCCACGCAGCGTGTCAAATGTGCACACGACCGTAATGTGCCACACGATGGCGTGCGGCCTCATGCGCCCCACCCAGCCTACCTGGAGCATGGCGTAGTTGGGAGGCAGCTCATGTGCGCTGCGGCCGAAGGGAGTGCGGCACTCGGGACAGTTGTGCTGGCGCAGGGCACGCACGCAGGTGCTGCAGAGGCTGCGGGGCAGCAGCGGTGTACGCATGAATGGATGTCGGTCAACCACACAGCAGCCAGTCAGGGAAGGGAGGGGCAGCAGGTGGTGTTTGTCTGCGTCGCTTTCAATCAGCCTGGCAAGCAAGCAGGGCAGGGGGCAGATGTGTAGGAAGTGCAAGCAGTGATGCACATGTGCCACACCTGTGGCCACAATCAGGCATCATGAGCGGCTTGCGGTCACCATCGTTTTAGTCGTGAAGGCACACGCTGCAGCTCGGCGCCGACGACATGGCCTGCATGCCATGGTGGAAGCGCAACAACAATGTGGTGGCATGAGAGGGAGGGGCATTGGGCATACGCGCGAGGCGCGGTGTGCGACTATGTGTTTTGCCGGGGGGGGGGGGGCTCATCCACCAGAGAGGCCCACTCCCAGGGGGAGAGTAGGCCAAGATAGTTACCTGCCGTGCGGTATCATGGTGCATCATAAGTAACTGGGTGACCCCCCAAACCAACCAGGCGACCAGCATGCGTGTGCATCCCCATGCGCGTTGACCCATGCACGTGCGCAGCCAGCATTAGGCATGACATGCTCACACACAGCCCCACAGCCCACGCACATACGAACAGTCCCCCACGCGTGAACCCAACACCCCTTCTGCTGCGCTGCGCAATGTCTGTGGCCCGCCCTTGTCCCCCAGGGCCACATGGGACCCACCTGTGCCCCGACCTGTTCGGCCTACGACAATCAGCGACGAGCTGTGACGAGCTGCGAGGAAGCAAGCACATGCACATGCGTGGGTTCCATGCGTGGAACCCACGCATGAGACGGCCTTAGATCAGATGGCCTGTTGCCATCTGCAAACTGAGGCGGCCCCCGTCGTCGTATGCTATGACGCAGACAAGTACGACAGGACAACGAACCTGGACTCAGACAGGCTGCGACATTGACGCGATGAGAAAGTCGGCGTGCTTGCGAGCACGATCGAATCGAGTGGTGCACAGTGCGACTTGAGCTCGACTTCAGGGTGGCGCCTGCCTAGTTTGGAAGGCGAGTGCGGCATTGATGACTGTCATTTGCCTTGGATGGTTGGTTTTGAGTTTTCGCACCTGGTTGTGTGGGGAGCGTGTACGCTCATAATCACTCGAGGGAGAAAACGACGACTCCGAGGCAGAGCGCCTTCATCAAACCTGATTGGCTGATACAGAGTTTATGCATATTTATGTACAGTCCTGCGTACCGTAATGACACGCTCATTTGGGGGTACGATTGGGGGTAGGCTACCCCCAAGCCCGTATCGAGGGTTGCACTGACGCTCGGGGCTACCCCCAAACCCGTGTCGCAAGTAAAAGGCGTATATGCTGTAACTCACTCGATACTGCATGGATTTCGACGATGTTAAATGCATTGGAAAGCTACTAACAAGGGCTATCCAGGGCACCGGTTGGGTGCAACATGCGGTGGAGGGAAGAGGGCGGACGGGCAGTGTTACAGTAACAGTTACATCGGGGCTATGTGAGGCGCGTCCAAGTCGCGGCCCTGGAAACGTCATCTGGCGGCGGCTTCATTGCTGTCCGTGCATGGCGGCCAAGACCTCACGCCGCTCGTGAGAGCGCGATATAAATCCAACACGGGGGTGGCCTACCCACAAACAACCGGCCTGGCGGTGCATGCGACCATGCAAACGTCAGCCCTCGACGGTCAAGAGAGGGGGCGGGTGGAGTCGCCTCCGCTTACCCGGCGGCTCTCCGCTGTGGAGCGGACTACAAGTACCAGGACTGGCACGCCCTCGGCCAGCAACAACGGGCTCGGTGCCGCACACGACCGCTGCGGGATCTGTCACGGCGGCCCATGCATGCATGCATGCATGGCGATCGGCGGGACGCATGGTGGCCTTGACCCCATGCACATGGTGGCCTTGACCTGTAGCAACTAGATGGACAGAGGTCCCTAGCTTGTTTGGTCGGCCCTCCTCAATACCACGCCCTGAGGGAGCGTCCTGTAAACACTGTAAATACAGTTACATCGGCTTTCCAGCAAAGACTACCTCTAGTCCTAGTACCACCGCCTAGACCCAAGTCCAGTTCTGGCCCCAACAATTACTTGTGAGGGGCGGTAGCCACCAGCCGGCTGCCTGCCAATGTGTAGTCCCAGAACAAAAAGGAGAGCTATTGTGCGACGCCTCCAAAATAGGTCCTAACTGCTTCTAGGGGGTCAAGTGACGCTTGCCAATCTACTTGACCGCCGTGGTGGAGGGGCCGGCGCCTGAGGGGCAGCCGGACCGTACACCACGGCTCTCCAGTTACAGTTGCATCGGCTTTCCAGCAAAGACTACCTCTAGTCCTAGTACCACCGCCTAGACCCAAGTCCAGTTCTGGCCCTAACAATTACTTGTGAGGGGCGGTAGCCACCAGCCGGGTGCCTGCCAACGTGTAGTCCCAGAGCAAAAAGGAGAGCTATTGTGCGACGCCTCCAAAATAGGTCCTAACTGCTTCTAGGGGATAGGGGGTCAAGTGGCGCTTGCCAATCTACTTGACCGCCGTGGTGGAGGGGCCGGCGCCTGAGGGGCAGCCGGACCGTACATCACGGCTCTCCACCCGACCCTATCCTGAGCACGCTCAAACGCCGCGTCCGAAAAAGTCTTCCAATCAGAAAGAGTGCCACGCCAAGCTGCTGAATCAGTTACAGTAACACGGGGGTTCCAGCTAAGCAGGCTACTCTTCTACTAGAGACACCCGCCGATACTCCAGCACACAACTGAATCAGGGGCTTAAGAAAATAGTGTCGAGAGGAGGCTAGAGGCTGGCCTTGCTGCCGAGCCACATCCATTGCGCAGTCAAAAGTCGTACGAGGAAGACGAGAAGCCGGCATGCGCATCACATGGCCTAGCCACTGCATTGATCGCTTTGCCACAAGGCTCTCAATTGGCTCAGTGTCGCACGCCTGCCGAATATAAGTTAATCTGTGCCGGTCGACTAGGCGCACACCCAGAATGCGACGAAGGCAGTTAGAGTGGGCAACCTCCAATCGAGTCAGTTGTGTTTAAGTAGGGGCCCATGTTTCGCAGCCGTACAGAAAGTGGGGCAGCACGAAAGTGTTGTCAACCCGCAGCTTAGACTGCACTTGCATCTTCTTGCTGGCCCAAATCTTATCAAAAGACGCAAACACGCCCAGCACGCGACCGACACGCACACCGATCTCCTTTTCCACACCACCACTCTGGGTTATCCGACTCCCTAGATACTTAAATGCAGAGACGGTCTTCACTTCACCACCAGTCAGCGCAACGTGGGCAGATCCGCGTCAAAATCTGCTGGCAAAATCATCACTTCTGTCTTGGCGGCGTTGATTTGCATGCCAAAGCCAGAGGACACTTTGTCAAGGATTTTCAGCATAAGCGCCAACTGAGCTGGGTCATGCGAGAACAAACATAAATCGTCGGAATACATCAGCATTACTATGCGCTCAACCGACGACGACAACACAGAGCCGCCGGCTCGGGGCACGACTGACACGCCAGCCCCCTCTGGCATCATGTCTAGCGGCCTTTTTCACTATGTGGTCAATAAAAACATTGAACAACACAGGAGCAATGACGCACCCCTGTCGCACACCAGACAACACGGGGAATTCGTGCCCGATTTTCCCAGCCAGCCGCACGGCAGCTGCTGTGTTGGTGTGAAGATCCTCCAACAGATCAATAATGTGCGGATGAACACTATATAATCAAAGGACTCTCCACAGTGCCGCACGATTTATGCAATCGTAAGCTTTAGAATAGTCGACAAATGCCACAGCCATGCATTGTTTGTACTCAGCATGTGCCGCGCTCAGCGAGCGCAGAGTAAAAATCGCATCAACAGTGCCTCTGATTTTTCTGAAACCACACTGAGCCTCATGCAACTGACCATCAACCAGCGTGGAGACGCGGTGCAGAAGTATGGCAGCGTACACTTTCCCGGCAATAGAGAGAAGGCTTATACCGCGGTAGTTACCAGGGGAGTCGCGTGGACCCTTCCCCTTATATAACGGTGCGATAATAGCAATTTTCCATTCCCTCGGGGCTCTCTCCGACCGCCATACGGCGATGATGACCCGGTGGAGCCATGCGATGGCAGGTGGGCACCGCAACAGCATGGCGTCCAGCTGGTTGTGAAGAGTCCCATGCGCGCCGCTGAGAGCCACCTGCATGGCGGGAGGCTCGCATGCACGGGCAGTGTGGGTGGGTGAAACTACCCCCAAGTGCGTGTCACCGAGAGCGCTGCGTGCGGGGGGCTACCCCCAAACCCGTGTCTTTGGTGGGCATAGAACGGCCATTTTCCCAACCCCCAAATGGTCGTACCCCCAAATGAGCGTCACGTGAGTGACACGGTGTCACTACGGTATTTGCAGCAACTGTTCAGCAACTGTTCTCTGCACTTTCCAGCCTGCAGGCGTTTGCGCTCGGACACGCACCCGACGCTCCAATGCACCGCCCAAGACATGCGTGCTTGCCGTCCACAGAAAACACCCGAGTCTCTCATGCGCACCACACCACCGCCGTGCCTCTGCTGCGGAACAGCACCACACCGCAACCAAAGCATGGTTTGTTTCTCAGGCACCCACTCCATCTCCTCATCATTCTCCCTCACATTGGGCAGCGATTGACAGAGACTGTAATGATGATGAGAGTTTTACAATCCACTTCTGGCGGTCACACGTACGGTTCCAAATGATGATGATGATAAGAGTTTTACAATCCACTTCTGGCGGTCACACATACGGTTCCAAAGCTCCAGTGGTACTTAGAGAAACAAGGCTCGAGGCCCACAAAAGGTCAAGCTACAAGTAGCCCACGGAAGCGCCATCCACACTTGGTGGCGGGCGCCAAGCAAGCAGCACCACTGTGCAGGCTGCACATCCAGCCCCTCCAATGGCCAGAGGGCGGACCCAAGGTATAAAACCATGAAGGGACCAAAAAGCCCTCCCCAGACCACCGGAAGCGGGGCTAGTAGCACACCCGCCGCAGCACTCTACTCAGCGACCACACCGCACACGCCACCGCACGCGTGTGGCGCCACCTCCCCTTCAAAAACACCCCCAGAGGAATGCCATCTAGCAAGCAGGTGCAGGCACCCGCTCGCCGTCAACGACGAGGCGCGCGCGGTGGAACTGCGCCGCTTCCCCGCAGCCTTGGCGGCGAGGAAAGCGGGCCACAGCGCCCGGTGCTGCGCCTCCTCGCGGTCGCTGAGGACGTCGAAGACCGCTACCGACGCCTGGCGCAGGCTCCGGCGCCAGCGCACGACGGTGTCGGCCACGGCGTCAGACGTCACGGTGAACAGCACACGCAGCACGCCGCCCCCGCGCGGCTCCACGCCAATGCCCCCGACGGCAGGCTTGGCGTTGAGGAACGACGCGGACACGACGCCGCCACCAGCAGGCCCGTGCCAGCGGCCAGAGGCATCGTGCACAAAACGCACGATGTTCGTAGCCAAACGGACAGGCAGGCTCACGCCAGCCTCGCCGTCTGCGGCGCGCTGCGCCGCTACCGCTGCGACGCAGCTGAAACCGCAGAACACGTCCGTCCGCGTACCGACGCCATCACCGCCCGTGACGAAGTCGGTGGCGTCCTCCACAGAGAGCGACGCCACAAAACTGAGGCGCAGCGACGTGTCGCCCACACGCGCGGGCAGCCCCCTCCGGCGGGAGGGGCCGCCAGATGCGGCGCGTGCGGCGCCCGCCGCGGCAGGCCGCTCCGCCCCTGGCTCCCTCGCCGCCGGCGCCACAGGGGCGGCAGCAGCGGGCCGGGCAGGCTGAGCAGCCCTGGAAGCAGGCGCAGCGCGGGGCGCCGCACTGTGGGCCGCATGGCCGGCCCGCGGGCGGGCGGGCTCTGCATGCGGCATCTGCATGGGCGCCCCAGGGACGCGGCTCACCAGGAGGCTCACCACGCCCACGAGAGACGCAATCTGTTGCGCCTGCGCTTGCACCACAGCGAGCACCCCCGCAAGGGCACCGCTGTGGTCGGCGTTGGCAATCTGTGTCGCGCCCACCTGCGTCGGCGCATTCTGTGGCTGAGCGCGCGCGTTCGCCTCCCTGTCCATCAGCCCGCCTACCAGTTGTCTGAGGTCCTCCACTACCGCGCTGAGGGCGTCTGTGGTGTCGGCCGAGGCCGAAATGTGGTTGCTGGCGTTGCCATGCAGGTGTTTCGCAGCCACCGCGTATGTGGCCACCCCCCGCGCCCCAAGGAGCGCCAGAGGCTGTGTCTGTGTCTCACCCACGCACGCGCGGTGGCGTGGCGGGGAGTCTGAGCCGGGGGAGCCGCTGCTCACCGGTGATTCTGTGGCGGTGGCCGCGCGGGCGACTAGCGCGCCAGCGGCCTTGCTGTGTTTGCGCGCCTTAGAAGAACGCGACATGAGATGACATGATGATGAGATGATGAGAGTTTTCCAAAGCTCCAGTGGGACTTAGAGAAACAATGATGATGATGAGAGTTTTACAATCCACTTCTGGCGGTCACACGTACGGTTCCAAAGCTCCAGTGGGACTTAGAGAAACAAGGCTCGAGGCCCACAAAAGGTCAAGCTACAAGTAGCCCACGGTAACGCCATCCACACTTGGTGGCGGGCGCCAAGCAAGCAGCACCACTGTGCAGGCTGCACACCCAGCCCCTCAAATGGCCAGAGGGCGGACCCAAGGTATAAAACCATGAAGGGACCAAAAAGCCCTCCCCCAGACCACCGGAAGCGGGGCTAGTAGCACACCCGCCGCAGCACTCTACTCAGCGACCACACCGCACCCGCCACCGCACGCGTGTGGCGCCACCTCCCCTTCAAAAACACCCCCAGAGGGAATGCCATCTAGCAAGCAGGTGCAGGCACCCGCTCGCCGTCAACGACGAGGCGCGCGCGGTGGAACTGCGCCCGCTTCCCCGCAACCTTGGCGGCGAGGAAAGCGGGCCACAGCGCCTGGTGCTGCGCCTCCTCGCGGTCACTGAGGACGTCGAAGACTGCAGTCGAGTCCACGCAGCGGCGCAGCTCGTGGCGCCAGCGCACGACAGTGTCGGCCACGGCGTCAGACGCCACGGTGAAGAGCACACGCAGCACACCGCCCCCGCGTGGCTCCACGCCGATGCCCCCGACGGCAGGCTTGGCGTTGAGGAGCGACGCGGACACGACGCCACCATCAGCCGGCTCCCGCCGGCCGGTGCCGCCGTAGAGGAAGCGCACGACATCCGTAGCCAGGCGGACGGGCAGGCTGGTGCCGTCCTCGGCAGCTGCAGCGATCCGCTCCGCCGCCGCCGCCGTCGCCTCCTCTTCATCCATCCGCCTGCCACCGCCCGCGAGGAACCAGTTGGCGCCGCGTGCCACCGGGATGGACAGCACGAAGCTGCGGCGCAGCGACGTGTCGCCCACACGCGCAGGCAGCCCCCCCCCGGCGGGAGGGGCCGCGCGCAGATGCGGCACGCGTGGCGCCCGACGCAGGCCGCTCCGTCGCCGGCCCCCCCCCCGCCGACGCCACAGGGGCGGCAGCAGCAGCGGGCCGGGCAGGCTGAGCAGCCTCGGCAGCAGGCGCAGCGCGGGGCGCCGCACTGTGGGCCGCATGGCCGGCCCGCGCGCGGGCGGGCTCTGCATGCGGCATCTGCGTCGGCGCATTAATGTAATCATATTTAGCTTCAGAGCATACAAGCTCACCTCGCCTGCTTCAGGCCGTACGACTCCGCTACTCCACCAGAGGTACTGCTAGGCCACCACACGTGCCGCTACTCCACCAGAGGTGACCGGTCACCTGCCCATTGCACCGTACACTGCGCCGGTTCAGTCTGCTGCAGAGGCCGTGTTGTGGTGTTCTCAGTACTGAGAAGGAGACTAGTCTCCCCCTCTCTCCCAGTTGCTGGCTGAGTGCAAGCGCAATCACCTGTTTCGTTTTATTGTCACTTATCAGGGACCGTCAGTCAGACAGCGCTCTCTTGTTATGCCGCTTGAGCGAGCGAGTGACAATACCTCGCAGGAGTTGAGTGGCGGCATAACACGCCGACTATTGTTAGCCTGGCACTTGAATCTCAAATCCCACAGGCGACCATCCACGCGGTGCACGGGAGGGACGGAAGCCCTACTGGCAGGAGTGTGTGAACCCCAAGACCATTATCGCTACGGAGGTCGAGGGACCTGCGTGAAGGGCCGCCAACCAGCAACCTCTAGTGAAGCAGCCTCCAGCTTTCCGGATGCCGGCGCCGCTCATGACTGATCAGTCACGAGGCCCTTTTGATCAATACACAGTTCTGGCCTTTCTGCTCCCTATTGGCTGTCTTAACACCCCTCCATCACAGCAGCGACGACGCCACAAAGCCGAGCTGCAGCCCCTTCTTGACCCGGTCGTGCTCCTGGTGGCTCATGACGACGACGTAGTTGACCTCGAAGCGACCAATCATGGTGGGCATGACCTGCGTTATAGGTGGGGAAAGATTTATACAGTGTGCCACGTGACTTCGTCCTTCCCCGCTACGAGTGCCCGGAACCCTGGTAGGCTGACGCGCTGCGTGGCCTTGCGGGCACTCCTAGTAGAGCCCTCCTAGACGTTTAGTCTATGCCTTGAGTCATGCCCGGGGGTCCTCCAAGGACGTACATGTAAGCACTGTAAAAACAGAGCGCCTCGCGACTTCGTCCTTCCCCGCTACGAGTACCCGGGGGCCCTCCATCGCCGCACCCCACGTGCACGCGGGTCGGCAGGCAGCACTACACCTTCTCTGAGTCCACTCCCATCGAGGACACCGTCACACACAAAACGGCACCTGCCCCCGCCTGTGGGGGAGCGGTCAGTGCAGCCTTGACATTGTCACACAAAACGGCTTCTGCCCCGACAGTTTCCCCTCGGTTTTCCCGGTTTGCCCCCAAAGCGGGGGCTGCGGGGGCTGCAGGGGCTGCGGGGGCACTAAGGCCACCACTGACGAGTTCTGCTCTTCCACCGCCCCCCCCCCCCCCCTGCGCGGTTGAGATCATACATGATTCAGCCTGCATGTTGCACCACCGAGAGAATGCAACACGCAACACCAACACGCCATCGCAACCAGTGTTGCCGTTGGCCAACCCGCAACCCGAAAAAAAAATGCACTTTCGGGTTGAGATTGCTCGATTTGGGCTGGCAAGTCGGGTCGAGATTGCGCGAATTTCGACCCGGAAAGAGTGGAAATCGACATTTTCACACTTTTCACACATACAAATCGCCTGTCGAGTTCAGATTGGCGAAATGAGCGCGAGGCCCGGGTTGAGCACTTGGCGGAACCACTGATTGCAACCCACCAGCCCAGCGCCCGCGCTCCACCGGAACGACCGCATGAAGTCGGCCGCGCACTCCTTGAGGGGGCGGCGCGTGCCGGCAAGCGCGGCGCAGTTCCCGCCGTTCACAAACAGCTGGCCCTGTGCGTGTGTGCGTGTGTGTATGTGAGTTTGAGTGTGTGTGTGTGTGTGTGTGTGTGTGTGTGTCAGGGGTGTGTGGTGTGTGTGCGTGTGTGCGTGTGTGTGTGTCGTGTGTGTGTGTGTGTGTGTGTGTGTGTGTGTGTGCATGTTTGTGTGTGTGTGTGTGCACGTGTGTGTGTGTGTATGTGGTGTGTGTGAGTGTGTGTGTGTGTGTGTGTGTGTGTGCGGAACGACCGCATGAAGTCAGCAGCGCACTCCTTGAGGGGACAGCGCGTGCCGGCCAGCGCGGCGCAGTTCCCGCCGTTCACAAACAGCTGGCCCTGTGTGTGTGTGCGTGTGTGTATGTGAGTGTGACTGTGCGTGTGTGTGTGTGTGTGTGTGTGTGTGTGTGCGTGTCTTTTGTGTGTGTGTGTGTGTGTGTGTGTGAGTGCGTGTGCGTGTGCGTGCGTGCGTGTGTGTGTGTGTCGGGTGTGTGTGTGTGCGGAACGACCGCATGAAGTCGGCAGCGCACTCCTTGAGGGGGCGGCGCGTGCCAGCAAGCGCGGCGCAGTTCCCGCTGTTCACAAACAGCTGGCCCTGTGTGTGTGTGGGAGGGGGGGGCGTGTGTGTGTGTGTGTGTGTGTGTGTGTGTGTGTGTGTGTGTGTGCGCGTGTGTGCATGCGTGTGTACGTGATGCGTGATGGCAAGCGCGACACAGTTTCCGCCACCCATCCCGCAACTCTTCTCCTGACCCCTCGCTGGGACAAGCCTACCATGCAGACCCAAGCCGACCCCCCCCCCCCCACCCACACACACACCTGAACATTCAGCGCCTTGAGCGCCTGATGCGGGAGTTGAAACAGCATCGCAGGGCAATGAACGACAGGTAGGCGTGACCCCTCGACTCCACACCCGACCCCCCTTGTGCAAGCATGCATACCATGCATGCCCACGCAGAACGCACCCACCTGGACGTTGAGCGCCTGGTGCGGGAGCTGGAACAGCATCGCATGGCCATGCAGGACAGGTAGGCGCGACTCCTCGACTCCACACCCGCCCCCCCCACTGGGCAAGGACGCCATGCGGATCTTAGAAGAACACCCACCTGGACGTTGAGCGCCTTGAGCGCCTGGTGCAGGAGCTGGAACAGCATCGCAGGACTATGAACGACAGGTAGGCGTGACCGCCAAGGTAGTTCTGCCTCAACCCCACCCCCCTATTGAAAGAAGCCATCCAGAAGAGCCCAAGCCAGACCCTACTAACCACCAACACCTCTCCTACCACACATTAACAGGGCCATCCAGAGGAGCCCAATCCCGACCCTACCAACCACCAGCATCTCTCTTACCACACACATGTACCCGGGCCGGCTGGCGCGCTGTGTGGCCTTGCGGGCTCTCCTAATAGAGCTCCCCTGTACGTGTAGTCTAGGCCTTTCCTCACTGGGGTCCTCGGGGCGCGCACGTGTAAAACCTGTAAAACCACAAAAGTAGCGCAGAACCTAGTGACCACCAGCAGCTCTCCTAACATACATGAATTACACTTGGACGTTCAGTGCCTTGAGTTTTTTTTTTGCTAGAACAGCACTGCAGGACCAGTAAGGACAGGTAGGCGCCACCCCTCGAGTCCACACCCGCCCCCCCCATTGTGCAAGCATGCCATGCAGAACACCCACGCAGAACACACCCACCTGGACATTGAGCGCCTCGAGCGCCTGGTGCGGGGCTGGAACAGCATTGCATGGCCGTGAGGGGCAGGTAGGCGCCACCCCGACTCCCCGCCCGAACCCCCATTGTAAAAGACTACCATGCAGACCCAAGCGCCCCCCCTCCCCCTCCACACACACACACACCTGGACGTTGAGCGCCTTGAGCGCCTGGTGCGGGAGCTGGAACAGCATCGCGGCCATGAAGGACAGGTAGGCGTCGCCGCCAAGGGAGTCCTGCTTCGCGCTCGCTTCCGCGTCGTCGCCGCCGCCTCGCGCGCTGGTTGAGCCGTCCCCTCCCGAACCTGGGTGTTGTTGGGGTTGAGGTTGCAGGGTTGAGGGTTGACTGTTGCACTGGTTTGGCGGGCGGGCAGGCAGGCACGCGCGCTGGTTGAGCCGTCCCCACCCGAACCTGTGCGTTGATTTCGGTTTAGGTTGCAGGGTTAAAGGTTAACTGTTGAACTCGTGTAGTGGCGGGCGGGCGGGTGGGCGGGCGTCCGCGTCGTCGTCGACGCCGCACGCGCTGGTTGAGCCATCCCCACCCGAACCTTTTTTTTGGGGGGGGGGGGGGTAAAGGACACAAGGTGAGGGTGAACTGTCACGCTGGTTGAGCCGTGCCCACCCGAACCTGTGTTGTTGTTCTGGGTTGCAGGGTTAAGGGTTGACTGTTGCACTGGTTTGCAGGGTTAAGAGTTGACTGTTGCACTGGTTTAGTGGGCGGGCGAGCGGGCGCGCGCGCTGGTTGAGCCGTCCCCATCCGAACCTGTGCGTTGATTTCGGTTTAGGTTGCAGGTTTAAAGGTGAACTGTTGAACTCGTGTAGTGGCGGGCGGGCGGTGGTGTGGGCGGGCGTCCGCGTCGTCGTCGCCGCCGCACGCGTTGGTTGAGCCATTCCCACCCGAACCTTTTTTTTTTGGGGGGGGGGGGGGGGGGAAGGACACAAGGTGAGGGTGAACTGTCACGCTGGTTGAGCCGTGCCCACCCGAACCTGTGTTGTTGTTTTGGGTTGCAGGGTTAAGGGTTGACTGTTGCACTGGTTTAGTGGGCGGGCGAGCGGGCGCGCGCGCTGGTTGAGCCGTCCCTACCCGAACCTGTGTGTTGATTGGGGTTTAGGTTGCAGGGTTAGGGGTTAACTGTTGAACTCGTGCAGTGGCGGCGGCGGCGGCGGGGGCCGGGCGTCCGCGTCGTCTTTGCCCGCCGCACCGCTGCTTGAGCCGTCCCCACCGAATTCTTTTTTGTTTGTTTTGGGGGGGGGGGGTAGGCGCATGGTTAGGGTGAATTGTCACTCTGGTTATGCATCACCCACCCAAACCTGCGTGGTGTGTTGGGTTAGGTTGCAGGGTGAAGGGTTGACTGTTGAGCCGTTAGGGCGCGGGCGGCGCGGTTGCGGCCCCGGCGGGCGAGCGATGCGGTGCTGGAGGAACCGGAGTTGGCCGACCTCGCGAGCGAAGGAGGAGGAGCCAGAGAGACTGCTATCCAGCCTCCCTTCCCCCCCCCCCCACACACACACCTTCCGTCTCTCTCTCTTGTCTCCCTCATTCAGCACACCAAGTGCGCCATCAGCTTCTAGCCCGTGCAACCGATCTACGCACACAGCCATCAACCCACGCCACACTGCCTTTCTCTCTTTCCTCTCTTTTCCTCCCTCCCCCTGTCTCTCCTCCTCTTTGTACTCTCCCTCTGCGGCTCTTAAACTCACCGCGCGTGCGCCGCTGTGCCATCGGACCGACCCCCTTGTACTTGAACCCGCGCAGAGTAGAGAGCCCCCCTAGGAAGAACCGGTCCGAGATGCATGTTGGCGTGGATGCGATGTCGCTGCCCCAGGGGAGCATGATGCCTGCAGGGTGTGTGTGTGTGTGTGTGTTCAAGTTTGCGTTTGGAAGAAGAATCGGTCCGAGATGCATGTAGATGCCGAGATGCGATGTCGCTGCCCCAGGGGAGCATGATGCCTGCAGGATGCGAGTGTGTGTGTGTGTGTGTGTGTATGTGTGTGTGTGTGTGTATGTGTGTGTGTGTGTGTGTGTGTGCGCGCGTGCCACCCCACCATGTGTGTGCGTGCGCGAGCGTGTGCGTGAGTCGTGTTTGTGCGTCCGAGATGCATGTAGGCATGGACGCGATGTCGCTTCCCCAGGGGAGCAAGATGCCTGAGGTGTGAGTGTGTGTATGTGTGTGTGTGTGTGCGCGCGTGCCACCCCACCATGTGTGTGCGTGCGCGAGCGTGTGCGTGAGTCGTGTTTGTGCGTGTCTGGAGGAAAAAACGATCCGAGATGCATGTAGACATGGACGCGATGTCGCTGCCCCAGGGGAGCAAGATGCCTGAGGTGAGTGTGTGTATGTGTGTGCGTGCCTGGTCCTCCAGCTGCAGAGTTCAGAAAAATACCCCATCAACAAACATAATCAGACACATGAACAATAAAGGACATGGGGCCAGCCTGCCCTGTACGCGCGAGAAATCGCCACGTACAACGTGATCGGCAGCAGCGCCTGGCCCTCCAGCTGCTGCCTCGCAAAGCGCAGGCGCTCATCACACCTAGTGCCCTGACGACAAGCGTTGGCTGTTTCCTCTTCGATTTTTTTTCGTTTGGTTTTGTTTCTCTGTCGTTTTGTTTAGAAGGAGACACACCTGCGCTGTACGCGAGACAGCGCAACAGACGACGTGATTGGCAGCAGCGCCTGACCTTCCAGCTGTGCAAAGCGGGCACCACACAAATCAATTTTTTTCACGACAGAGTAAGAGAGACGCAACCCACCCGCGCTGTACGCGCGATAGAGGGCCACGGACGACGTGATCGGCAGCAGCGCCTGCTCCTCCAGCTGTAGCTTTGCAAGCGCAGGCGTTGAAGCCGATGCCCTATCCAACACATTTGTAAGTTTTTTTTCTTAATCTGATTATGTTTCTCGTTCCAGTGTGATTTGTTTCAAAGATAGGGAAGGCACGCACCTGCGCTGTGCGTCAGAGGCAGCGCCACGGACGACGTGATCGGCAGCAGCTGCTACTGTGCACAGCGGAGACCACATACAAAAACATACAAACCTGTTGTAATATATTTTTTTTTTTTTTGTTCGACAGAACAAGGGAGATGCAACCCACCCGCACAGTACGCCAGAGAGAGCGCAACGGATGCCGTAATCGGCAGCAGCGCCTGCCGCTCCAGCTGTTGCGTCGAAAAGCAGAGAGAGCACAACCCCCCAACAAACCCGTTCAATATTATGTGTGTTGTTATATTTTCTATTTGACATAGCAACTGTCCATGCGCCTCCGCATGCGAGCCTCCCGCCATGCAGGCGGCTCTCAGCGGCGCGCATGGGACTCTTCACAAATGCGGCGCCCGGCTGTCCGTCGTGAGTTCAACCTCCAGCTGTCCGATCGCTTTGGGCTGCTGGGGGCCGTGCCGCCCGAGGGCGCTGATGCCCAGGCGGAGTACGACGAGATGACTGCTGCCATTCACGAGGTGGCCACCAACCACCTCGCTCCACGCGGCAGCCGCCGGCGGCGTGGCTGGCAGTTCACTCTGTCGCAGCGCACCCCCGGCTCATGGACGCCCGGCAGCGCGCGCACACGGCATGGCTCAGGAGCAAGTCTGCTGCTGCCAAACGAGAGTGCAACCGCGCCAACCGCGCGGCCGACGCAGCTGTGCAGAGACAGGGAGAGGTGGATCGGCCAGCAGGTGGCGGAGGCGCAAGACATGCTACGCAAGAAGAATCTACGCCAGTTTGCGCGCGCGTGCGACAGGCTGGCGGGCCGCAGCCGCAGCCATCAGATCCCACCTGCCATGCGGGACGGCTCGGGCGCGCTGCACAGCGGTCCAGACGGGGTGCTGAAGGCCATGACAGAGTCATTCGACAAGCTATATGGAGGGGAGACCAAGCTCAGCGACGAGACCCTGAACCAGCTGGAGAACGATGTAGCGGCGTTTGAGCTCACACGCGCCACAGAGGTGGACGAGGCGCACGGGCGCCCCCTGACCTGGCTGAGACGGAGGCGTGTGTGCGAGCGTTGCGCTCGGCCGCCGCTCCGGGCGGTGACCAGCTGGACGCCATGCTGTTGCGGTGCCCACCTGCCATCGCATGGCTCCACCGGGTCATCATCGCCGTATGCCGGTCGGGGAGAGCCCCGAGGGAATGGAAAACTGCTATTATCACACCGTTATATAAAGGGAAGGGTCCGCGTGACTCCCCTGGTAACTACCGCGGTATAAGCCTTCTCTGTATTGCCGGGAAAGTGTACGCTGCCATACTTCTGCACCGCGTCTCCACGCAGGTTTATGGTCAGTTGCATGAGGCTCAGTGTGGTTTCAGAAAAAGCAGAGGCACTGTTGATGCAATTTTTACTCTGCGCTCGCTGAGCGCGGCACATGCCGAGTACAAACAATGCATGGCTGTGGCATTTGTCGACTATTCTAAAGCTTCCGATTGCATAAACCGTGCGGCACTGTGGAGAGTCCTTAGATTATATAGTGTTCATCCGCACATTATTGATCTGTTGGAGGATCTTCACACCAACACCGCAGCTGCCGTGCGGCTGGCTGGGAAAATCAGGCACGAGTTCCCCGTGTCGTCTGGTGTGCGACAGGGGTGCGTCATTGCTCCTGTGTTGTTCAATGTTTTTATTGACCACATAGTGAAAAAGGCGCTAGACATGATGCCAGAGGGGGCTGGCGTGTCAGTCGTGACCCGAGCCAGCGGCTCTGTGTTGTCGTCGTCGGTTGAGCGTATAGTATAGCAGATTTTGACGTGGATCTGCCCACGTTTGCGCTGACTGGTGGTGAAGTGAAGACTGTCTCTGCATTCAAGTATCTAGGGAGTCGGATAACCCAGAGTGGTGGTGTGGAGAAGGAGATCGTTGTGCGTGTCGGTCGCGCGCTGGGCTTGTTTGCGTCTTTTGATCAGATTTGGGCCAGCAAGAAGATGCAAGTGCAGTCTAAGCTGCGGGTTGACAACACTTTCGTGCTGCCCCACTTTCTGTACGGCTGCGAAACATGGGCCCCTACTTAAACACAACTGACTCGATTGGAGGTTGCCCACTCTAACTGCCTTCGTCGCATTCTGGGTGTGCGCCTAGTCGACCGGCACAGATTAACTTATATTCGGCAGGCGTGCGACACTGAGCCAATTGAGAGCCTTGTGGCAAAGCGATCAATGCAGTGGCTAGACCATGTGATGCGCATGCCGGCTTCTCGTCTTCCTCGTACGACTTTTGACTGAACAATGGATGTGGCTCGGCAGCAAGGCCGGCCTCCAGCCTCCTCCCGACACTATTTGCTTAAGCTACTGATTCAGCAGCTAGGCGAAACTAGTGGCACTCGTTCTGATTTGAAGACTTTTTCGGACACGGCGTTTGAGCGTGCTCAGGATAGGGTCGGGTGGAGAGCCGTGGTGTACCGTCCGGCTGCCCCTCAGGCGCCGGCCCCTCCACCACGGCGGTCAAATAGATTGGCAAGCGCCACTTGACCCCCTATCCCCTAGAAGCAGTTAGGACCTATTTGGGAGGCGTCGCACAATAGCTCTCCTTTTTGCTCTGGGACTCCACGTTGGCAGGCAGCCGGCTGGTGGCTACCGCCCCTCACAAGTAATTGTAACGGCCAGAACTGGACTTGGGTCTAGGCGGCGGTACTAGGACTAGAGGTAGTCTTTGCTGGAAAGCCGATGTAACTGTAACTGATATAACAAGAGAGATGCGACCCACCCGCGCTGTATGCCAGAGAGAGCGCTACGGACAACGTAATCAGCAGCAGCGCCTGGCCCTCCAGCTGCTGCTTTGCAAAGCGTAGGCGCTCCAGACCAAATCCAGACAATCATGAGACATCGGGAAATGCAGAAAACACATACAGATACGAGGCAAGATCAACACACCTGCATTGTACGCCAGAGAGAGCGCCACGGATGACGTGCTAAACGCCAGCGCCTGGCCCTCACACTGCTGCTTTGCAAAGCGCAGGCGCTCGACGCCACCTCCAGAAAATCAAAAGATGACGGGAAATGCTGATAACAAATAAAGATATGAGACAAGACAAACCCACCTGCGCTGTACGCCAGAGAGAGCGCCACAGACGACGTGATTGGCAGCAGCGCCTGCCCCTCCAGCTGCTGCTTTGAAAAGCGCAGGCGCTCATCACCACCTCCAGAAAATCAAAAGATGACGGGAAATGCTGATAACAAATGAAGATAAGAGACAAGACACACACCTGCGATGTATGCCAGAAAGAGCGCCACGGACCACGTGATCAGCAGCAGCGCCTGCCTCTCCAGCTGCTGCTTTGCAAAGCGAAGGCGCTCGTCGAAGCCGAGGCCAGACACCTCAGACCTCAAAGCGCAGGCGCTAGTCAAACCCACGGCCCTAACTACCAGCTGTTTCTGGTCTTTTTCTCAGTTGTTATGTTGAGAAAAAAAATAGACACACCTGCGCTGTACGCCAGAGAGAGCGCCACAGACGATGTGATCGGCAGCAGCGCCTGGCCCTCAAGCTGCTGCTTTGCAAAGCGAAGGCGCTTGTCGAAGCCGAGGCCAGACACCTCAGA
>VFSX01000117.1:427614-476027 GCA_016618255.1 Chlamydomonas sp. UWO 241 | reverse complement strand
CCTACCAGCCCCACCTATCCCTCCCCCCCACAGTAACAGTTACATCGGCTTTCCAGCAAAGACTACCTCTAGTCCTAGTACCACCGCCTAGACCCAAGTCCAGTTCTGGCCCTAACAATTACTTGTGAGGGGCGGTAGCCACCAGACGGCTGCCTGCCAACGTGTAGTCCCAGAGCAAAAAGGAGAGCTATTGTGCGACGCCTCCAAAATAGGTCCTAACTGCTTCTAGGGGATAGGGGGTCAAGTGGCGCTTGCCAATCTATTTGACCGCCGTGGTGGAGGGGCCGGCGCCTGAGGGGCAGCCGGACCGTACACCACGGCTCTCCACCCGACCCTATCCTGAGCACGCTCAAACGCCGTGTCCAAAAAGTCTTCCAATCAGAACGAGTGCCACTAGTTTCGCCTAGCTGCTGAATCAATAGCTTAAGAAAATAGTGTCGGGAGGAGGCTGGAGGCCGGCCTTGCTGCCGAGCCACATCCATTGTGCAGTCAAAAATCGTACGAGGAAGACGAGAAGCCGGCATGCGCATCACATGGCCTAGCCACTGCATTGATCGCTTTGCCACAAGGCTCTCAATTGGCTCAGCGTCGCACGCCTGCCGAATATAAGTTAATCTGTGCCGGTCGGCCAGGCGCACACCCAGAATGCGACGAAGGCAGTTAGAGTGGGCAACCTCCAATCGAGTCAGTTGTGTTTTAGTAGGGGCCCATGTTTCGCAGCCGTACAGAAAGTGGGGCAGCACGAAAGTGTTGTAAACCCGCATCTTAGACTGCACTTGCTCTTCTTGCTGGCCCAAATCTTATCAAAAGACGCAAACACGCCCAGCGCGCGACCGACACGACACCGATCTCCTTTTCCACACCACCACTCTGGGTTATCCAACTCCCTAGACTTAAATGCAGAGACGGTCTTCACTTCACCACCAGTCAGCGCAAACGTGGGCAGATCCGCGTCAAAATCTGCTGGCAAAATCATCACATTTGTCTTGGCGGCGTTGATTTGCATGCCAAAGCTAGAGGACACTTTGTCAAGGATTTTCAGCATAAGCGCCAACTGAGCTGGGTCATGCGGAAATAAATCGTCGATACATGTTACTATGCTAACGACGACAACACAGAGCCGCCGGTTCGCGTCACGACTGACACGCCAGCCCCCTCTGGCATCATGTCTAGCGCCTTTTTCACTATTGGTCAATAAAAACATTGAACAACACAGGAGCAATGACGCACCCCTGTCGCACACCAGACGACACGGGGAATTCGTGCCCGATTTTCCCAGCCAGCCGCACGGCAGCTGCGGTGTTGGTGTGAAGATCCTCGAACAGATCAATAATGTGCGGATGAACACTATATAATCTAAGGACTCTCCACAGTGCCGCACGGTTTATGCAATCGTAAGCTTTAGAATAGTCGACAAATGCCACAGCCATGCATTGTTTGTACTCGGCATGTGCCGCGCTCAGCGAGCGCAGAGTAAAAATCGCATCAACAGTGCCTCTGCTTTTTCTGAAACCACACTGAGCCTCATGCAACTGACCATCAACCTGCGTGGAGACGCGGTGCAGAGGTATGGCAGCGTACACTTTCCCGGCAATAGAGAGAAGGCTTATACCGCGGTAGTTACCAGGGGAGTCACGCGGACCCTTCCCCTTATATGACGGTGTGATAATAGCAGTTTTCCATTCCCTCGGGGCTCTCCCCGACCGCCATACGGCGATGATAACCCGATGGAGCCATGCGATGGCAGGTGGGCACCGCAACAGCCGTAATATACCCCTTCATTGAACCCCCATCCCACCCCACCTGTGATCACACAGCGTCCGTGCGCAACACGTCGGCCGACCTGGGCCGCCAGCTCTCGTCGACGCTGCTGCACCTACTGTCGCTTGCCGTGATATACCCCTTCATTGAACTCCCCAGCCCACCCCACGCCTTACACACAGCGTCCGTGCACAACACGTCGGCCGACCTCGGCCGCCAGCTCTTGTCGACGCTGCTGCACCTCCTGTCGCTTGCCGTGCTGTACCCCTTCAAGCAGACCCCCCCACACACCCACCCCTTCAAACAGACCCCCCCACACACCCACCCCCCCAACACACACACGCACACACACGCAGCGTCCGTGCGCAACACGTCGGCCGACCTGGGCCGCCAGCTCTCGTCGACGCCGCTGCACCTCCTGTCGCTTGCCGTGCTGTACCCATTCAAAAATACTCCCCACGCGCACACACGCACACACACACACACACACACACACAGCGTCCGTGCGCAACACGTCGGCCGACCTGGGCCGCCAGCTCTCGTCGACGCTGCTGCACCTCCTGTCACTTGCCATGCCTGAGGACGGCGCACGGCTGCGGGAGACGCTTGGACGAAGGCAAGTGCGGGTTGGATTGGGGGGGGGGCATTCGGGGGGGGGGCTCTGTCTCTTGTCGCGCTCGAGGACGGCGCATGGCTGTGGGAGATGCTCGGACGCTGGCAAGTGCGGTTGGATGGGGGTGGGGGGGCCTTTCTCTCTTTCCGTGCCCGGTGCACGGCTGCAGGAGACGCTCGGACGCGGGCAAGGAGGGGGGGGGGGGGGAGGGGGGGCTCTCGCTCGGCTGTTCGGACGCAGGCCGCACGCGGGCAGGATCTGGTTGCCCGGCCGCGCCCGATTGCGCGCGCATTTTGAAGGGGCGAGAGGTAGCAGGCAGTTTTTTTGTTTTTTTTGTACGCGCCCGGAGGACCCCGGGGCGTGATTTAAGGCCTAGACTACACGTGTAGGGGTACAGTTACAGTTACAGTTACAGTTACATCGGCTTTCCAGCAAAGACTACCTCTAGTCCTAGTACCACCGCCTAGACCCAAGTCCAGTTCTGGCCCTAACAATTACTTGTGAGGGGCGGTAGCCACCAGCCGGCTGCCTGCCAACGTGTAGTCCCAGAGCAAAAAGGAGAGCTATTGTGCGACGCCTCCAAAATAGGTCCTAACTGCTTCTAGGGGATAGGGGGTCAAGTGGCGCTTGCCAATCTACTTGACCGCCGTGGTGGAGGGGCCGGCGCCTGAGGGGCAGCCGGACCGTACACCACGGCTCTCCACCCGACCCTATCCTGAGCACGCTCAAACGCCGTGTCCGAAAAAGTCTTCCAATCAGAACGAGTGCCACTAGTTTCGCCTAGCTGCTGAATCAGTAGCTTAAGAAAATAGTGTCGGGAGGAGGCTGGAGGCCGGCCTTGCTGCCGAGCCACATCCATTGTGCAGTCAAAAGTCGTACGAGGAAGACGAGAAGCCGGCATGCGCATCACATGGCCTAGCCACTGCATTGATCGCTTTGCCACAAGGCTCTCAATTGGCTCAGTGTCGCACGCCTGCCGAATATAAGTTAATCTGTGCCGGTCGACCAGGCGCACACCCAGAATGCGACGAAGGCAGTTAGAGTGGGCAACCTCCAATCGAGTCAGTTGTGTTTTAGTAGGGGCCCATGTTTCGCAGCCGTACAGAAAGTGGGGCAGCACGAAAGTGTTGTAAACCCGCATCTTAGACTGCACTTGCATCTTCTTGCTGGCCCAAATCTTATCAAAAGACGCAAACACGCCCAGCGCGCGACCGACACGCACACCGATCTCCTTTTCCACACCACCACTCTGGGTTATCCAACTCCCTAGATACTTAAATGCAGAGGCGGTCTTCACTTCACCACCAGTCAGCGCAAACGTGGGCAGATCCGCGACAAGATCTGCTGGCAAAATCATCACTTCTGTCTTGGCGGCGTTGATTTGCATGCCAAAGCTAGAGGACACTTTGTCAAGGATTTTCAGCATAAGCGCCAACTGAGCTGGGTCATGCGAGAACAAACATAAATCGTCGGCATACATCAGCATTACTATGCGCTCAACCGACGACGACAACACAGAGCCGCCGGCTCGGGTCACGACTGACACGCCAGCCCCCTCTGGCATCATGTCTAGCGCCTTTTTCACTATGTGGTCAATAAAAACATTGAACAACACAGGAGCAATGACGCACCCCTGTCGCACACCAGACGACACGTGTAGGGGAGCTCTACTATTAGAGCCCGCAAGGCCACGCAGGCGGTGTTTACTGTAACGAGATCCACCACACCCCTGGCTGCTCCTGCAGGCATGCCGACCCGCTCTCCCGCTGCTTGCTAGCGGCCGCCGAGGCGTCCGTCCGCTCCTCTGGCGCGTGGGTGGGTCTCCACACGCCTCCCGCGCGGCTGGCACCTGCTGCACAGCGTCCCTTTCACGCACGCCCCATCCCACTCTGCCCGACGCATCCCCTCACCGCCCACCTCAACACCACCACCACCACCCCGAAACCCTGAGCCCACCCAAACACCCTCCCACCCAAACACCCTCCCACCCAAACACCCTCCCACCCAAACACCCTCCCACCCAAACACCCTCCCACCCAAGCACCCTCCCACCCGAACACCCTCCACCCAAACACCCTCCCACCCATACACCCTCCCACCCAAACACCCTCCCACCCAAACACGCGCGTAAGCGTGGCTGGAGGAAGCAGCGGCAAAAACCCTAAAACCAGGAATCATCTTACCCTGAACTGTTGACCCACTCCCCCTACGAAAACCCCAACCCCTGAACGGCCCTACCAAAAACACCCGTGCAGGCGCGCCTGGAGGAGGCAGCAGCTGAGGCCGCGCTGCGCGGCTGCCTGCCGTCAGACCCGTTCAGCGCGGGCGGGTCGCCCGGGCCTGCGTCGCCCTCTGCAATGGCGCTCGCATACGCGTTGGCTGCGCCTGCGGGGGGCGCTGTGGCTGGGGCGGGTGCAGGTGCACCAGAGGGCAGCAGGTCCGGCGGTGTCGGAGGAGGCGGAGGGGGCGGCGGGGGGCGAGAGGGGGGCAGTGGAAGGAGTGGCGCGGTCGCGATCCCGGCGGGGGCGCAGTCGGTGGGCACTGGCGCGGCGGCCCCGCGGCTGTCGTCGCGCTCGGGGCCAGCGTTGGCGGCGTCGCTGGGGGGTGCGCTCGCCGCCGCGCGCACGGCCGCGGGGGCAGCGGCGCTGTCGGCGGCGGCGGCGGCGGGCGCACGCGCGCGCACGCAGGCGGTGCCCCCGCAGCAGCAGCAGACACAGGTGCGGGTGTGTCGGCCGCACGGCACACGCGCGCATGTAAGTGTTTGGTGCGCTCGCGCACGCATGGCACACATGCACGCGCGCACACACACACCACCCGCATCCACTCACACACGCACAAGCACCCCTCCCCCCTCCCCACACACGCATGCCCCCCCCCCACGCGCACACACTGTGTGCACACGCACACGCGCAGGTCTTGCAGCAGCAGCCGGGCTCCGCCGTCGGCGGCTCGCTGCCCGCGTCTGGCTCCCACCTGTCCGTCGGCCGCGTGGCGGCTGCGATGCGCGGCCTAGAGCGGCTGCTGGCACCGAGGCCCAGCAGCGGCACCCACGCTGGGCAGGGCGGGGGCGGGGTCGCGCCCCCTGCGCTGCGTGAGCTGCTGCAGCCGGTGGATCTGCTGGAGGAGTGGGCGGCGCTCGACGAGGCGACGGGTGTTGCGGCGGTGGCGGCCGAGGCGTGTGACTGACGCGCTGCTGCGGCTGCTGCGGCTGCTGCGGCTGCTGCTGCGGCCTAGGCGTGTGATCTGATGCGGGCGTGCAGTGTAGCATGCCTGAATATGGAGGGAAGGCGCGCCACTGTAACCCTGCGGCGGCGGCGGCCGAAGCGTGTGACTGACGCGCTGCTGCGGCTGCTGCTGCGGCCCAGGCATGTGATCTGATGCGGACGTGCAGTGTAGCATGTCTGAATAGAGAGGGAAGGCACGCCACTGTAATCCTGCGGTGGCGGCGGCCGTGGCGTGTGACTGATCATGGCGCGTGCGCGACAGGACCCCTCACGACAAGGCCCTTCACGTAACAGGGGGCCCATTCTGGCTCCTGTGGGGTGTGAACCAGTGGTCGACACCACAATCGCCGGATGTGGAACCTCTCTCACCCCCATATTACTGCATTACCACTGCACTATCTGTTGGGTGTGGGGGGTCTGAGGGTGGATTTAAACTCCTCTTGACAAGAGGAATCTATCGCACCAACTCTCGTGTCGAGCGGATATCAGGATAATAAGTTGCATAAAAATCATGAGAAACTGTCCAGACCCCCTTCCCCCCAAATTCCGTTTGTTTTGTTCCTCACTCATCTAGGCAGGGGCTCCGGTCCTGTGTGGGAATTCGAAGAAAATCGACAATGTGTCTGTAACTTTCCTGCCCCCCCTAGTTTTTTGCATCATTTTGGAATGAGGAAAAATACTTTAAAAGGACGAAAAACGACTCCCGAAATTGGATTTTACAATTGGTTTCGCCCCCCCCCCTAACGAAGGCAATATGGACGGTATTTTGTGGCTCAGTGGGGGCATTCATGGCGCTTTGCTTGGAGAATGTGCATTATAGAATGGCCTTCATGGCGTGCCAAAGTGCGAACTACTGGTGTGGCCCGTAATGCCAGTGGGGTATAAGCCCCTTTTTGACGCCACCCAACGCCCCACCTCTCATTCCTGAGCAGGAGCAGCGCCGTCACGCCCCGGATCCGGCGCCGTGTCTACAGCGCCCGCCGCATACAGCGCCCTGCCTACACCCCCTACCATTTCTGGTCGCAACGGGACTATGGTCCGGCCATGCCAATTCGGGGCGGCCTGCCTCGCTCCTGCATGCGAGTTTAATCACGCGTCCCCAAGGCTGGCGCTCAGCACGCTGTTCATCGTCGAAGTGGATGACCGCCGCAGCGTCCCCACTCCACTGATGCAGCAGCTGTGAAGGTGGGTACGTGCGGTGGTCAACTCGGGTCTTCTAGATCTCATGTACCCGTGGGGAGCTGGGGAGTTGCGGGTGGTCGCAGCAACAATGGATAGGTATTGCGCTACTACTGCGCATGAGCGACCGCACGCTCCCTCCTGGGGCTTGGGTTGTGGGGGAGGGACTGTTGTACATGCACACAAACGAATGCATGGTGGCAGCATGCATCTGGCCTCTCCCCGTGTCTTCCTGCACGCCCTGCTGAGCACAAAGACCTGCACCCACACAGTTACACGCGCATGCACACACCCACGCCAGCCTGGCGTACGACCGGCTGCACACACTGCACAAGCGCCACTTCCACATGCATGAGAACTCCCGGATGCGGCTCATGGACATCATGAACAAGATCAACGTGCAGGAGCAGTACCCAGCAAACCCCGAAGCGGCAGCCGATGCCATTGCAAAGTGCGGCCGCCAGCTCGCGGAGGCGCTTGCCAAGGTGGGCCGTGCATGCCACGGCACTCGTGCGCAAACACACGGGGCATGCATGACTGGCTAGTGGGAATGCAATTTTTGCCTCGCCTAGCTTGGCATACAATCTTGAGGCACATACACCTGACGCTTGACCGTGTGCATGCAGGCAGTGCTTCAGGACAGGGGACTGCTCGACCCCAAGGTCACCACACTGGGACGCCTGGTGGCACCAGTGTGCACGTTCGACCAGAAGCTGGCCGCCTGCCTGGAGAGGCTGTGCGTGTGCGTGAACGCGGAGTGCCACGACTCGGACAGCTCTCTGCCCCCGCACATGCTGATCAACTCTGTCGCCAGCTGCTCTGCGCTCGCGTTTGACACGGCTGCGCAGCACGTGCCTGGCGGGAGGGGCTCGGCAGCACAGGCCAACCAGGTGCGATGGGGCGCACATACACAGTGGGAGCTCAGCTCGAGCACCAACTCCCAACTTGAACCTTACAGTTACAGTTACATGGCATTCCAGCTAAGACAACACTAGTCCTAGTGCCACCGCCCTGTGAAGGACGATAGCCACCAGCCGGTTACCTGCCGTCTAGACTACCGCTCCCGCCGGCTAGTTTAGACCCAAACAAGTCCCTGAGAGACATGTCTGGCAAGGAGCGTATAGGAAAGGACTGTCCTCCTCCTGGCCTTTGAGGCCAACCACGCCGGCTGTGCCGACTGGCGGCGCTGAAGCAGAAAAGTCCCCGCCTGGCATGGTGCATGGTTGTCCAACTCCATGCATGGGGCTCTGCCTGCGCCCCATGCGTCATGCATGGCCAGGTCCCACCCTCCAGGGGGGCCTGGGCAAACAGAGTCGTCATGGCAGGCTGCCTGAAGACCAATGCCGACGCCAGTCACCGGCAGACGAGTGCCCCCGAGGGTGAGCGCGGTGACAAACGCTGCGATGGTGAAGCGGATAAACTCTGTTGTTGCCTCGGCGGTCACCACCGCTGAAGCCCTGATGGTAGCTCGCCCCCACGAGCAGCCATCTTGACCGATGTCCAGCATGCATTGACGGGCGCCAGCTCCTCCGCTCGTCGATCAACTCGTCGAGATCGGTGCCGCATGGCGTCCTGCATGGGAGGAGGATAAGGGCCGTCTCCCAGCACGGGTCGCGGCAGCGCCGCGGCTACTCGCCAAGCCATGACAGCGCCGGGCAAGCCGCTCCTGTAGTTTCCACCGAGGGACAGTCTAGCAGGAGCCAGGCCAGTCGTATTTTATCCCGCTCGTCAGCGGCACGGAGATCCTAGTCACCAGCAGCGCCGCATTGCAGGGTCCAGGGCTCGGCGACGAGAACGCGCCTCCGTTAATCGAGCCCCTCCCTACTAATCGAGCCCCTCCCTACTAAAAGCCACACCAAACAAGACCACCAAACCAGTCGAGACCAGAACCCATAGCTCACCCCCACACCTCTGCCCCACCTCCCTCGACCCAGAACCCAAACCACCAACCTCTGCACCCAACCCAAACCCGACCCCGGCCAACCCAATCTGGCGGTGCCTCCCAAAACGTCAAAGATAAGGAGATTGCTCTGGAGTTAGTATTGCATGCCTACCACCCCGACCCTTACCCCAACCCCAACGCGACCTGGCCAGGACGAGGCGACCGTGGATCCGTGGGGGCGAAGTGAATCCATACTCGAGGAGCTTACTCAGGTGCATAGGCGCTTCACCCAACGCAGTGATATGAGATGGGTCACTAACCGCGACAAGAATCTGAACGAGTCAAGACGCGATGTGGCTCAGACGTGGACGCTTTTTGACGACACGAAGAATATGAGCCGCGTGTACACGAAGACCGAGTTCCTTCCAGAGTTCAGGAAAGTGGTCCAAGGCACTTTCTGCCCGGCATGCACTCGATCGAGTCGAGCTTGTCTCCGGGTACGGCAAGCTGCATCTGGTCTTCCCACTGGACATTGACGAGGTCATGAAGTTATATGCAGTCTAGGTGATCCAGGCGGAATGGCTATAGTACTACAACTCGGTCAAGGCGACGCTCCCTGTGCCGATGCCGGCCGACCTGCTCAAGCGGCTCATTCAGCGGTCACCCGATTTTGAGGAATTGCGCAAAAGGGCAGCTGTGAGGGCAGCTAAGAGGTAAGAGGGCCAACCTCGCAAGGTAACAGAACGTGTAGAAGCGTGCCCGACCTCGAGGGTGCCAAGATGCGCGAGGACTGGCCCCTCTGGCAGGCAGCCATGGAATGAGGTGTACCAGAGCCTTCTTTCAAAGGAGACATGGGAATAAATGAGGGTGCGGTCGGTGCCCCATGCCGGGTGCGTGCTGAACCACGCTGCTCCAAACACGCGAGTGCGCAGCGGGAGGCGCAACAGATTTTCACCGAGTTTTTTTGCTTTGACATACTTTGTCAATTAACCGATTGGCTAAAAGAATAAAGACGCTTTGCTATGGGTGAGCACAGGTTAGAGAGGAAGGGAGAGAGAAGGAAGGGGGGAGAGAGAGACAGAGCAGGGTAAACTGTACAAACGAGTCAGAAAAAATCCCTCCACACTTCCGGATGGCCCCTCCTGAACAATGTCTTGACTAGGAGATCCGGCGCCACTGCAACTCTCCTGTCTCCTGTTGCTGCAGTCGCTACGGCCTCCCTGAGACGTCCTGGGGGCACCGGGAAGCAGGCGGCATATGATTGGCTGTCTTGCCCGGTCGTGTGCGACTGGCTGTGACGTGGAGCCGAGATGATGGGGGGCCGCTACTTCTTGTCCACCAACACTTTTCTTACAAAGAACGATCAACCCCCACTCCGGATCTTCGTCTTCACCCGCACCGGATCTCGCACCGTCATCATGTACATGCTCACGCGCTCCTGCTCCGTCACGTCGAACAGGTTACGGTCTGCCTGCTTCCAGAGGCATCTCCCTCGATTCCTCGCGCGGGGGGCGCGTGCTGTAAGCGAGTAAAGCGCCACAGCTAGCTCCCAGTCGGTGGGTCAGTCAATAGAGCCGCCGTTTGAGCCGAAGTGGAGCCGGACGCAGGCGACAGGCTGGGGCCGTCTCAGTGCCTGCGTTGCCTGCTGATCGGGCCGGCGACGGCTCGATGCCCCTGCTATTGCGCCGGCCACCACGCACCCCCTCGGGCCAACAACGTCAAGCAGATGCAGACGCGCGCCTAAATCTTCTTGTGTTTGGCAACATCCTTGCCCTGCTCGCCGACCCTGCTGGCCGGCAGCGCCTCGAACGCCGAGTCGGGGCCCGAGGACTTTCGCATTCCGGCCCATCATCACTTTTTGACCCTGCTGGCTGCCTCCTTGCCATGCTTGCCCGCCTTGACCTTGGCGGCCGGAACCGGCACCCCCGCGGAGGTCTGCACGCAGGCCGGTCACTTCTGGCCCTTGCCTGCCTCGCTGGCTGCCTCCTCGACCCGGCTGGCACTCTCCCTGGCCCGTCTGGTTGCCTCCTTGCGCCATGCTTGACGCCCGTGGCCTGAGCAGGCGGCGATGACCCCGCCGAGGAGGCCTGTATGCTGCCCTTGCCCTTGCCTGCCTCGGTGGCTGCCTTCTCGACCCGCCTGGCACTCTCCCTGGCCCGTCTGGTTGCCTCCTCGCCATGCTTGACGCCCTTGGCCTTGGCAGGCGGCGATGGCCCCGCAGAAGAGGTCTGCACGCCGGCCGATCACTTCTTGCTCTTGACCTCGCTGGCTGCCTCCTTGCCCCCCTTGGCCGCCTTGGCTGGCGGAGCCTCGACTGCCTTGGGCGCCGTGGACTTCTGCATGCCCAGCAGCCGGGCGAAGTCAACCCACAGGAGGGAGCCGACAAAAGTGTTGCCGGTGCGGACCTGTGCGCGGTGTGCGTGCGTGTGTGCGTGTGTGTGTGGTTGTGTGTGTGTGTGGGGGGATTGCGTGCGTCAACCATGCGTCGTGCGTGCGCGCGTGGGATTGCGTGCGTGCGTACGTCGCGTGTGAGAGATTGTCTGTGTCGCGTGTGTGCATGCTTTTGTGTGTGAGTGTGTGTGAGAAAGAGAGTGCGCGCATGTGTGCGTGCGTGTGTGCGTAATGCGTAAGAGATTGTTTGTGTCGTGTGTGTGCGTGCTAGTGTGTGTGTGTGTGTGTGTGCGAAAGAGAGCGCACGCGTGTGTCCGTGCTTGTAGGCACGCGTGTGGGTGTGAGGGAGAGTGTGTGTGTGTGTGTGTGTGTGCGCGCGTGTATGCGTGTTGGTGCGCATGCGCCGTGCACGTGTCAACTCACGAGGAGTGAGATACTGCGGCACAGCGTGTGTGCCTGCATGTGCAGGTGCGCATGCGCTCGTGCGAGTGTGTGCGCGCCCTTTGCCCGCTCACCAGGAATGAGAGCACGTGGCACAGCGTGTGGTTGCCCTTGAAGACGACCTCGATGCCTCGCTCCTCGATGATGCCTGGTGGTGGCGAGGGGGGAGGGGGAAAGGCAGAGGCAGAGGGGGCAGCGATCGCTTAATACGGGGGCCCGAGGGTTTGGGGGCGAGGCTGGTAGGCCCCTAGCTACGGTTGATGGCTGCTGGGTTGTGTTTGCCCTTGGAGCGGGCACCTCGATGCCTGCCAATGGCGAGGGGGAAGGTCAAAGGCAGAGGGGCAGCGATCGCTTAATACAGGCCCAGAGGGCTTGGGGGCGAGGCTGGAAGGCCCCTAGCTACAGTTTATGGCGGTGGCAGCGGCGGCGTGTGCAGACCCCCCCCGCCCCTTTCTCCACCTCCCCCAACATACACACACACACACACGCACACACACACACACACACGCACACGCACCTGCAATGATCTGGTAGCGCAGGTTCGACGAGATCGACATGTAAACTCCGTACGCGGCAGAAGCAGTGAGCACGTCCTGCGGTTGGTGGTTGGTTGGGTTTCAAATGTCGGTTGGGGTGGCGGTTCAAATGTCTGTTGATGTGGCCGTTGTGTGTGTGGGGGGGGGGGGAGGGGTCGGCAAACTCAGCACGCGGCAGAAGCAGTGAGCATGTCCTGGGGGGTGTTTGGTTGGTTGGGTTCAAATGTCTGTTGGGGTGGCAGTTCAAATGTCGGTTGGGTGCACGAGATCGGCATCTAGACCTTGGTTCGCGGTAGAAGCTGGGAGCACGTCCTGCGGTTGGTTGGGTTCAAACGTCAGTTGGCTGGGTTCGAATGCACACACGCACTCGCACGCAAGAGACGACGCACACACAAAACACACACACACACACACACAAAAACACCTGTGGCGCATTTGCCGACTTATACGTGAGGTCCAGCTGCACACACACACACACATGCGCGCACACACACACACACACACACACACACACACCTGTGGCGCATTTGCCGACTTATACGTGGGGTCCAGCTGCGCCTTCAGTGCCCCGATCCCGTTGGTGATGCCGACGCCTGCGTGCGTGCGCGTGTGTGTGTGTGTGTGTGTGTGCGTGCGCGCCAGGGGGGGGAGGACGATCCCGTTGATGGTGTCGACGCCTGCATGTGTGTGTGGTGGTGGTCGATTTTTCGGTCGTGTTGGACGCCTTTAATGGCGTAGTATACTTGCGATTGCGCACTCAATCCCTGTGTGTGTGTGTGTGTGCGCGTGCGGGGAAGGGGGGGGGGCGTGCACAGTGCCCCGATCCCGTTGGTGATGCCGACGCTTGCGTGTGTGTGTGTGCGTGTGCGTGCGTGTGTGTGTGTGTGTGTGTGTGGTCGATTGTACAGTCCGTCGGACGCCTTTGATGGCGCATTATACCCTAGGAAAGAGGCCGGCAGCTGTCAACATTATACCTCTAGCATGCCATCTGCCATCATGATTGCTGTGCACGCGGTGCGTGTGTGTGTGTGTATGTGTCCTAGCTAGATCCTACACCATAAAAGGTGTCTGATAGACTGTCCGGTACCCCCCCATCAACCAAAGCATTGACGCACCAAAGATCGACGCCCCAAAGCCCACGCCCAAGCAGCTTCAGCCCGATACGGATGACCACACCCTGGCTAGGCACCCCAGGCCCACACCATTGGCCGTGTTACTGTGAACTCCATATCATGAGGCACCTCCATGAATCAGCCCAATCAACCAAAGCCCCCACCCACCAAAGATCGACGCCCCGAAGCCCACGCCCATCAGCTTCAGCCCATTCCGGATGACTGCGCCAAAGCGCTGCCCCAGGCCGAAGTGGTCCATGCCAGGCTGGACCTTCTGGAACGCGTTGTCTGGACAGCCTGCAAACATCTTGCCTAGCATGCCGGTCGCAGCCTTGGAGCCGCTGCGGTGTGTGTGTGTGTGTGTGTGTGTGTGCGTGTGTGTGTGTGTGTGTGTGCGTGTGTGTGTGTGCGTGGTCGAATTTACAGTCCGCCGGACGCCACTGATGGTGTATTATAATGTGTGTGTGTGTGTGCATGTGTGCACTTGCGTGTGTGTGCGTGTGTAGGAGGAGCCAGAGCCTGGTTCGCCGAGGAGTCAAGATTTGTGTGGGCGGTGCCATGGTGACGCTGTTGCAGACACACACACACACACACATACACATGCACACAGACATGCATTTTCACACACACATGCACACACACATGCACAAACGCAAACACGCACACACACATACACACACGCACGCTCACTCACACGAGCACTCATATGAGCATGAAGTCTGTGATCAGGGCCATGATCACACTGGCACACGCACACGCACACACACACACACACACACACACACACACACACACACACATACATACCAGTGATGCAGAAAATAGTTCGCAAGATTGCTGCCGTGGGACGCGTAGAGGCCCCAGCCAGGTCTGCCGGCCCGGCGCTGGTACGCGGGCTGTAACGCGCGGATACGCAGATGTTTTTCCTGGGGGCTGCGCCCCCGCACCCCCGCTTTTCGAAGTAGTATTATTGGTGGAACGGAAGTCACTTTTTTTTGCTGCCCTCTCATTTTCTCTCCCGATTTCTCTATTTTACGTACTGTCCCACTTTCTCTCTTCCCAACGGGTGCCCTTAACACATCACAAAGCGTGTCGATTCTTGGTGCAAATCTGCATGTACACATCACCCTCGCTCCTGCGCCGCCCTCTGCGCGCACACGCTTGCGTGGCCAAGCGTGGATCAACACACCCAATCTTCCCCCACAGCAGACAAGTAGCTGGCATGGGCTTAGCATGGCGTGACACGCCCCCCCCCCACCCACACACACACCCCGCCCCCATGGCGCGCGCAAGCGGCGGGGGTGGGAGCGCAGCGAAAGCCAGCCAGCCACAACGGCATTCTGACTTGGATGAATTGAATTCTATGGTTTGCAGTGTATGGAAGCAGCCTGGAGGGATCAACAAAACGTTGGCGAGGGCTCATGCTCGCCCAGACAAGCTGCCGCGCATGGCACACGCGTGTTTGCATGCATGCATGCAGCGGGCGCTGGGGCGCAGCCCCCCGCAGGTGGTATAAGAACCATTGATGCATTGTGTGTAAGACTAGATAATAGAATAATCTGCTGAGCAGCACTGCAGGCAGGGGGAATCTTGGAGGCGGCCACACTTGAATCAAGCAACGCCAGTGTGACCAACCACCTCCTCCACCACCGCACCTTGCGCGCTGATAGAATCCGATGCTCTTTGCGGTACGCCCTAGGTGTGCGCGTACCGTGGCGCGGCTCCGCCGCGCCCTCCCACGCAATGCGCACGCCCCGCCAAACGACCCTCCCGCGGTACGAAAGTATCCGTGTACCGCCTTTCTGCAACACTGGCACATACACACGCACGAGCATGCCCCCCCCCCCCCCAACACACACTCACGCGAGCGAGAGCGTGGGTGCCGGCAGCCATGTCAGCATGAAGTCTGCAATCAGAGCCATAATCACGTTGGCGGTCACAAAGTCGATCTCGTTGAAGAACTTGTCCTCGCGCTTGGTCTTCTCGGCCGCGAGCTGCGTGAGTGTGAGTGTGTGTGTGCGTGTGTGTGTGTGTGTCTGCCGTCAAAGTCTGTCTCGTTGGAGAACTTGTGCTTGCGCTTGGTTTTCTCGGCCGCGGGCTGCGTGTGTGTGTGTGCATGTGTGCATGTGTGTGTGTGTGTGTGTGTTGGCGGTCACGAAGTCAATCTCGTTGAAAAACTTGTCCTCGTGTTTGCTCTTCTCGGCAAGCTGCGCGCGCGTGTGTGTGTGGGGGGGTCGATTAAACCGTTTGTTGAAAGCCTCTGAAGGCGTATTGGTGTGTGTGTGTGTGTGTGCGTTTTTGTGTGTGTTTGTGCTTGTAAGCGCCACTGATGATGATGGATCTTACAGTCTGTGTGACACCAGTAATGATGTATAAGACCGGTGTCGGCGCTAGCGCCCGACACCTTAAACTCAGTTTCAGTGGGAAACTGGCTGGCTACCTGGTAGGGGTGAGGGTAAACCCCCACACGCGCGCACGCACTGGACCTAGACAGGACACTGGGCCCCCAGATCCACCCTATACCACCCAGGTAGTGACAGCAACGCATTGTTGGTGTGCGCCTGTGTTCTACTACTAGTCCCGCCGCCGCCGCCATTGGCTCCAGCAATCTCCTCCATGCCCGCCAGCAATCTCCTCCACGCCCGCCAGCAATCTCCTGTATGCCCGCCAGCAATCTCCTCCATGCCCGCCAGCAATCTCCTGAATGCCCGCCAGCAATCTCGTCCATGCATGGGCGCCGCCATGCGATCTCCATGCGCCGCGCCGCGCTCCATGCGCGCCAGCACCCGTACCACCCGCCTCATTCCCGTTCTTTAGCCATTCCCCGTGACACCTATGGCTGATCCTTGTTCCGCCGTCCCCTTTGGCATCTGTAACCCGTATCCTCTCCCTGTAGCCTCATTCCCCGTTCTTAACCGCCATCTCCATTATGGTGCCCGCCCGCTGGTGGGGCCTCGCCTCGCCCCATGCCGCACGGCTAGTGTATTGATTGCTGCGCCATCTATAATCTGCGCCTTGGGGCAGGGAACCCCTGCGCCACAACCTCCTCACAAAGCCTAGCCGCATGTGCCTCGCTTCCCATGTTTCTCAATTTCTCGCCATCCGCTTCCATGCTGCCGCCTGCAATCTCCTCCACGCCCGCGAGCAATCTCCTCCATGCCCGCCAGCAATCTCCTCCATGCATGCACGCGCAGAGCGCCGCCATGCAACCCCCATGCGCCGCGCGCGCCATGCGCGCGCCGCGCCCGCCAGCTCCCGTAGCCTCATTCCCCGTTCTTTACCCATGCGCCATGACGCATTAGCCTTGTCCGCCGTCCCCTGGCATGCATAACCCGTAGCCTCATCCCCGGTAGCCGCATTCCTCGTTCTTAGCCGCCATCTCCATTATGGTGCCCGCCCGCTGGTGGGGCCTCGCCTCGCCCCATGCCGCACGGCTGGTGCATCGATCGCGTCGCCATCTAATAATCTGCGCCTTGGGGCAGGGAACCCCTGCGCCGCAACCTCCTCACAAAGCCTAGCCGCATGTGCCTCGCTTCCCATGTTTCTCAATTTCTCGCCATCCGTCTCTCTCTTCCATCCAGGCACAGTAAACCATTAGGAGCCGCAATCTGCTTGAGTTCCGATCGTTGTGAGAGGGGGTGCATGCTCGCCGCAATTCTCGCCATCGTGCATCGTGCTCTCCATCGTACCGCTGCCCCATCTGCCACATAGCCTCGCCCCATCAGGACCAGTTCATCAGTAGCGCTGTGCGTCACAGCCGCTCAGGGTAAATTTCCAGATTTTCAGCCGCCCAGTACCAAGCGCAGTTGTCCCGGTTGTCCGCCATCGAGCGGCGCCAGGGCGGGAGCCCCTGGCGAAGAGCTTATGAACTTAACATGGTAACTGTAACTGTCGTTAATGTCGGAGCCACTGGACCCCCCCCCCCCGCCATGCCCACTGCCTAGCCTGATGCCCATCTCTCGACGGGGAAGCATGCACGTCCAGACCTCGTCACACCCAAGATCCAACGCCCGAGACAGCTCGGAGTCCCCAAACAGAGAGACTGCCCACTGTCCCCCGAGGTATGCCCACTGCCTAGCTCGATGCCAACCTCGACGGGGAAGCATGCACGTCCAGACCTCGTCACGCCCAAGCTGCAACGCCCGAGACAGCTAAAAGTCCCCAAACAGAGAGACTGCCCACTATCCCCCCAGGTATGCCCACTGCCTAGCTCGATGCCAACCTCGACGGGGAAGCATGCACGTCCAGACCTCGTCACGCCCAAGCTGCAACGCCCGAGACAGCTAAAAGTCCCCAAACAGAGAGACTGCCCACTATCCCCCCAGGTATGCCCACTGCCTAGCTCGATGCCAACCTCGACGGGGAAGCATGCACGTCCAGACCTCGTCACGCCCAAGCTGCAACGCCCGAGACAGCTAAAAGTCCCCAAACAGAGAGACTGCCCACTATCCCCCCAGGTATGCCCACTGCCTAGCTCGATGCCAACCTCGACGGGGAAGCATGCACGTCCAGACCTCGTCACGCCCAAGCTGCAACGCCCGAGACAGCTAAAAGTCCCCAAACAGAGAGACTGCCCACTATCCCCCCAGGTATGCCCACTGCCTAGCTCGATGCCAACCTCGACGGGGAAGCATGCACGTCCAGACCTCGTCACGCCCAAGCTGCAACGCCCGAGACAGCTAAAAGTCCCCAAACAGAGAGACTGCCCACTATCCCCCCAGGTATGCCCACTGCCAAGCTCGATGCCAACCTCGACGGGGAAGCATGCACGTCCAGACCGTGCCACGCCCAAGCTCCAACGTTCGAAACAGCTAAAAGTCCCCAAACAGAGAGACTGCCCACTATCCCCCCAGGTATGCCCACTGCCTAGCTCGATGCCAACCTCGACGGGGAAGCATGCACGTCCAGACCCGTCACGCCCAAGCTGCAACGCCCGAGACAGCTAAAAGTCCCCAAACAGAGAGACTGCAGGTAACGCCCGAGACAGCTAAAAGTCCCCAAACAGAGAGACTGCCCACTATCCCCCCAGGTATGCCCACTGCCTAGCTCGATGCCAACCTCGACGGGGAAGCATGCACGTCCAGACCTCGTCACGCCCAAGCTGCAACGCCCGAGACAGCTAAAAGTCCCCAAACAGAGAGACTGCCCACTATCCCCCCAGGTATGCCCACTGCCAAGCTCGATGCCAACCTCGACGGGGAAGCATGCACGTCCAGACCGTGCCACGCCCAAGCTCCAACGTTCGAGACAGCTAAAAGTCCCCAAACAGAGAGACTGCCCACTATCCCCCCAGGTATGCCCACTGCCTAGCTCGATGCCAACCTCGACGGGGAAGCATGCACGTCCAGACCTCGTCACGCCCAAGCTGCAACGCCCGAGACAGCTAAAAGTCCCCAAACAGAGAGACTGCCCACTATCCCCCCAGGTATGCCCACTGCCTAGCTCGATGCCAACCTCGACGGGGAAGCATGAACGTCCAGACCTCGTCACGCCCAAGCTGCAACGCCCGAGACAGCTAAAAGTCCCCAAACAGAGAGACTGCCCACTATCCCCCCAGGTATGCCCACTGCCTAGCTCGATGCCAACCTCGACGGGGAAGCATGCACGTCCAGACCTCGTCACGCCCAAGCTGCAACGCCCGAGACAGCTAAAAGTCCCCAAACAGAGAGACTGCCCACTATCCCCCCAGGTATGCCCACTGCCAAGCTCGATGCCAACCTCGACGGGGAAGCATGCACGTCCAGACCGTGCCACGCCCAAGCTCCAACGTTCGAGACAGCTAAAAGTCCCCAAACAGAGAGACTGCCCACTATCCCCCCAGGTATGCCCACTGCCTAGCTCGATGCCAACCTCGACGGGGAAGCATGCACGTCCAGACCTCGTCACGCCCAAGCTGCAACGCCCGAGACAGCTAAAAGTCCCCAAACAGAGAGACTGCCCACTATCCCCCCAGGTATGCCCACTGCCAAGCTCGATGCCAACCTCGACGGGGAAGCATGCACGTCCAGACCGTGCCACGCCCAAGCTCCAACGTTCGAGACAGCTCGTAGCCAACTCTGGTAACTAACTGGAAACAAACTGGAAACAAACTGTACCCTGCACAAGAGCCCGATGATGAGCTCGCTGCCCATCCTGACGGGGAAGCATGCACAGCCGGGCCGTGCTACGTGCCACGCCCAAGCTCCCAATGCCCAAGACAGCCAGGATTCCCCATCCGGAGACACTGCCCCGATTCAACCCGAGACGGCTGGTAACAAACTGGTGACAAACTGTTACGAGCTGTGACAAACTGTGACCAACTGCAAACTAACCTACATTGACCCCTACGCTTTACCTTGCACACGAGCCCGATGACGAGCTCGATGCCCATCTTGACGGGGAACGATGAGTCAGCAAGCAGGCGCTCGCGCATGCCCTGGAAGCGTGGTGAATGAAGTGTGGAAGCGAGGGAGTGTGGGGCAGGTGTGGGGTGGAAGTGTGGGGTGGAAGTGTGGAAGCAAGGGAGTGTGTGGCAGGGAACAATGAGTCAGCGAGCAGGCGCTCGCGCATGCCCATGCGGGTGTGGGGAGGAAGTGTGGTCGTGATGGTGTGAAAGCGAGGGATTGTGGGAGCAGGCGCACCACATGCTTGGTGTGTGTGTGTGTGGGGGGGGGGGGGGCAGACAGAGAGCGGGAGTGTATGCAACGCGCGAGTGCGTGCACAACAAGAGCCGAGTATTGCATGGACTCCGCACGCACACACACACACACACACAGAGAAGAGAGAAATACGTTACAGTTCCCACCGCTCGGGCAACCTAGATAACGGCTCTTGCCAGTGCTAAAGCACCCCCCGGCAATCGTTTCATGAGTCGAGGACCCTTGGATCTTAAGTTCGTTCAGTAGCGGGTGACCAACCATATGCGCTAGTACCAGAGGACATCCGTGGGCTTTGGGTTGTTTGCGTGATCCAAAAAACTGTCATCAGAAACTGTCAATTGTGGTTTTGCTGCGTGTGGTTACGGTTGTGGGGCTGATCCGGCCTCAGCTACCCCGCGGCAGATGCTGTCCCACAGGTGTGGGAACCTAGCTAGGGTGGTCTACTTGGGAGGGAGCCTCCTGGCCTCCAGGATGGCGGCGAGCTCAGGAGGGGTGATCGCAGGGTCCTCGGCGTGTGCCTTGATGGCCTTCTCGTAAAGCGTCTTGACGACACTGATGAACTGGGCAGACGTGAACATCTCGTGGGCGTTGAGACGGTGCGAGGTGATGGCACCCACCCCGTCAGGCATCTGGGCGTCTGGGCGTCGGAACATAAAGAGAGCGGCAGTAGGTGGGAAGATTGAGGTGTTGGGAGGGGGTGATAGGTGGGTGAGGGGAAGGGGGAGAGGCGGGGAGGGAGGGAGGTGGCGGGCAAGGGATCCGACAAACGACATCCAATGTTTGTTGATGGCGTTGATGATGGGCGCTGTGGGTGGGTCCTTGGCGTGCATCTCAGAGGTGGTGTGAGGGGAGGATGGGGAGAGGTTTTGGGGGATTCGCTTTATGCTGCGGAGGAAGCGGTTGTGAGTCACTTCCAGGCGGTGTGTGTGGGTGACGTTGAGTGTCCAGCCTTGGCAGCTGTATAAGAGGGCGGATGTGACAAAGGCGTTGTAGAGTTGGATCTTGGTGGAGGGCTGGATGTCGTTACTTTTCCAGAGTCTGGGTGTGAGACGGTTGAAGGCGTAGCAGGCAGAGGAGATCCGGCGGGAGATCTCTCCATCGAGGGTGCCAAGGGACGGGGTGAAGGTTGACAGGATGCCGCCAAGGTATTTGAATTTGTCCGTGGGGTGGACTAGGTGGGGGATGTCAGAGGAAGTGGAAGGGATTGAGATTGGTGCTGGGGCGTCAGTGTGGGCAGAAGGGTGGCCGAGGGTTTGGTGCACAGTCTTGTCGTAGTTGATCTCGAGGGCGAGGTCAGAGCAGATCTGATCGAGGAGGGCGAGCATGTCTCTGAGGACGTCGATGTTGAGAGCCATCAGAGCTATGTCGTCCGCGTAGAGAAGGAGGGGGAGGATTGTAGTCGCGTAGTCTGTAGTACGGGAATCAGGGGTTTGGAGAGTGCCGTCGACCATGTAGCCGATTTGGATGCCGGCATCGGGGAGTTAAGCAATCAGGGATCGGACGACAGTATCGATGTAGATGTTGAAGAGGAGGGGGGAGAGGGGGCGCACACACACACACACACACACACACACATACGCGCGCACCTGGAAGCGCAAGAAGAAGCTGATGAAGAAATTTGACTCGATGGTGAGTCCACACGCGCACAAACACACACACTCGCTCAAGCACACAGTAGCAGCAGCAGCAGCAGCAGCACGCGCACTTGGAAGCGCATGAAGAAGCTGCTGAAGAACGTCGACTGAAGGGCAAGTCCACACACATATGTACTCTCTACCCATGTTAAGTTCATAAGCTCTTCGCCAGGGGCTCCCGCCCTGGCGCCGCTCGATGGCGGACAACCGGGACAACTGCGCTAGGTACTGGGCGGCTGAAAATCTGGAAATTTACCCTGAGCGGCTCTGACGCACAGCGCTTCTGGTGAACTGTGCCTGATGGGGCGAGGCTATGTGGCAGATGGGGCAGCGGTACGATGGAGAGCACTATGCACGATGGCGAGAATTGCGGCAAGCATGCACCCCCTCTCACAACGATCGGAACTCAAACAGATTGCGGCTCCTAATGGTTTACTGTGCCTGGATGGAAGAGAGAGACGGGTGGCGAGAAATTGAGAAACATGGGAAGCGAGGCACATGCGGCTAGGCTTTGTGAGGAGGTTGTGGCGCAGGGGTTCCTGCCCCAAGGCGCAGATTATAGATGGCGCAGCAATCAATACACTAGCCGTGCGGCATGGGGCGAGGCGAGGCCCCACCAGCGGGCGGGCACAATAATGGAGATGGCGGCTAATAACGGGGAATGCGGCTACCGGGGATGAGGCTACGGGTTATGCATGCCAGGGGACGGCGGACAAGGCTAATGCGTCACGGCGCATGGATAAAGAACGGGGAATGAGGCTACGGGAGCTGGCGGGCGCGGCGCGCGCGGCGCATGGGGGTTGCATGGCGGCGCTCTGCGCGTGCATGCATGGAGGAGATTGCTGGCGGGCATGGAGGAGCTTGTTTGAGGGCAAACAGGAGATTGCTCGCGGGCGTGGAGGAGATTGCAGGCGGGCATGGAAGCGGATGGCGAGAAATTGAGAAACATGGGAAGCGAGCCACATGCGGCTAGGCTTTGTGAGGAGGTTGTGGCGCAGGGGTTCCCTGCCCCAAGGCGCAGATTATAGATGGCGCAGCAATCAATACACTAGCCCTGCGGCATGGGGCGAGGCGAGGCCCCACCAGCGGGCGGGCACCATAATGGAGATGGCGGTTAACAACGGGAAATGAGGCTACAGGGAGAGGATACGGGTTACAGATGCCAAACGGGACGGCGGAACAAGGATCAGCCATAGGTGTCACTGGGAATGGCTAAAGAACGGGAATGAGGCGGGTGGTACGGGTGCTGGAGCGCGGCGCGGCGCATGGAGATCGCATGGCGGCGCCCATGCATGGACGAGATTGCTGGCGGGCATACAGGAGATTGCTGGCGGGCATCGAGGAGATTGCTGGCGGGCATACAGGAGATTGCTTGCGGGCGTGGAGGAGATTGCTGGCGGGCATGGAGGAGATTGCTGGAGCCAATGGCGGCGGCGGGACTAGAAGTAGAACACAGGCGCACACCAACAATGCGTTGCTGTCACTACCTGGGTGGTATAGGGTGGATCTGGGGGCCCAGTGTCCTGTCTAGGTCCAGTGCGTGCGCGCGTGTGGGGGTTTACCCTCACCCCTACCAGGTAGCCAGCCAGTTTCCCACTGAAACTGAATTTAAGGTGTCGGGCGCTAGCGCCGACACCGGTCTTATACATCATTACTGGTGTCACACAGACTGTAATATCCATCATCATATCCATCATCATCATCACACACACACACACACACACACACAGCAGCAGCAGCAGCAGCTGCGTGCGCACCTGGAAGCGCATGAAGAAGCTGATGCAGAACGTTGACTAAAGGGCAAGTCCACACACACACACACACACACACACAGCAGCAGCAGCAGCAGCAGCTGCGTGCGCACCTGGAAGCGCGTGAAGAAGCAGATGAAGAACGTTGACTAAAGGGCAAGTCCAAACACATACACACAGCAGCAGCAGCAGCTGCGTGCGCACCTGGAAGCTCATAAAGAAGCTGATGCAGAACGTTGACTAAAGGGCAAGTCCACACACACACACACACACACAGCAGCAGCAGCAGCTGCGTGCGCACCTGGAAGCGCATGAAGAAGCTGATAAAGAACGTTGACTCAAGGGCAAGTCCACACACACACACACACACAGCAGCAGCAGCAGCAGCAGCGCGCAATTGGAAGCGCATGAAGAAGCTGTTGAAGAACGTTGACTTAAGGGCAAGTCCACACACACACACACACAGCAGCAGCAGCAGCAGCAGCAGCAGCAGCTGCGTGCGCACCTGGAAGCGCATGAAGAAGCTGATGAAGAACGTTGACTCAAGGGCGAGGTAGCGCTTCAGAATGTCGACGGTCACCTGCGGTGTGTGTGTGTGCGTGTGCGTGTGTGTGTGTGACCGTGTGTGTGTTTGAAATTTGTGTGAATGTGTGTGTGTGCTTTGTGTGTGTGTGTGTGTGTGTGTGCGCGTGTGTGTGTGTGTGTGCCACACAGTGTGATCCACCTGCAGCGAGCGGGGGAGGAGGCGGAGGGGGGAAGGCAGTCATCAGCGATGCCTTCGTTCTACCTTGACCCCTGGGAAGCATTTTAAAAGTCATTAATACCTGCCCAGCGCGAGCAACCGTGACAGCTGGTACCAGGCGCAATTCACAGCGGGTGTTCACGCAGCGCGCGCCGTTGTGCTGCTTGTGGCGAGAGCTTTCCGCTCCGCCACCCCTCCACGCCCTCTCCCACCGAGTGCGGGGTGGTTTTCTGGGGAATGGGAAGTCCGGCGTCGCACAATAGCTCTCCTTTTTGCTCTGGGACTACACGTTGGCAGGCAGCCGGCTGGTGGCTACCGCCCCTCACAAGTTATTGTTAGGGCCAGAACTGGGCTTGGGTCTAGGCGGTGGTACTAGGACTAGAGGTAGTCTTTGCTGGAAAGCCGATGTAACTGTAACTGGGAAGTCCGGCCCCGAGCGGGGTACGGCTTGCGGGAGGATCACTCGATGCGTGGTAGCTGCATGCTGCACCAGTGAACCCTGTGAGGAATTTTAGTATTTATATATACGCGCTCTTCTAGTGTGTTCATAAGCTCTTCGCCAGGGGCTCCCGCCCTGGCGCCGCTCGATGGCAGACAACCGGGACAACTGCGCTTGATACTGGGCGGCTGAAAATCTGGAAATTTTCCCTGAGCGGCTCTGACGCACAGCGCTACTGGTGAACTGTTCCTGATGGGGCGAGGATATGTGGCAGATGGGGCAGCGGTACGATGGAGAGCACGATGCACGATGGCGAGAATTGCGGCGAGCATGCACCCCCTCTCACAACGATCGGAACTCAAGCAGATTGCGGCTCCTAATGGTTTTACTGTGCCTGGATGGAAGAGAGAGACGGATGGCGAGAAATTGAGAAACATGGGAAGCGAGGCACATGCGGATAGGCTTTGTGAGGAGGTTGCGGCGCAGGGGTTCCCTGCCCCAAGGCGCAGATTATTAGATCGCGATCGATGCACCAGCCGTGCGGCATGGGGCGAGGCGAGGCCCCACCAGCGGGCGGGCACCATAATGGAGATGGCGGCTAGGAACGGGGAATGCGGCTACCAAGGATGAGGCTACGGGTTATGCATGCCAGGGGACGGCGGACAAGGCTAATGCGTCACGGCGCATGGGTAAAGAACGGGGAATGAGGCTACGGGAGCTGGCGGGCGCGGCGCACGCATGGCGCGCGCGGCGCATGGGGTTGCATGGCGGCGCTCTGCGCGTGCATGCATGGAGGAGATTGCTGGCGGGCATGGATGAGCTTGCTTGAGGGCAAACAGGAGATTGCTCGCGGGCGTGGAGGAGATTGCAGGCGGGCATGGAAGCGGATGGCGAGAAATTGAGGAACATGGGAAGCGAGGCACATGCGGCTAGGCTTTGTGAGGAGGTTGTGGCGCAGGGGTTCCCTGCCCCAAGGCGCAGATTATAGATGGCGCAGCAATCAATACACTAGCCGTGCGGCATGGGGCGAGGCGAGGCCCCACCAGCGGCCGGGCACCATAATGGAGATGGCGGTTAAGAACGGGGAATGAGGCTACAGGGAGAAGATACGGGTTACAGATGCCAAAGGGGACGGCGGAACAAGGATCAGCCATAGGTGTCACGGGGAATGGCTAAAGAACGGGAATGAGGCGGGTGGTACGGGTGCTGGCGCGCAGGGAGCGCGGCGCGGCGCATGGAGATCGCATGGCGGCGCCCATGCATGGACGAGATTGCTGGCGGGCATACAGGAGATTGCTGGCGGGCATGGAGGAGATTGCTTGCGGGCATACAGGAGGTTGCTGGCGGGCGTGGAGGAGATTGCTGGCGGGCATGGAGGAGATTGCTGGAGCCAATGGCGGCGGCGGGACTAGTAGTAGAACACAGGCGCACACCAACAATGCGTTGCTGTCCCTACCTGGGTGGTATAGGGTGGATCTGGGGGCCCAGTGTCCTGTCTAGGTCCAGTGCGTGCGCGCGTGTGGGGGTTTACCCTCACCCCTACAGGTAGCCAGCCAGTTTCCCACTGAAACTGAGTTTAAGGTGTCGGGCGCTAGCGCCGACACCGGTCTTATACATCATTACTGGTGTCACACAGACTGGAAATCCATCATCATCATTTAGTTTTCCCCCGGCTCGAGCAACTTTGACCGCTCATACCAGGCGCAATTCATAACGGGTGTCCACGCAGCACGCGCCGTTGCGCTGCTCGCGGCGAGAGCTTTCCGCTCCGCCACCCCTCCACGCCCTCTCCCACCGAGTGCGGGGTGGTTTTCTGGGGAATGGGAAGTCCGGCGTCGCACAATAGCTCTCCTTTTTGCTCTGGGACTACACGTTGGCAGGCAGCCGGCTGGTGGCTACCGCCCCTCACAAGTAATTGTTAGTGCCAGAACTGGACTTGGGTCTAGGCGGTGGTACTAGGACTAGAGGTAGTCTTTGCTGGAAAGCCGATGTAACTGTAACTGGGAAGTCCGGCCCCGAGCGGGGTACGGCTTGCGGGAGGATCACTCGATGCGTGGTAGCTGCATGCTGCACCAGTGAACCCTGTGAGGAATTTTAGTATTTATATATACGCGCTCTTCTAGTGTGTTCATAAGCTCTTCGCCAGGGGCTCCCGCCCTGGCGCCGCTCGATGGCGGACAACCGGGACAACTGCGCTTGATACTGGGCGGCTGAAAGTCTGGAAATTTTCCCTGAGCGGCTCTGACGCACAGCGCTACTGGTGAACTGTTCCTGATGGGGCGAGGCTATGTGGCAGATGGGGCAGCGGTACGATGGAGAGCACGATGCACGATTGCGAGAATTGCGGCGAGCATGCACCCCCTCTCACAACGATCGGAACTCAAGCAGATTGCGGCTCCTAATGGTTTACTGTGCCTGGATGGAAGAGAGAGACGGATGGCGAGAAATTGAGAAACATGGGAAGCGAGGCACATGCGGCTAGGCTTTGTGAGGAGGTTGCGGCGCAGGGGGTTCCCTGCCCCAAGGCGCAGATTATTAGATGGCGACGCGATCGATGCACCAGCCGTGCGGCATGGGCGAGGCGAGGCCCCACCAGCGGGCGGGCACCATAATGGAGATGGCGGCTAGGAACGGGGAATGCGGCTACCGGGGATGAGGCTACGGTTATGCATGCCAGGGGACGGCGGACAAGGCTAATGCGTCACGGCGCATGGGTAAAGAACGGGGAATGAGGCTACCGGAGCTGGCGGGCGCGGCGCGCGCACGGCGCGCGCGGCGCATGGGGGTTGCATGGCGGCGCTCTGCGCGTGCATGCATGGAGGAGATTGCTGGCGGGCATGGAGGAGCTTGCTTGAGGGCAAACAGGAGATTGCTCCGGGCGTGGAGGAGATTGCAGGCGGGCATGGAAGCGGATGGCGAGAAATTGAGAAACATGGGAAGCGAGGCACATGCGGCTAGGCTTTGTGAGGAGGTTGTGGCGCAGGGGTTCCCTGCCCCAAGGCGCAGATTATAGATGGCGCAGCAATCAATACACTAGCCGTGCGGCATGGGGCGAGGCGAGGCCCCACCAGCGGGCGGGCACCATAATGGAGATGGCGGTTAAGAACGGGGAATGAGGCTACAGGGAGAGGATACGGGTTACAGATGCCAAAAGGGGACGGCGGAACAAGGATCAGCCATAGGTGTCACGGGGAATGGCTAAAGAACGGGAATGAGGCGGGTGGTACGGGTGCTGGCGCGCATGGAGCGCGGCGCGGCGCATGGAGATCGCATGGCGACGCCCATGCATGGACGAGATTGCTGGCGGGCATACAGGAGATTGCTGGCGGGCATGGAGGAGATTTCTTGCGGGCATACAGGAGATTGCTGGCGGGCGTGGAGGAGATTGCTGGCGGGCATGGAGGAGATTGCTGGAGCCAATGGCGGCGGCGGGACTAGTAGTAGAACACAGGCGCACACCAACAATGCGTTGCTGTCACTACCTGGGTGGTATAGGGTGGATCTGGGGGCCCAGTGTCCTGTCTAGGTCCAGTGCGTGCGCGCGTGTGGGGGTTTACCCTCACCCCTACCAGGTAGCCAGCCAGTTTCCCACTGAAACTGAGTTTTTAAGGTGTCGGGCGCTAGCGCCGACACCGGTCTTATACATCATTACTGGTGTCACACAGACTGTAAGATCCATCATCATCATCCCCCGGCTCGAGCAACTTTGACCGCTCATACCAGGCGCAATTCATAACGGGTGTCCACGCAGCACGCGCCGTTGCGCTGCTCGCGGCGAGAGCTTTCCGCTCCGCCACCCCTCCACGCCCTCTCCCACCGAGTGCGGGGTGGTTTTCTGGGGAATGGGAAGTCCGGCGTCGCACAATAGCTCTCCTTTTTGCTCTGGGACTACACGTTGGCAGGCAGCCGGCTGGTGGCTACCGCCCCTCACAAGTAATTGTTAGGGCCAGAACTGGACTTGGGTCTAGGCGGTGGTACTAGGACTAGAGGTAGTCTTTGCTGGAAAGCCGATGTAACTGTAACTGGGAAGTCCGGCCCCGAGCGGGGTACGGCTTGCGGGAGGATCACTCGATGCGTGGTAGCTGCATGCTGCACCAGTGAACCCTGTGAGGAATTTTAGTATTTATATATACGCGCTCTTCTAGTGTGTTCATAAGCTCTTCGCCAGGGGCTCCCGCCCTGGCGCCGCTCGATGGCGGACAACCGGGACAACTGCGCTTGGTACTGGGCGGCTGAAAATCTGGAAATTTTCCCTGAGCGGCTCTGACGCACAGCGCTACTGGTGAACTGTTCCTGATGGGGCGAGCTATGTGGCAGATGGGGCAGCGGTACGATGGAGAGCACGATGCACGATGGCGAGAATTGCGGCGAGCATGCACCCCCTCTCACAACGATCGGAACTCAAGCAGATTGCGGCTCCTAATGGTTTACTGTGCCTGGATGGAAGAGAGAGACGGATGGCGAGAAATTGAGAAACATGGGAAGCGAGGCACATGCGGCTAGGCTTTGTGAGGAGGTTGCGGCGCAGGGGTTCCCTGCCCCAAGGCGCAGATTATTAGATGGCGACGCGATCGATGCACCAGCCGTGCGGCATGGGGCGAGGCGAGGCCCCACCAGCGGGCGGGCACCATAATGGAGATGGCGGCTAGGAACGGGGAATGCGGCTACCGGGGATGAGGCTACGGGTTATGCATGCCAGGGGACGGCGGACAAGGCTAATGCGTCACGGCGCATGGGTAAAGAACGGGGAATGAGGCTACGGGAGCTGGCGGGCGCGGCGCGCGCACGGCGCGCGCGGCGCATGGGGGTTGCATGGCGGCGCTCTGCGCGTGCATGCATGGAGGAGATTGCTGGCGGGCATGGAGGAGATTGCTCGCGGGCGTGGAGGAGATTGCAGGCGGGCATGGAAGCGGATGGCGAGAAATTGAGAAACATGGGAAGCGAGGCACATGCGGCTAGGCTTTGTGAGGAGGTTGTGGCGCAGGGGTTCCCTGCCCCAAGGCGCAGATTATAGATGGCGCAGCAATCAATACACTAGCCGTGCGGCATGGGGCGAGGCGAGGCCCCACCAGCGGGCGGGCACCATAATGGAGATGGCGGTTAAGAACGGGGAATGAGGCTACAGGGAGAGGATACGGGTTACAGATGCCAAAGGGGACGGCGGAACAAGGATCAGCCATAGGTGTCACGGGGAATGGCTAAAGAACGGGAATGAGGCGGGTGGTACGGGTGCTGGCGCGCATGGAGCGCGGCGCGGCGCATGGAGATCGCATGGCGGCGCCCATGCATGGACGAGATTGCTGGCGGGCATACAGGAGATTGCTGGCGGGCATGGAGGAGATTGCTTGCGGGCATACAGGAGATTGCTGGCGGGCGTGGAGGAGATTGCTGGCGGGCATGGAGGAGATTGCTTGCGGGCATACAGGAGATTGCTGGCGGGCGTGGAGGAGATTGCTGGCGGGCATGGAGGAGATTGCTGGAGCCAATGGCGGCGGCGGGACTAGTAGTAGAAAACAGGCGCACACCAACAATGCGTTGCTGTCACTACCTGGGTGGTATAGGGTGGATCTGGGGGCCCAGTGTCCTGTCTAGGTCCAGTGCGTGCGCGCGTGTGGGGGTTTACCCTCACCCCTACCAGGTAGCCAGCCAGTTTCCCACTGAAACTGAGTTTAAGGTGTCGGGCGCTAGCGCCGACACCGGTCTTATACATCATTACTGGTGTCACACAGACTGTAATATCCATCATCATCATTTAGTTTTCCCCCGGCTCGAGCAACTTTGACCGCTCATACCAGGCGCAATTCATAACGGGTGTCCACGCAGCACGCGCCGTTGCGCTGCTCGCGGCGAGAGCTTTCCGCTCCGCCACCCCTCCACGCCCTCTGCCCCCGAGCGGTATACGGCTTGCGGGGGGATCACGGGGTGCGTGGTGGGTGGTGGTTCAAGGGGTTTAAGGTTTAAGGGTTAAGGGTTTTAAGGTAAACCAATGGGTGCGTCCACGGTGGGTGGTGGTTTAAGGGGTTTACCCTTTAAGGGTCAAGGGTTTTAGGTTAGAGGGTTTTAAACCCTAAACCCTATACCGTCTGGGCGGTTAGCCTTTGCGTATCGTTATCGTTTTTGCCCCCCCCCGAAGCTAAGAAACTGATATAAATCGTCAAAAATCGCGATGTGGGGTGTCAAAACGACAAAAAATGACAAAAACGACCCCCGCAAGCGCATTAAACAATTACAGTTTCGACCCCCCCCCCCCCCCCCGCGAAGGCAAACAATATGGACGGTAACTTAAGCCTAAACACTAAACCTAGGGTGCGTGGTGGGTGCGTGGTAGCTGCGTGCTGCACCCATCAAGAGTTCTACAACGACGCGGTCAACAACGAGGACTTCAACCTGGTGAGTGGTAGCTGCGTGGTAGCTGTGTGGTGGGTACTTGGTAGCTGTGTTGCGGGTGCGTGGTGGGTGTGAAGTGTCCCACAGCCGACACAACGTGCAAACAACACGCTACCTTGGGGCGCAAACAAACCTCTGCGCAATGCGTTGCTGTTACGACCTGGTTGGTATAGGGTGGATCATCTGGGGGCCTAGTGCCCTGTCTAGACCCAATGCGTGCGCGCGTGTGTTGGGGTTAACCCCGCCCCTAGCAGGCAGCCAGCCAGTTTCAGTGAAGGTGTCGGGCGCCAGCGCCGACACAGGTCTCATACATCATTCTGGTGTCACATGGGTGTCACACAGGCTTTAGGCTTTAGGGTTTAGGGTTCAGGGTTTAAGGTTTAGGGTTCAGGGTTTAGGCTATGGTTTAGGCTGTGCAATCCATGAGCATTATCACCTTGCCCGACATCAGAGCGGCCGCAAAGTCGGCGGGGAACGAGTCCGCGGCGCGGCCGACGGCGGCCAGCAGCGTTGCGACAGCGGGGTCGATGCCGCCGCCGCCGCCGCTGCTGCCCGCGCCTGCGCGTAGAGAATGCACGTGCGCAGAGTGTGTGTTTGATGATGATGATGGATTTTACAGTCGTGTGTGACGCACCTGCCGGCTAGCGTATTCGCCCTTGCTCGGCGTATAACGCCCGAGCGCTACAGACGGGTGGCTGGCTACTGGTGGTGGGGGCCTACTGGGTTGGGGCTGGATCTCGACAGGGCACTCGGCCCCCAGATCTGACTCCTCCCCGTGGGGGCACGGACGGGGTTCATAAGCCCGCGGGATCGTTTTCCCTAGACCTCCACCGTAGCGGCAGCAGAGGCTACTGATCATGTAAGTGTGCACGCACGTGCACACGCGCGTATGTGTTTGTGTGTGTGTGTGTGTTTGTGCGTGTGTGTGTACATATATATATATATATATATCTGTGTGTGTGCGTGTGCGTGTGTGTGTGTGTGTGTGTGTGCTGGCAGGACACCCCAGCACACCGCACCCCTCAGGCACACGTGTAAGACTACGTGTGTGCATGTGTCTGTGTGGGTGACAAGCTTGGGTCGAGGTGGTGGGAAGGAGGATGCTCCATGTGTGCACAGAGTTTCCCTTGAGGGGAGATGAAGGTCTCGAGGAAGCAGGCCGCTGGGCACATGTGCTGACACGCATATGCATGCACGGCTGCGCCATTCACGATCGTGGATGGAATGCGGGGCAGCTGCTGGGGAAGAGAGGACAGGGAGGGTTGTGCTCCTGTTGCTGCTCCCATGCGCCATGCACCATGCATTCTCCCCATGCAGCATCACGTTTTTCAACTCTCACCAGAGCCGCCAGATCCACCACCGCCGCCGCCACCACCATCACCACCACCGCTCTTTCCAGAACCGCTGCCACCGCCGGAGGATGGCACAGCCGCGCCTGCAATCGGGGTGCCAAGGGTCGAAAGTGTCGTCAACCGTCCGCAGAAACGTGAAAACTGCCCACCCTACGACACGCCATCCAGGCAGCCTCCGCACCTGACGCGGCCTTCAGCGGCTCCGGGAGACGTGATGGCAGCGAGTTGTAAAGCTGGCGGGTGGAGGGGGGCACCATCGGCAGACCTCGTGCAGGTCGAGGTCCCACCACCGACCGTCCCACTCGGGGGCCAACACCCCTCGCATCTGCCCTGCACGTCATGAGCGAACGCATCCTGGCGACGATGGCGTGCGATGGCGATGCTTGCTCTGCTTGCACGTACGTTGGAACACGTATTGTGTGGAAAGGGAAAGGTGTGAAGGAAGATAAGGAGATGCTCAAGTTCTATACCATGGTATCAACTGGGTCACTCCCCGGTGAGTGTCAAATGGGGAGACACCCACTCAGACACTAGTGCGCACGACAAAGGCAGTGCTCCCTGGCCCCCTATGATCTTGGCTCCTCGGCAGCCGCACACGCCCAGGCCGTTCAGGTAGTCGCACACAGCCGCCACGTCAGTTTAGGCTTGCCCTTGGCGACCTGCCCCTCCGTCACGGCGCATCCGCCCCACGCCTCCAAGAGCCGGTTGTGCGTGGCACCATTTCGCGTGGTCAACGCGTTTCAGAGAGTGGGTTGGCATGGTCGCCTAGCAGCGCCAGCGCAATGTCGATGCTGAACAGCCCGCCATCCGTGATGCGATTGCTGGACCACATCAAGCACCTGCGTCTGCAAGACTGCTGACTTGCGCAGCCGCGCCTGGTCCAGCAGACAGAGCTGCGGAAGTCCATTGCTGAAGCGGCAGCGCGCCCAATCCGGGCACCCATGAACGCAAGGGCAGCCCACATGGTCACATCCTGTCCTGAGGCGCCTGACCAGTGCGCCCATGAAGGCGGTGTCTGCGGTCTCTGTCTGGGCCCAGAGTGGCAATAGCCCCCCGTTTTGGCGAGCTCCTGCGTGTTGAAGCGGCTGGGGTTGGGGTTGGGGTCGGGTTTGGGTCTCGATTGGGCGGCTTGAGGGTTGGGGTTGAGGCCTCCCGTTCTGGGTGTCTGGGTTGGGGGCTCTCTGGGACGGGATGGGTCTGTGGTTGGGGCCTGTCTGGTGTGGCCCGCCTCAGGTTGAGTCTCTGGTTGGGGTTGAGAAGTTGTGGGGTTGGGCAGCGGGGATGGCACCTGCACACATGCCTGACGAGACCGGGCTGCACACAGTCGCGGACACACTGGCGGGGGTGGGTTGGGCATGATGCTGGCACACGGCGGGTCGTGCACATACCCATGGCACACACACACATGGCGACACCCATGCCACACACACATGGCGACACCCATGCCACACACACACACACATAGCGACCCCCTTCCCCCCCCCCGCCTGTATCATGGCGACACCCATGCCACACACACACACATGGGACCCCCCCCGCACACACCCGCCCGTATCATGCCGTCTCCCCCGGGATGCAAACCAGTGGTGGTTTGCATCGCTCGACCCCCCCCCCCGCCCTTTCCAGCACCACCACCAGGAGTACTCGCGTACTAGCTCCCAGCTACACGAGTACTAGCTCCTGGCTAGTGCATCTCCACCCAGCAGGCCGTGCTGAAGCGTCGCTCCTGGCGCTCGAGGTGCGTGCGTGCTGACTATGCACAGAAAACGTAGGGCGGCCGCCGCGGGAGCTCTCGTGTGCCGACCCACGGCAAGCTCTGGAAAAGATGGCGCTCTGCCGCGCGCATGGTGCGAGGAGGAAGGCGAAGGGGAGCAGCTGCTGACTGAGCTAAGAGCAGGCCCAGACAAGCGGGAAAAGAGGGATCCACCTTGCGCAAGAAGACGAGTACTGCTGTCACGACACGGCGCGTCCACCTGTTGTGGCGATGCTTGCATTTGATTGCGTGCGGCGTGGCTGTCAGTGTGTCGCCGCAGCGGTGCGTCAGCATGCGAGGCCTGCCTCAGCAAACCACCCAGTTGCCTGGAGTTTACAAGGTTTACAGTAACAATCGTGTTTCGTGCCCTGCACGCACACTGCGTGGGCTACGCAGAACACCGACATGATGAACCCCGACCGGGTGCGAAACAAGCTCAAATGCACAAGGGCTCGAGGGGTACAAATCAAAACACAGGGCAGAAAGTATCTCGCATCGTCATCATTGCAGGCACACACACACACCGGGGTGCTGGTGCTGATGCTTTTGCTGCTCGACTGCTGGGGGGGGTGGGGGTGAAGAGGGTGCGGGCACAGGCACGGGAGGGCGCGCGGCAGACGGCCACCACGCCATACTCTGCACCGCCTATCTTTGTACCCAGTAACAGTAACACGGGGTTTCCAGCTAAGCAGGCTGCTCTTCTACTAGAGACACCCGCCGATACTCCAGCACACTTGAGTACTAGAGTACCGCCGGCTCCCGGCCGATAGACTACCGCTCCCGCCGGCTAGACTACCCCAAACAGCGGTCTCTGAGAGACATGTCTGGCAAGGAGCATATAGGAGAGGACCTTCCTCAGGGTCACAGTAGTGGCCTTGTGGCCAGTCAAGCCGGCAGAGCCGACTGGCGCTGACTGGAACGGTCCCCGCCTGGCAGTGCATGGCTGTCCAGCTCTCGTTTGCATGGGGCTCAGCCGGCGCCCCATGCCTCATGCATGGCCAGGTCTCACCCTCCAGGGGTGCATGGACGACAGAGTTGTCATGGAGGCTGCCTGAAGACCTTCCAACGCCAGTCACCAGCAGACGAGCGACCCCGAGGATGAGCGCGGTGACGAACGCTGCGATTGGTGAAGCGGATTTACTCTGTGTTGCCTCGGCGGTCGCCACCGCTGAAGCCGTGATGGTAGCGACGATTGGTGACGAGGATCTCCGTGCCGCTGACGAGCGGGGTAAAATACGACTGGCCCGGCTCCTGCTAGACTGCCCCTCGGTGGAACACTTCAGGAGCGGCTTGCCCGGCATTGCCATGGCTTGACGAGTAGCCGCGGCGCTGCCACGGCCCGTGCTGGGAGACGGCCCTTATCCTCCCCCCATGCAGGACGCCATGCGGCACCGATCTCGACGAGTTGATCGACGAGCGGAGGAGCTGGCGCCCGTCAATGCATGCTGGACATTGGTCAAGATGGCTGCCCGTGGAGACGGGCTACCATCACGGCTTCAGCGGTGGCGCCGCAGACTCTTTTGACTCCAGCGCAACGCCCCCTGCTTGAACCTCACCCCCCCCACCCCGTCCGCCTGCAACTGCGGTGGGCACGCCTCACGCATCCTCCGCGGCATGCATCATCTTCGACTTTTTGGACGGCCTGCCCTTGGGGTCTCCTCTCAGCCGCCCCGCGGCCGCGCCCTTGCCCCTGGCCGCCTTCTTGGTTCCCCTGCCCGCCTTGGGCCCTCTCTTCTCGCCCGGCCCGCCCGCCGCTCGCCGTGCCCGGCACCTGTGCCTCCGGGTGGAATAGAACGCACTTGGCGGTTGCTTTAGCCTGTGCCTCCTGCGCGCTGGTGGTTTGGACAGGAAAAGTGTAGAGCGGTGCTGCTCAGCAGATGTGCAGGCCGGCGGCCATCGCGCTCCTCCTACATGCTCTCCTCCCTCTCCTCTCCCTCCCAATCCCAACCTATCTGTACTGAGTATAAAGGCCTCCCTTGGCCTCCCACCGTGATCAACACAGCTGCTTCACAGCCCCACTGAGCTGCTTGTTGAACCGCCCGACTGAGAAGTCTGATGCAACTGCACCTCCCCGCTGCCACTACCGCTGCCACTGCACCTCGCCGGGCGCGCACGGGTGGCGCTGCGCACGGCGCAGCCAGCACACAGCTTCCCAAGGCAGTGCGCACCTATAAATCAGTTGGCAATGCCTGCTGCACGGGGTGTGTGTGGGTGCACGCTCTGCTGCCCTTTCCAAAGGAGAACCACAACTACTCTCACAGTGCTTCAACCGCGGGGAGCCAAAGGGGGCACTCAAGGTGTAGGCAAGAGATGGTGGTCGCGACTCGTGCACCGCGGGGCATGCATGGCTGACTGTTCCCGGCAGCCCCGCCGCTGCCGTCGACAGACAGAGCACTTATCCCTGCAGCGCCCCCCGATGAACGCGCGCACCCCGCTGCCCCAACAGATGGATGGGCCGCCGCCGCACACATGGCTCAGCGAGCTCTGCAGGTCAGCTGTCGCCAGCTGTTTCGGGAGGTTGCAACTGCGTGTACGTGTGTGTGTGTCGGGTAGGTTCATGGAGCTAGACGCACGGCCCGCTGAGTGCAGCAGCAGAAGACACTAGATGCGATGCAGGGCGAAGCATGTGGGGCGTCCATACTTTCACTTAAAGGTACCAGCCATCCCAGTTATACGCACCCACTCCCAGCCCACACCTACTCAAAACAAGGAGAAAGGGGCCAGAAAGGGGCACCACGGGCAGAGAGAGTTTGCAAAACGAGGACGCTCCTAGACCCAAGCACCCGCACAGGCAGAACAAGACTGAGTAATGCAATAATATCTCTAGTACTGACATGAAGGTGCTCCATTCTGAGCAACGGAAACTCTTGCTTCAAGCAAATTGGCGTGCCGAGTCCGCAAAGGTTGAGCCTGCTGCATTGCGCCCGCCCGTGTTGCCCTGTTTTCAAACCCCTACTTTTGCATTCCTTCGTCCATCCCGAATGTCAGGCGTGATCAATACCCAGCACCTTCATCTCCTGCACCAAGTTGGCGCTGGCTGCGGCCGCGGTAATGGCAGCAAGGTTGTCAGCATTGCTCTTTTCGAGCGCCGACAGTGCGCCCGCTGCCCGGTGCTGCACCTCGGCTGGATATCCATGCTCCAGCAGCTGAACCAGCGGAGGGATGGCACCAGCCGCAGCGATGGTGAGTGATTTTTTGCGTTGAGAGCAAGTCTCCACAGTGTTGCTGCTGCCTCCTGCAGGAGCAGCTGCTGCATGGCAGCTGGAGAGTCAGACCCCAGCAGCTGCACCAGTCGGGGGATGGCACCGACAGCAGCAATCATGACCTTGTTGTCATCATGCCAAGCAAGGTTGTGCAGTGCTCCTGCTGCAAAACTCTGTATGTCAGCTGTCGAGCCAGGCCCCAGCAGCTGCACCAGTGGAGGGATGGTAGCAGCAGCAGCAGCGATCGATACCTTGTTGTCATCATCCACAGCGAGATTACGCAAGGCCCCTGCTGCCTCTTTGCGCACGCCAGATGTATAGCTAGTACCCAGCAGCTGCACCAATGAGGCGATGGCACCGGCTGCAGTGATCGAAACATTGTTGCCCTCATTCATTGCGAGGCTCAGCAGTGTTCCTGCTGCATGGCGCTGCACACCAGGAGAGGCAGCCCCCAGCAGGTGCACCAGCGGGGGGATGGCACCGGCAGCAGCAATTGTGACCTTGTTGTCATCATCACGCCGAGCAAGCACTCCGGGCACGACCCCTGGTCCAGAGCCGGTCCAGAGCTGGTCCAGAGCTGGCCCAGGCTGGTCCAGGAGCCCCTGGTTCAGCGCTGGTCCAGAGCTGGTCCAGAGCTGGTCCATAACCAACTGAGTCTGGACCCGGTTTGGACTGGCCTGGACCCGCTGGACCCGGTCCAGGCACCAGCTAGGTAGTCCTGGGACCAGTTCAATGATCCACCGTCCTTTACAGTGAATGCATAGGTAAATTGGCCAAGCTAAGGTAAATTGGCCAAGGTAACCTGGTCATCATCTAGTAAAGCCAAGATACGATGGAGCTGGTGGACCCAACACACGCCAAGGAGCCCAACACGCCGGTGCCAGTTGGGAAGACGGTGAGTTACTTGATAACTTGGGTTGCTGAGCAGCACCAGCTGTAGCAGCCCACAGGTTGTACCTGCAGCAGGCAGGCAGCATGCCGGGCGTTGGTTGTGGCGCTAAGTGAGCATGGGCGGGGTGGCACGCGCTGCATACACATGCGCGGCACCTCACGGCTGGCAGCATAGCAGGCGTTGGTTGTTGTGCTTGGGCGAGGGTGCCCCGCGTGGGGAGGGGTGGGAGCCACATGCACGTTGCACACACACACGCTCGGCTATTGTGAGCGCCGTGCTTAGCCCATGCATGGAGTGTGCGGCACGTCTGCTGAGTGGAAGCCGGGCAGCCGCCCGTCCGCACGCGATCGCAGCGGTGCGTGCGTGTTGCAGCCACAATTGCGGCTTGGTACGCGCGTGTGTTCACGCACGCGCGCATGCGTGCTCCCCCCCTCCCCCCTCGGTGGAAGTCGAGCAGCCGCCCCACTGGGACGGGGGGCACACCCCTGTCATGGCCTCTCCAAAGACCCATCCAACGCCAATCCTCACCGCCAAACCCTGAACCTTGAAACTTCAGTGCTTGCCACACGTATCTATCTAGTCTACCTGGCCGCTGTCTCCCCGACGCGCGTTCTCGCTTCGGCCACCCGCGGCCCCCCGCGAAAGGGGGTCGTCGCCCTGCGAGCCGCGCGGGCACAAGCAAGGCCGGTGTCACCTAACTAGCTGGTCCACACCTTGAATTTTGAACTTCTTCACCTGCGTAACACCGGCCTGGTTCCTCTACTAGTAATGTGCTCAGCCTCACTGCAGCTCAGTCTCAGCCCAGCCCAGCCCAGCTTGGTGGCACTGCCCAGTCCCTGGACCAGCCTGGACCCGTCTGGACCCGTCTGGACCAGGGGTCGTACCCGGAGTGGGGTGGCGCTGCGCACGGCGCAGCCAGCACACGAGGCACTTTGCACCTACACATCAGTTGTCAGCGCTTGTCCGTGATCTACTTCCGGAGTCCTGCGGCGCGCACGGTGTGTGGGTGCAAGCCTGCTCTCGCCTGTGCTGCGGGAGCCACTACGGGCTCGCACCTGGCGGTTCAGGTAGAGGGAGTGGCCGCGGCTCGTGCAACAGCGGCTCGTGCAACAGCGGGGCATGTACATACTGGCCAGCAGTCCCCCCCATGTGAGATGGGACAGTGGGTCCCAGTCTCGAGACGCCAGCAGCTGACACACTCGTTACAGCGCGCACTCACCTCTCCCCCTCTTTATCGCCCTGCAACACAACCGTTTCAGCAGCACGCCTGCTGCACGCCTCCCTCCTCACGCCTGCTGTGCAGCAGCAGTACCACCACCCGAGGGCTGTTTTGAAACCGCCGCCCCACCTCCCTGGCCAGGGATAGCGCCATGGCCCTCTCCCCCTGCTGCAGCTGCAGCCGCCTGCGTGCGCTGCCTCTGTGCCTTCTTGACCCCTGGTAGGCTTGGCCTAGCCAGCAACTCCAAGCAATGGCGACACTCGCGCAGCTGTGCCTCTGAAATCCGGACGTGTAGTCCAGGCCTTAACTCACGCCCCGGGGTGCTCCGGGCGCGCACATGTAAAAAATGAAAAAAACTTCTTGACCCACCGCGGGGCCCCCGGCTTTGGCGACAACTGGCTGTGCCACGCGCCCACAGCGACATCCTGGTCGTCGAGAGCCGCCGGGCGGGTGAGCACCTGCGGACACCGTGTGTGTGTGTGTGCATCCCCTGTCCGTGCTCCGCCCCGCCAGTGCCGCCCTCTTTAGCTGTGGTGGGGGTGGGCGTTACAGCTTGTGAATGACCCACCACTGCTCTGCCACTGTCACCCGCAGCTCCGCTATGAGTGTGCCGTCGGCAGCGGCCCGCCGCTGACGACGCTCCTTGTCCGTACGCGTGCTGCCCCCCCCCTTCCCCTGCCGCCTGCGCCTGCCCTTCAGCTGTGGCAGCGGTACATGTACAGCTTGTGCGACGATAGCACGACAGACGGACAGTTACATCCTCTCTCGCCATAGCGCCGCTGCCACCCACAGCTTCGCTATCAGTGCGCCGCTGCCACCGCCACCGTCGCTCCCCCGTCGGTCCCCCCTCCCGCCTGCGCTACGCCCCCGAGTTCTGGTTGGCGGCACAGCTTGAGCGACGATAGCACGACAAGCAGACATGAGTCACATCCTCTCTTGCTCGCCACAACAACGCTGCCACCTGCAGCTGTCAGCTGTCAGACGTCAGCTGCTTGTGTAACAAAGCAACCGGCTGCGCGTGCTAGGGTGTGGCCGTTCTTAACGCCACTCCCATCACAGTTTGAGCTCTGGTGGGCGGTACAGCTTAAGCGCAAGCGACGAGAGCACGACCGACACGCTGCTGCACGCCATCGCGATGGCGGCAATCCAGGGAGGAAAGAGCCTGGTGGGGTGGGGGTGGAAGGGCGCGGGCGGGTGCGCGTGAGGGCAGCAGCACGCAGCGGCAGTGTTTGTGCGCATCGGCTTTGGTGGCAGGTCTTAAAAGCGGCAGGTATTAAAAGCGGCAGGTCTAAAAATCCCTGGTAGGCTGGCGCGCTGCGTGGTCTAGCGAGATCTACTAGTAGAGCTCCCCTAGACGTGTCGTCTAAGCTTAAACTCACGCCCCGGGGTCCTCCGGGTGCGTAGGAGTGTTTTCCTCCTACATATAAAACCTGTACCACCCCCCCAACTGGTAGGCTGGCGCGCTGCGTGGCCTTGCGGGCTCTATTAGTAGAGCTCCCCTAGACGTGCAGTCTAGGCCTTAAATCACGCCCCGGGGTCCTCCGGGTACGTGTTAAACCTGTAAAACCTGTAAACCCCGTAGTGGCTTCAAAACGCGCGCATGTGTCGCGGGGTGACCCACCACCAGGGAACAGCCATCCAGTTAGGTGCTCGGGCTCTACGCACCGAACACGGTCGTATACGCCTTCAGCATCCATCCACAGAAATCGAGGTGGCGCCTTGTGTGCACCAACTGACGCACAGGCACTTCTCCCGCTCCCCGCGTCAACCCAGCGTGCAGTCCCCCAAACTCTGTTATATTACGGTGTACGCGGGCCCCCAGATCTGCCCCATACCACACGGTTCTGGTGTCACAAACAAGGCCATAAGGGACCCTAGCTCTATGACTAACAACCTACCGTAGTACCGCTTTGCCTTGCCGATACTATCATTTGGATAACGTCGCGGCAAGGTCGATTTCTAAAAAAATATTGCCGGAAAAAAAAAATGACGTAAAAACGGGAAAAAACAAAAAATCCCACTGCAAGGCACCTAAATTCTAAACAATTACCCCCTTTACAAAAGTGGCGGCAAGGCAAAGTGGTACTACGGTAGGTCCCTTTTGATCCCTTTGTGATATCTGGGTTCATTTACAGCACACGGTCCACAGAAGGTTATTAGATGTATTGATGACGAGAGATTGCAATCCACTGCCGGCGGTCACACGTTACGGTCCCAAAGCCCAAAGCTCTCGCGGGACTCGGAGAGCGGACACGAGGCCCACCCAAAGGTTGATAACAGTAATAGTATCAGAACAGTATGAGGCCGACCAAAAGTTTAACAGTAACATAACAGCAATCAAACAACCATTGATTATACTCGGCTTCAATCACTCACTTTCCGGTCGCCGGGAAGAGCACGCCGGCCGCGATCGGGATCGCGATCACGTTGTACATGTACCTTTGGTGGAAGAGTGAGAGAGTGAGAGGAAGAGTTAGAGAGTGAGGACATTGGTGGGTGAGCGAGAGATTGAGTGAGTGAGTGTGTGAGAGATTGAGTGAGTGTGTGAGAGAGTGAGTGAGCGGGTGGTTGGGTGGGGTGAGCGAGTGAGCAACCACGTTGTGGTAAGCGTGTGAGCAACCACGTTGTGGTAAGCGAGTGAGCAACCACGTTGTACATGTATATTTGGTGGGAGAATGAGAGAGTTAGAGGAAGAGTGAGAGAGTGGGTGAGTGGGAGGGTGGGTGGGTGAGCGTCCAGGAAGAGTCGGAGAGAGTGAGGGGACACGTGAGTGAGCGGGTGGGTGAGAGAGTGAGAGATTGAGAGAGTGAGAGAGTGAGAGAGAGTGAGAGAGTGAGTTGAGTGGGTGGGACAGCGAATGAGCGAGCGATCACGTTGTACATGTTCCTTTGGTGGGCGAGTGAGAGAGTGAGAGTGAGTGAGTGAGTGAGTGAGTGAGTGAGTGGGACGGTGGGTGGGAGGGAATAAGTGATTAGTGGGTGGGTGAGAGAGTGAGAGAGTGAGAGAGTGAGAGAGTGAGTGAGTTAGTTGGTGGGTCAGCGAATGAGCGAGCGATCACGTTGTACATGCACCTTAGGTGAAAGAGTCAGAGAGAGTGAGGGGACGCGTGAGTGAGCGAGTGGGTGAGAGAGTGAGAGAGTGAGAGAGTGAGTGAGAGAGTGAGAGAGTGAGAGAGTGAGTGAGTGAGTGAGTGAGAGAGTGAGTGAGTGAGAGAGTGAGAGAGTGAGAGAGTGAGAGAGTGAGAGTGAGAGAGTGAGAGAGAGAGAGTGAGTGAGTGAGTGGGAGGGTGAACGAGTGAGCGATCACGTTGAATATGTTACCTTGGTGGGCAAGTGCGAGAGTGAGAGGGAGAGTGAGTGAGTGAGTGAGTGGGACGGTGGGTGAGGGATTTAGTGATTACTGAGCAGGTGGGTGAGAGAGTGAGAGAGAGTGAGTTGAGTGGGTGGGTCAGCGAATGAGCGAGCGATCACGTTGTACATATACCTCTGGTGGGCGAGGGAGAGAGTAAGAGGAAGAGTGAGAGTGAGTGGGTGAGAGTGAGTGGGTGAGAGTGAGCAAGAGAGTGAGAGAGAGTGAGAGGGTGAGTGAGTGGGTGAGCGGGTGCATTGGCGGGTCAGTGAGGGACTGAGGGAATGGGGTGTATCATGACGCGAATGGACACGACGCGCCTGTTTTAGGGTGTTGGGGCCGACAGTTGGCAACGCGCCTATTGAAAGGTGTTGGGGCCGACAGTTGACAACGCGACTTTTTATAGGGTGTTGGGGCCGACAGTTTGTGGCCTAGAGGTTGAGTAGGGACTAGCGTAGGGTTTTGTTGAGGAGCATGGCCTCGGCGCGACCTACGCGAAGCAGAGGTCGACCAGGATGCGCCTGGTTAAGGAGTCAGGGGGTTAGGGGTGAAGGGGTTAAGGGGTTAGGGCTCAGGGTTGAGCATTTAGGATTGAGGTTCAGGGTTGAGGGTTTTCAGGGTTGTAGGGTCTCAGGGTCTAGCTTTCAGAGCAGTGGATCCCCTAACTAAGGTAAGTAAACCCGGCTATGTCCAACTTGAATAAGGACTCGGATGTCCAGATATTAGCAAAGACGACTTACGCGAAGCAAAAGTTGACCAGGATGCGCCGGTACGCAGCCTTGGAGAGGTCGAATGCCGTCACGACGCAGTGGAGTGAGTCCCGCATGAGAACAAGGCCGGCGGCCTGTGTGTGAGCAGGGAAAGGGGGGAGGTGTGTGTGTGTGTGCATGTAAGTGTGTGTGATGATTGGTTGAGCGCCGTCACGACGCAGTGGAGCGAGTCATGCATGAGAACAAGGCCGGCGGCCTGTCAAACAGTGTGTGTGTGTGTGCATGTGCACGTGTTTGTGCATGTGTATGTGTGTATGTGTGTGTGTGTGTCACGACGCAGTGGAGCGAGTCACGCATGAGAGCAAGGCCGGCTGCCTGTGGGTGAACGAGGAACGGGGGGAGGTGTGTGTTTGTGTGTGTGTGCGTGCGTGTGTGCGTGTGTTTGTGCATGTTTGTGTGTGTGCATGTGTGTGTGTGTGTGGTGATTGGAACAGGCCCAACGCTTGTCACGACGTCTCAGCGCAGTGCACAACGAGGCCTGTGTGTGAACGGGGAGGTTTGGTGTGTGTGTGTGTGTGTGTGTGCGCGCGATTGAGCAGGGGGGAGGTGTGTGTGTGTGTGTGCGTGATTGAGCAGGGGGGGAGGTGTGCGTGTGTGTGTGTGTGTGTGTGATGCGTGCGGGTGTCGTGATCGGAACAGGTCCAACGCGTCAACGTAAGGCAGCGAGCATCAGGTTGTGTGTCTGATTCGTGTGCCTATCCAAGCCACATTGCCATCCCCCCCAAACACACGCACGCACATGCACACACGCCCCCCCTCCCCACACACCCACACCCACACCCACGCCCACACGCACATGCACACGCCCCCCCCCCCACACATGCACATGCCCCCCCCCCCACACACACTCACCTGCATCGCCACATCCGTGCCCGCGCCGACCGCAACACCGACGTCAGAGTAGGGCTGTCGTTGATGCCGTCACCAACACACACCCACACCCACACCCACACCCACACATGCACACATGCGCGTGCGCGCACACACAGACACACACAGACACACACACACGCACACACACACACACACACACACACACACCTGCATGGCCACATCCGTCCCCGCGCCGACCGCACCCCCCCTCACACACACACACACACATGCACACACGCGCGTGCGCACACACACACAGACACACACATACACACAAACACACACACACACACGTACACACACGCACACACGCACACCCACACCCACACACACCCACACACCTGCATGGCCACATCCGTGCCCGCGCCGACCGCAACACCGACGACAGCCTCGGTCAGAGCAGGGCTGTCGTTGATGCCCATGACACACACACACGCACACACGCACACACACCTGCATGGCCACATCCGTGCCCGCGCCGACCGCCCCCCACACCCACACCCACACCCACACCCACACATGCACACATGCGCGTGCGCACACACACACATACACACACACACACACACGCACACACACACGCACACACGCACACACACGCATACACACACACACACACACACGCACACCTGCATCGCCACATCCGTGCCCGCGCCGACAGCAACACCGACGTCAGCCTCCGTCAGAGCAGGGCTGTCGTTGATGCCGTCGCCGACGAGCGCAACCTACAAAAATCCGGAGGGGTGTGTTTTGTTCAGGGGTCAGGGCTTAGGGACTAGAGTCTAGGGCCTAAGTTTGCGGGTTCAAAATCAAGGCCAAACCCACATATTGCTGTTGTTTGTGGGTTGTATTACCGTTGACTTGAGTAATCTTAGCCTGTATCGGCAGTATCGGCACTGCTGTATCGGTGTCCCCAAAAATATAGAATTCATTGATTCTGGAGGCACAGTATTGCGCGCAGCGAGTTTTTTTTTAAGTATTCGACAGTATCGCAGCACTTTTTACGATTTGTTTGCAAATACCTGACCCCCAAATGCTTGCCCGAGGCGGGATTCGACCTCATGACGGCTTGAAGCTCCAGTTCGATTGCATCGCGGCCCGAAACCAATTAACTTTCCTGTACCGGCTCAGAGTATCGGAGGGGTCGGGGCCTTAATTACCGATGCAGGCTAACCGCGTTTACGGCGGGCTTGATAAGGGTTCATTATGCAAGCATCCTCACCACGCGCAGGGGCGGCCCGCGCGCACGCCCGAGGGCGTGCGTTACCAGGCGCGCCAGCAGGGGGGGGGGGAGGGGGGCTGCCTCGGTTTTGGCTACTGTGTCCGTTCCTGTGTCGGTTTTTAAAAGTTTTTTCGTGCAAGCATCCTCCCTCGCCTCGCGCGCGACCTTGAGGGTGTGCGTCCCCAGGCGCGCCAGCAGCGGGGGGGGGGGGGGGTTCTGCCTCGGTTTTGGTTTCTGTGTCTGTTACTGTGTCGTTTTTTTTTTTTAAAGAAGTTTCTTTGTGCAAGCATCTTCCCCCACCACGCGCGCGACCCCAAGGGTGTGCGTCACCAGGCACGCCAGCAGCGGGGGGGGGGGGGATCTGCCTCGGTTTCGGTTACTGTGTCGGTTTCACTCTGCCAGGTTTTATAAGGTTTTATTATGCAAGCGTCCTCTCTGCGTCCGCCTGCGTCAGCAGCCCCCACTCGCCACGCGCGGTGGCGGCGGTTACTGTGTCAGTTACTGTGCCACTGTGCCTGTCACTGTGTCGGTTTTTATTAAAGGCTTTATTGTGCAAGCGTCCGCGTGCATCAGCAGCCCTCACACGCGGGGGCGGCGCCGCGCGCGCGCGCGCGCGCGCGGCAGCAGGCGGTTACTGTGTCGGTTACTGTGCCACTGTGCCTGTCACCGTGTCGGTTTTTATTGAAGGCTTTACTGTGCAAGCGTCCTCATGCGTCAGCAGCCCTCACACACGCGGGGGCGGCGGCGCGCGCGCGCACGCGCGTGCGGTAGTAGGCGGTTACTGTGTCGGTTACTGTACCACTGTGCCTGTTACTGTGTCGGTTTTTATTAAAGGTTGTATTACGCAAGCGTCCTCACCACGCGAAGGGGCGGCGGCGTGCGCGCGCGCGTCTTGAGGGCGCGCGGCATCAGGCGCGCCAGCAGCGAGGGGGAGGCTGCGGTCGCGCGCGCAGGGGGGGGGGATCAGGGGAGTACTCAAGCGGGCATGGATGAGGAGATGAATTAGCACTCGATTGCCGGCAATAAATCAGGCGATCAGGGGGGCGTCACTTGATTGCCGGCAATGTCTCAGGGGAGCAATCAGGGGGGGGCGTCAGTTGATTGCCGGCGATGAATCAGGGGAGCGATCAGGGGGGCGGCGCTTGATTGCCGGCAATGAATCGGGGGAGCGATCAGGGGGGGGCGTCACTTGATTGCCGGCAATGACTCAGGGGAGCGATCAGGGGGGCGGCGCTAGATTGCCGGCAATGACTCAGGGGAGCGATCAGGGGGGCGGCATGGGTCAGGGAAACACTCTATCAAGCGGCCATGGCCCAGGGGACCAGGGGAGTGGCATGGGTCAGGGAAACACTCTATCAAGCGGCCGTGGGTCAGGAGACCAGGGGAGCAGGGGAGCAGTCGAGCGGCCATGGATTTGGGGGGCACTAAAGCGGCCATGGATCAGGGGATGAGGGGAGGCACTTACCCTCGCCATGGCGCAGGCGATCAGGGGAGCGGTATGGATCAGGGAAACAATCTATCAAGCGGCCATGGCCCAGGGGACCAGGGGAGTGGCATGGATCAGGAACACATCAAGCGGCCGTGGGTCAGGGGACCAGGGGAGCAGTCGAGCGGCCACGCATTTTGGGAGCACTAGAGCTGCCATGGATCAGGGGATCAGGGGAGCGCTGCATATATGGATCAGGGATGCACTACTGTGTGTGTGTGTGTGTGTGTGTGTGTGTGTGTGTGGTAAGAGTGCAACCCACGCCACCCACCTCCATTGCCCGTGGTGTATGTGCAAGTGTGTGTGTGTGGTCGATTTTACAGTCCATCGGAAGTGTGTGTGTGTGTGTGCGTTTGTGTGTGCGTTTGTGTCAGGAGTGTCACCCACCCCACCCTTCTGTGTGCGCGTGTGCCCCGCCACCCCACCCGCCTCCGCTGCCTGTGGTGCATGTGCAAGTGTGTGTGTGTGTGCCCTGTGTACCCCTCCCTGTTGCACTCAGTGAGTGTGAGAACAAGCACAGCTTTTTGTGTGTACTCAAAGTGCCACACACCTCCGTTTCCTGTGGTGCTAGGCATGCTTGTGTGTGTGTGTGTGTGCGTGTGTGTGTGTGTGTGTGCCTTGTGTACCCGCCCCCTCCCGTGTGAACAAGCACAGCTTTTTTGTGTGTGTAATCAGAGTGCCACACACCTTCGTTTCCTGTGGTGCTAGGCATGCTTGTGTGTGTGTGTGTGTGCGTGTGCGTGTGCGTGTGCGTGTGCGTGTGCGTGTGCGTGTGCGTGTGCGTGTGCGTGTGTGTGTGTGTGTATGTGAGTGTGTGTGCCTTGTGTACCCCCCCCCCTTTGAACAAGCACCGTTTTTGTGTGTGTACTCAGAGTGCCACCCACCTTCGTTTCCTGTGGTGCTGGGCGTGTGTGTGTGTGTGTGTGTGTGTGTGTGCCGAGTGACCCCCCCCCGTTTGAACAAGCACCGTTTTTGTGTGTGTACTCAGAGTGCCACCCACCTCCGTTTCCTGTGGTGCTAGGCATGCTTGTGTGTGTGTGTGTGTGTGTGTGCGTGTGTGTGTGTGTGTGCCTTGTGTACCCGCCCCCTCCCGTGTGAACAAGCACAGCTTTTTTGTGTGTGTAATCAGAGTGCCACACACCTCCGTTTCCTGTGGTGCTAGGCATGCTTGTGTGTGTGTGTGTGTGTGCGTGTGCGTGTGCGTGTGTGTGTGTGTATGTGTGTGTGCCTTGTGTAGCCCCCCCCCCGTTTGAATAAGCACCGTTTTTGTGTGTGTACTCAGAGTGCCACCCACCTCCGTTTCCTGTGGTGCTGGGCGTGCTTGTGTGTGTGTGTGTGTGTGTGTGTGCCGTGTGTACCCCCCCCCCCCGTTTGAATAAGCACCGTTTTTGTGTGTGTACTCAGAGTGCCACACACCTCCGTTTCCTGTGGTGCTAGGCATGCTTGTGTGTGTGTGTGTGTGTGTTTGAGCCTTGTGTACCCCCCCCCCCCATTTGAACAAGCACCGTTTTTTTTTGTGTGAAGTAAGAGTGCCACCCACCTCCGTTTCCTGTGGTGCTGGGCGG
>VFSX01000117.1:352614-422614 GCA_016618255.1 Chlamydomonas sp. UWO 241 | reverse complement strand
TGTGTGTGTGCCTGTGTGCATATGCGTGCGTGTGTGTGTGTGTGTGCCTGTGTGCGTATGTGTGTGTGTGTGTGTGTGTGCTCGCTGCCTCCCTCGACAGCAGCCAGCAGGGCCATCACGCACGCGTGGGGCCATGGCTCTGTGTGTGTGTGTGTGTGTGTGCCTGTGTGCATATGCGTGTGTGTGTGTGTGCCTGTGTGCGTATGTGTGTGTGTGTGTGTGCTCGCTGCCTCCCTTGACGGCAGCCAGCAGGGCCATTACGCGCGTGTGTGGCCATGGTTCTGTGTGTGTGTGTGTGCGCTCGCGCGTGTGTGTGCGCGCACACGTGTGTGTGTGTGTGTGTGTGTGTCTGTGTGCGTATGTGTGTGTGTGTGTGTGCTCGCTGCCTCCCTCGACGGCAGCCAGCAGGGCCAATACGCGCGTGTGTGGCCATGGCTCTGTGTGTATGTGTGTGTGTGTGTGTGCCTGTGTGCATATGCGTGTGTGTGTGTGTGTGTGTGCCTGTGTGCGTATGCGTGTGTGTGTGTGCTCGCTGCCTCCCTCGACGGCAGCCAGCAGGGCCATTACGCGCGTGTGGGGCCACGGCTCTGTGTGTGTGTGTGTGTGTGCGCATCTGGATTGTGTGCACGATGCACATGCAAAGGGGAGCCCCCCCACACACACCGTTAAAGCAAATAGACACACCTGGCGGCGCCCCCACCAGCAGGATCTCCCTCACTGTGCAGTTTGCGCGCGTGAGCGTGCCAGTTTTGTCAAAGCAAACCACGCTGGTTTTGTGGGCAAGCTCCAGCTGTGCACCACCTGTGTGTGTGCGTGGCGGGGGGGGGGGTGTCGTGTGCGTGGCGGGGTGTGTGTGCCGTGTGCGTGGCGGGGGGGGGGGTGTTGTGTGCGTGGCGGGGGGGTCGTGTGTGCGTGCGGGGGGGGGGGGTCGTGTGCGTGGCGGGGTGTGTTGTGGGCGTGGTGGTGGTGGGGTCTATTCATTTTTTGATTTTGGGTCTGGGGTTTGAGTTTTCGGTGTCAGGGTCAGGGACAGGGGCCCCTAGTGCGAGAGCGTGCCGTTTTTTTCAACGCAAACCACGTCTTGGCCTTGTGGGCAAGCTCCCAGCTGTGCGCCACCTGTGTGTGTGCGTGGCGGGGGGGGGGGTCAATTTATTTTTTAGTTTTGGGTCTGGGGTTTGAGTTTTCGGTGTCAGGGTTAGGGGCCCCTAGCCTAGGGGGCGAGTAGTAGTGCGAGAGCGTGCCGGTTTGATCAACGCAAACCACGTCTTGGTTAAACTTAACTTTTTGCTCTAGGACTACACGTTGGCAGGCAGCCGGCTGGTGGCTACCGCCGCTCACAAGTAATTGTTAGGGCCAGAACTGGACTTGGGTCTAGGCGGTGGTACTAGGACTAGAGGTAGTCTTTGCTGGAAAGCCGTAACTGTAACTGTAACACATCTTGGTCTTGTGGGCAAGCTCCCAGCTGTGCGCCACCTGTGTGTGTTGGAGGGAGGGGGGGGCGGGGGGGGGTTCGGGTTTGGGGGCTTGGGGCAGGCTTGGGGTTGGGATTTGGAGGGTCAGTTTGGGGGCTTTTGTTTCAGGGTTAAGCGCGTGAGCGTTCCGTTTTTTTCAACGCACATGTGTCTTGTGGGCAAGCTTCAGCTGTGCGTTACCTTTGGGGTTTATCTTAGTTGACGACCCCCCCCGTTGTTTGGGAACAACGTTTGACAGACCGACTTTGAGCTCGTGGCTCAGGAGCTGGGCTGAAAATTTCAACCCCCCGATTGAAGGGTTTCGACTTTGTGGTGTGAGGAACAACTAGTTTGAAGGGGGTGACCAACAGGTGACTATAACCATGATTGTTTTTAATGACAAAAAACGTTGTTCGGGAACAACGGCGTTGTTCGGGTAATACGGGGTCGTGAACTAAGATTAAATGTTTGAGATATTTAGGGCTTGGGGCTTGGGGGGGGGGTGTTTCGGTTTGAGATCGCCACCGTGAATGCTGTTGGGGCCTTCAAATATGTTTGATCCATGTCTCGGGGAGGGGGGGGGGGTGACCTCCTAGCAGACATAGGACAGAGGAACTGATAAGGGGGGATCTTTTACCCCGGGGGATCGTTTACCCCGTGCCCCCCTAGGCAAGTTCCCTACCGCGCACTCGCCCCCCCAAACCACTAAAAAAAATGGTCATGCTTCTGGGCAACAGACAAAAATAACTAATCGATGCAACCACGCACCCTTGATGAGCACGCCCAGGCGTGCCGCCACGCCCGTCGCCACCATGACTGCCGTGGGCGTCGCGAGCCCCAGTGCACACGGGCACGCAATGACGAGCACCGAGATTGCGCTCATGAGAGCGGTGAGGAAGGACGAGTAGCCACTGGGTAGGCGGCCCTGCAGGTGTGGAATATGGGGGTGTGGGGAGTCGTTCCTGATTTATTTTGTTTAAAGAGGGCACAACGAAGGGCTGAGAGACTGCGCTCATGAGGGGTGTGAGGAAGGGCGAGTAGCCGCTGGGAAAGCGGCCCTGCGGGTGTGGCCGTGGGAGGTGTTCTTGCGGCGTTTTTTTTTGGTACAAACTAAAAAAGATAAAAGGTGAAAAAATGTGGCAGCAAAGGAGCACGTGATGGCGAGCACTGAGATTGCGCTCATGAGGGGTGTGAGGAAGGACGAGTAGCCGCTGGGAAGGCGGCCCCGTTTTTTATTTTACAAAACAATCTAAAAAGAGCCTGAAAAGAGGGCACAAAGTAGGGTACCAAAAGATTGTGCTCATGAGGGCGGTGCGGAAGGGCGAGTAGTCGCTGGGAAGGCGGCCCCGCAAGGTGGGGTTGGGAGGCGTCTTCGTGCTCTTTTCGTGTTGTTTGTGTTGTTTGTGTTGTTTTGGGTTAAAAAAACTTAAAAGAGTCTGAAAAAGAGGGCACAAATTAGGGCACCGACAGATTGTGCTCATGAGGGCGATGAGGAAGGGCGAGTAGCCGCTGGGTAGGCGGCCCTGCGGGTGTGGAGTATGGGGTGTGGGGGGTTATTTCTGATTTGTTTGCTTTTTTTTAAAGAAATTCAAGGAGAGGGCACAACGTAGGGCTGAGAGGTTGCGCTCATGAGGGCGGTGAGGAAGGGCGATTAGCCGCTGGGAAGGCGGCCCTGCGGGTGTGGGTGTGGGAGGCGTTTTTTTGTTTGTTTTTTGGTTAAAAAAAAACTAAAAAGGGCCTGAAAAAGAGGGCGGAGGAACCGCTGGGTAGGCGGCCCTGCGGGACAGGTGTGGGGTAAGTGTGGGGTGCGATTTCCTCCAATTTTTTAACAAAAAAACTACAAACACAAAAGGGTGCACGAAGGTGGCAGCAAAGGGGCATGTGATGACGAGCACCGAGATTGTGCTCATGAGGGTGGTGGGGAAGGATGAGTGGCCGCTGGGAAGGCGGCCCTGCGGATGTGGGGAGGGGAGGCGTTATTGTGTTATTTTGTGTTATTTTTGTACAAAACAACTAAAAAAAGCCTGAAAAAGAGGGCACAACGTAGGGCACCGAGAGATTGTGCTCGTGAGGGCGGTGAGGAAGGGCAAGTAGCCGCTGGGAAGGCGGCCCTGCGGGTGTGGAGTATGGGGGTGTGGGGGTGTGGGGGTCATTTCGGATTTGTTTGTTTCTAAATAGATTCTAAAGAAGAGGGCACAACATGGGGCTGAGAGAGTGCGCTCATGAAAGGTGCGAGGAAGGGCGAGTAGCCGCTGTGTAGGCGGCCCTGCAAGGTGTGGAGTACGGGGGTGTGGGGGGCGATTTCTGATTTATTTGTTTTTAAATAGAACTAAAGAAGAGGGCACAACGTAGGGCTGAGAGAGTGCGCTCATGAGGGGTGCGAGGCAGGCACTTGCAGGAGCACGTACACACGCACGCAGTGGATTATAGCACTCATCTCTCTCTGTAACCACCTGCGGGCCCCAGGAGTGTTTGTATCCAAACACTCACTCTCTTCCTCTCTCTCTCTCTCTGCCTCTCTCTCTTTCTCTCTGCCCCTCTCTCTCTCTCTGCCTCTCTCTGCCTCTGCCCCACCCACCACCCCGCTGAATGCGAGCACGCTCCCCCCCCCCCTATCTCTCTCTCTGCCTCTCTCTGTCTCTGTCTCTCTGCCTCTGCTCCCCCCCCCTGCTTAATGCAAACACAAACACACACACCTGCGGCCCAAGCACAGTGTACCCAACAGCAATCCAGATCCCAAACACGACGAGCGCAATGGCAACGACGATCGGCACAAACACGGATGCGATCTTGTCCGCGACGGCCTGCACACAAGTGTGGAAGTGTGGATGTGTGGGAGTGGATATGTGGATGTGTGGGAGTGTGGACATCTGGGGGTGGGTGCGTGGGCGTGGGTGTGAGGGCGTGAATGTGTGGATGTGTGGACATGGATTCATGGAAAGGGGTTCACACATCGGGTGTGCGCTTTGCTGGGGAGTAAGCAAGGCGTGTGTTCGCAGCCAGCGAGGTGTAACTGCCGACCACCCACACACACACATCCACACCCATACACACACACACTGAGAGACATGTGTCACACACACACCTGAATCGGAGCCTTGTTGGCTTGTGAGTCCACAACCAGACGCGTGATCGCATCTGGCAAGGTGTAGCTGCCTACCACACACACACACACACTAACACACACACACACACACACACACACACACGCACACACACACACGCACACACGCACACATGTACACACGCACACACGCACACACGCACACGCAAGCACCTGAATCGGCGCCTTGGTTGCCTGACTGTCCACAACTAGACGTGTGATTGCGGCCAGCGCGGTGTCGCTGCCAAACGCTGTTGCACACGCACACACGCACGCACACACACACACATACACACAAACACGCACACACACGCACACACACGCACCTGAATCGGCGCCTTGTTCGCGTGGCTGTCCACAACCAGACGCGTGATCGCAGCCAACGCGCTGTCGCTGCCAACCGCCGTCGCGCACACACACACACACACACACAACACACACACACGCCTGAATCGGCGCCTTGTTTGCCTGGCTGTCCACAACCAGACGCGTGATCGCAGCCAACGCGCTGTCGCTGCCGACCGCCGTCGCGCACACACACACACACGCACACACACACTCACAACACACCCACACACCTGAATCGGCGCCTTGTTCGCCTGGCTGTCCACAACCAGCCGCGTGATCGCAGCCAATGCAGTGTCGCTGCCAACGGCTGTTGCGCGCATCGTCAGCAGGCCTGTTGTGTTGACTGTGCCTCCGGTCACCTTGGAGCCGGGGAGCTTGGAGACTGGCAAGGGCTCGCCTGGTGATGGTAGTCGCGGTAGTGGTTTGGGAGATTAGGGTTGAGGGTTTTAGGGCTTAGGGTTAAGGGTGGTGCAGCTTACGGCCTGTGTGGGGTGCTAGGGGCTTGAGAGCAGGCCTGTCGTGTTGACGGTGCCGCCGGTGACCTTGGAGCCGGGGAGCTTGGAGACTGGCAAGGCTCGCCTGGTGATGGTAGTTGCGGTGGTGGTTTTGGGGATTAGGGTTCAGGGTTTTAGGGTTTAGGGCTAAGGGTGGTGCAGCTTACGGCCTGTGTGGGGTGCTAGGGGCTTGAGAGCAGGCTTGCTGTGTTGACTCAGCCGCCGGTGTCGCTTTTGAGCCGGAAGCTTTTGAAATCAGGGAGAGGCTGGCTTACGCAAAAACAAAAACAAGCAGGGTTCGGGGATAGTGGAGGGGGTGGCGGGGGTGCAGGTTCCAGTCTTTGCGTGCACGGGGTTGGTGATGGTGGTGGTGGCGCCGGTGGCGCCGGTGTGCGACGTTTGAGCCGGGAGCTTGGATACGGGGAGAGGATCCAAACATGGTTTGGAGCTGGCAGTGGGGGTGGCAGGGGTGCAGTTTCCAGTCTGTGCGTGTGTGCACGGGTTTTGAGGCTGAATGGTGATGGTGGTGGTGGCGGTAACCATGGCGCCGGGGAGCTGAAAGGCTGGGAGGGGCTCGCCCAGTGATTTCCTTTTCGGCTCTACACAGCCATTTGGCTGTGTTCCGGCTAACGTTTGCCCTTGAACACAGTCCAACCAATCCAGTGGGTTCTTATTCCGACAAGCCCGCCAGACAGAACTCGTCAGCAGCTTTCAAACTTCCGACACCTGGGGACGAACGGTCAACGCGAGCTCAACGGTCAACGCGGTCAAAGCAAAACCCGGCTGTGGAATAATTAATTGAAAATCCAAAAAATAAAATCACTGGGCTCGCCTCTTGACCATCATGGTCCCGTGGCATGGGATGATATCTAGCTAGGTGTGGATTCATTTTTCACAGCTGGTACCCCTCAAACACAGCTGGTACCCCTAAAACCCTTGGCCTGGGTCTTAACACAAAGCCCATCAGTGGTGTCATTAAGGGAACCAAGAATGTCCTGTGTGGCCCCGCAACATAGGAGGGCGCATGCCGAGTTGCCCCCGCATGAGGCACGTGTTTTACAAGCCCATGTCCACACTCCTGCGTGCACGCGTGCAACAACTCTGTAACAACCTGTTGTTGCAACAACTCCTCACCCCACACCTGTGATCATCGACTCGTCGACTGCCGACGCCCCGCTGATCACAACTCCATCGGTCGGCACAGTCGCGCCAGGCAGCACCTGTTTGTATGGGTAGGTGTGACACGAAGGTGTGTGAGAGGTTTGAACGAAGGTGTGTGAGAGGTGTGGAAACGCGCGTGCTCGAGCACCAGGGTGGGGCCCGTAACCCCACACCCCCATTCCCGTGACCAGTAACTCAGGCCCCCCTTCCCAGTAACCTCAAGTAACCCCTCGTAACTCCAGTAACTCGATCGTCTGTGAGTGCCAGTCAACGCGACGGCTGGTCGACCGTAGGTATGGGGGCTAAAGAAAAAAGCCTGGTCTCCTCCCTTGACCCTCCCTGGCCCTTCCAGAGTGCGAATCGGCCTGATGCAGGCACGCTGTGGTCATCTTCGGGCGCTGCGGGGGCCTGGCGGGCGCCGATCCGCACTTTCAGCAGCGTTTCACACTTTTCTGAGTTACAGGTCGAGTAACTGGGTTCTGTGCACGACTCTCCCGTATCTCCCGTTACAGTGGCATAACAGTTACGGCCGGGGTTGAGTTACGAGAGTTACAGTTACGGGCCCCACCCTGTAGAGCACACCCGTCCACACTCGGCGTCCACACCCTCCCCACACCTTCCCCACACCTTGAGCACGTCCCCAACTTGCACGAGCTCCGCGGGGATCTCCTCCTCCTTGTCCACACTCCCGTCCACACTTTGCGTAACGAGCGTCGCGGTTTTGCTGGCAAGGCCCACGAGCGAAAAGATGACGTCGGTGGTCTTGAACTTGGCGCGGGCCTCCATCAGCTGTGGAGTGTGTGTGTGTGTGTGTGTGTGTGTGTGTGCACGATACAGACAACGGAGCCCAGGTATCTCAGTGCCATCACCATGCGGCCCGAGCCAGCGCTCAACTTGAGCTACTGAGTTCCTCCAGCCGCCACCGTCCCGCCCACCGCCCAGTTGTTCATTCGACCCCACGCCCCACCTCAAGAGACCCACCGCTTATCCCACTGCCGCCCCGTCGACCTCCATACACCCACATGCTCGTCACATGGAGTTGCCCCTCCCCATGCGCCCCATGCGCGCACATGCACCCCATGCCCCCCCCCCCCATGCTGCCAGCGCCTATGTATGCGCCATGCGGCCGGGCCACAGTGTGGCTCCCTCCTCTCTCCCCTCTCCTCCATCCCTTCTCCTGTCTTCCACCCCTCCATCCCCGCTGCACCCCACCCCATCTTGTGCCCCTCGCCCCTCCCTAACCCTCCCCCGCCCTCCCCCTCTCCCTCCGACTACCCTCCCGCTGCCTCCCTCCCACTGCCTCCCACTTGCACGACTACCGCTGTTCGGACACGACTTCGCTCTATGCCGGCGGCGCCATCACCTTCTTCCGGCTCACGCCGGTGACTTTTGCGCCCACTCTGTCACGTTCTACGCCCTCCGCAAACACCCATCTCTTCAACTTCACACGCGACATCCCCGAGCGCCCCGAGTTCGCCGAGCGAGTCATCACCGAGTGGATCATCTTAGCATGATTTGCACAACTGTGGAAGTCCTTCTGCCGACACCTAGTTTAAACTCAGTCGAGGCGGATTGATGAACACAGCCGTCAATGACCCGCCACTGCCCCATTCCCCCACTGCTTTACGAATGAGGTTGTTCACCCTCTTGCTGGCGCACGGTTGGTCTCCCGCCTTCAAACGGAATCTCCTCAATTGATGACTAGAAACAGCCTATCTAGGTCTGCCGTGCGGAGTTTTCTGTAACAATATCTCTCTCTCTCTCTGTGTGTGTGCGCGTGTGCGTGTGCGTGTGTGTGCACGCGTGTGTGTGTGTGTTCGTGTGTGTGTGTGTGTGTCGGTGGTCTTGGACTTGGCGCGGGCCTCCATCAGCTTCAGTGTGTGTGTGTGTGTGTGTGTGTGAGAGTCGGTGTTCTTAAATTTGGTGCAGGCTTCCATTAGCTGCAGTGTGTGCGTGCGTGTGTGCGTGTGTGTGTGCGTGCGTGTGTCAAATGGCTCCAGAAAATCAATAAAAACTCATGAGAAGGAAATCACTGTGGCTGCTTCCCCTCACAAGTGTTGGTGAGTGCCAGAGCGGGGGCTGGGTCTAGGCGGTGGTACTGGGACTAGCAGATGTATTTCATTTTGTTCCTCAGGAATGTCTATTGCAGGAAGCCGACGTCACGGTAACTGTACTATAAAAGTAGAACTACGGAGTACATGTTGCCGTTCCACACACCTTCCCCGCGCACACAAACGTTATGATGAGCATCGACGACTCGAAGTAGACGTGGCCCATGTAGTTGGTTTGAACGACAGACAGCACCTGTGCGTGTGTGTGTGTGTGTGTAGGGCGCGGCACGGTATACGTATACGGTATATACCGTATGTATACCGTGACGGTATAAATACCGTATACGGCGGGATGTGTACCTTATACACCATTTTTGGGGGAAACAAGTAAAAGGCGTAAATGCTCCAACTCCCTTGAAACTGCATGGATTTCGATGATTCGACTTTCACTGGACAGCTAATGACAAGGGCTATCCAGAACAACGCTTGGATGCAGCATAGGATGGAGGGAAGAATATGGTTGCATGGAACGCAGGGACGCTCCGGCTGCCATGCAGTGAGAAAAACCTAGTTTGGTGTTTCCTCTAAACCAAACATAGCAAAGTATGCTTGTAAGAGTAGATTTGTGATGCCCATCATGTGCGGCATCCAAATCCACCATTCCCGTCTCAATCGGATCAAGGAATCAAGGGTATACACGTATACCATTGTATACGGTATACATTATACGGTATTATACGGTTTACGGGCCCACGTATACGGTAAACTGCCGCGCCCTATGTGTGTGTGCGTGCGTGTGTGTGTGTGTGTGTGTGTGCATGCGTGCGTGGCTCGTGTAGTTCAGGCAAATGGCTGACAGCATCTGTGTGTGTGTGTGTGCGTTTGTGCATGTGTGTGTGTGCACGTGTGTGCATGTGTGTGTGTGTGTTTGCATGCGTGTGTGTGTGTGTGTGTCACACACACAGCGTGTGTGTGTGTGTGCGAGAGATGGTGCACACACGCACCATTGAGATGAGTGAGTAGACATATGCGGCGGTCGTCCCCATGACAACCAGCAGCGCCATGTTGCCGCTGCGATGGCGAAGCCCTGACCAGGCAGACATGTAGAACGTCCACCCGACGTAGAACTGGACGATGCTTGCGAGCACAAGCGCAAACGGCCAGTGCCACGGGAGCGAGTTGACGATTCGGGGGGCTGCCATCTGTCATGGGGTGTGGGGTGTGGGGTGTGGGGTGTGGGGTGTGGGGCGTGGGGTGTGGGAAGGTGTGGAATGTGAAGCAGCAAGCGAGGAGGCACCAGTGGTGCACCACGATGCGAGGGGCTGCCATCTGTCGGGCAGGGTGAGGGGTGTGGAGTGTGTGTGCCGGGGGGGGGGGGGGGGGTATATTAAAGCAGCAAGTGGGGAGGTGGATCTAGGGCGCGAGCACGAGCGCAAACGGCCAGTGCCACGGGTGGGAGTTGACGATGGGGGGGGCTGCCATCTGTGTGTGTGGGGGGAGGTGTGGGAAAGGCGTGGCTGGTCAGCACACGCGAGGAAGTGTGTTGGGTCGAGGTGTGGAGTGTGAAGCAGAAAGCGGGGAGGCGCCAGTGGTGCTCCGGAAGGGACTTCACGGTGCGGGGGGCTACCATCTGTCATGGGGTGTGTGTGAGGGAGGTGTGGGAACGGCGTGGCTCGTCAGCACACGTGAAGAAGTGTGTGGAGCGAAGGTGTGGAGTGTGAAGCAGATAGTGAGGAGGCGCCAGTAGTGCCACTGGAGGGAGTTCACGATGCGGGGGGCTGCCATCTGTCAGGGGAAGGTGAAGAAGTGTGTGGGGTGTGGTGAAGGTGTGGAGTGTGAAGCAGCACGTGAGGAGGTGCCACTGGTGCACCGGAAGGCTGCCATCTGTCGGGCAGGGTGTGGGGTGTGGGGTGTGGGGTGTGGGGTGTGGGGTGTGGATGTGGGTGTGGTGGGGGTGTGTGGGGTGTGGGGTGTGGGGTGTGGGGTGTGAGGGGGGGGGGCATCTCAAAAGCAGCAAGCGTGTGTAGGGAGAGGGGAGCAGCATCTTAAAGCAGCAAGTGGGGAGGAGGATCGAGGGCGCGAGCATGAGTGCAAACGGCCGGTGCCACGGGAAGGAGTTGGCGATTCGGGGGCCTGCCATCTGTCATGGGGTGTGGGTGAGGGGTGTGTGGGGTGTGAGTCAGCACAGCAAGTATGGAGGCGGGTGTGGGGGAGGTGGGGCATGCTGTGAGTGCCACAGGAGGGAGTTGACAAGTCGGGGGCTGCCATCTGTCATGGGGTGTAGGAAAGGCGTGAAGCACGCGTGAGGAAGTGTGTGCGGTGGAGGTGTGGAGTGTGAATCAGCAAGTGGGAAGGCGCCAGCAGTGCGCGGCACCATCAGTAGCCGCACACACACACACGCACACACACACACGCACACACGCGTGTACACCCCAGCTGCCTCAAAGCTTGGCACCATCAGCAGCCGCACATGCACACACACGCACACACACACGCACATACACACACACACACACGCACCTCAGCTGCCTCAAAGCTCGGCACCATCAGCAGCCGCACATGCACACACACGCACACACACGCACACATACACACACACACTCACCTCTGCTGCCTCAAAGCTCGGCACCATCAGCAGCATGTAAGCGACTGCAACGGGAATCGTGAGCGACGCAGCCACCAGCAGCCGCACGCCCCATGTGCGCGCCTCGGCGCGGTACATGGCAGCCCCGTCAGCAGACTGTGTGTGTGCGTGTTTGTGTGAGAGTGGAGTGCGGGTAGGTGTGGGTGTGTGAGCCTTGGCACGGTACATTGCTGCCCCGTCAACAGACTGTGTGTGTGTGTGTGTGTGTGTGTGTGTGTGTGTGTGAGCGTGTGTGTGCGTTGTGTGTGTGGGTGTGTGTGTGTGTGTGGGGGGGTGAGTATGTCTGTGTGTGTGTGTGCGTGTGTGAGCCTCGGTGCGGTACATTACTGCCCCGTCAACAGACTGTGTGTGTGTGTGTGTGTGTGAGCGTGTGTGTGGGTGTGGGTGTGTGGGTGCGTCTGTGTGAGCCTCGGCGCTGTACATCGCTGCCCTGTCAGCAGACTGTGTGTGTGTGTGTGTGTGTGTGTGTGTGTGTGTGTGTGTGTGTGTATGTGAGCGTGTGTGTGTGGGGAGGGTGGGTGGGTGAGGACTGTGGGTGGGTGGCTGGGTGCGCATGAGTGTGGGTGTGGGTGCGGGTGTGAGCCTCGGCGCGGTACATCGCTGCCCCCTAGGCAGACTGCGCGCGTGTGGGGGGGTGGGGGCAGGGGGGTAGGTATCTGAGTGTGTAGAGAGAGTGTGTGTGTGTATGTGTGTGTTTGCATGTGTGTTCAGCCCTTTCAACTCTCCCTCCATAGACCAGCCTCGATGACAATGCCCTCCAAACCTGCCCCCCACCCTGCCTCTCTCTCTCTCTCTTTCTTTCCCTCCCTCTCTCTCTCTCTCCCTCCCTCCCTCTCTCTCTCTCTCTCTCTCTCTCTCTCTCTCTTTCTCTCTTTCTCTCTTCCTATCTCATGCAACACACACGCGCCCCCTCAGTCTAGCCTTGAATCCAATGTTCCTGACCCCCCCCACACACACGATTTATCTCACAGACTCAGACTCTCTCACACACACACAAAACACACACACACACACATTCACCGTGCATGCTCTGCGCACCTCCTCCTTCCATGGGCCCGCCTCAAATCCGATGTCCTCAATTGCGCAAACCATGTCGCTCTGTCTCGCTGTCCCCTCTCTCTCTCTCTCTCTCTCTCTCACACACACACACACAACACACGCACGCACCTCCTCCTTCCATGGGCCCGCCTCAAATCCGATGTCCTCAATTGCACGTACCATGTCGCGTGGCCCGACCCGCTCGGGGTCGTGCTCGATCCTTGCCTGCGGGTGGGTTTTTGGCAGCTGTCGGCTAAATGCTTGCCTGCAGGTCTAGGGTTGAGTTCAAGGGTTGAGGTAAAGGGTTTAGGGCTAAGAGCTCATAGTTTAGAGTGCAGCCATGTTGCGCGGTCCGACCCGCTCGGGGTCGTGCTCGACCCTCGCCTGCGATTGGGGTTTTCACAGGCTTAGGGTTTAGGTCTAGGGTTTGGGGCTTGAGCCCTGGTTTAAGCCCCCAAGCCCTAGGTAGGGCAAGGGGTAAGGGTTAAGGTCTAGGTCTGTTCAGGGCTGATGATGGATTTTACAGTCGTGTGTGACAAGCCTACCGGCTAGCATATTCGACCTTGCTCGGCGTATAACGCCCGAGCGCTACATACGGGTGGCTGGCTACTGGTGGTGGGGAGCTAGTGGGTCGGGGCTGGACCTAGACAGGGCACTCGGCCCCCAGATCTGACTCATCCCCGTGGGGGCACGGCCGGGGTTCACAAGCCCGCGGTATCGTTTCCCCTAGACCTCCACCGTAGCGGCAGCAGAGGCTACTAGGCTACTAGGCTACAGGGCTAAGAAATGTCACACCACTCACTCGGGGTCGTGCTCGATCCTTGCCTGCAATTGGCGCTTTAACAGGCTCATAATTTAGTTTTGAGATTTGGGGCTTGAGCCCTGGTTTAAGCCTCCAAGTCCTAGATAAGGTTAGGTTTTAGGTTTTAGGTTTTACTTTAGGTTTTAGGTTTTAGGTTTTACTTTCGTGCTGCCCCACTTTCTGTATGGCTGCGAAACATGGGCCCCTACTAAAACACAACTGACTCGATTGGATGTTGCCCACTCTAACTACCTTCGTCGCATTCTGGGTGTGCGTCTGGTCGACCGGCACAGATTAACTTATATTCGCAGGCGTGCGACACTGAGCCAATTGAGAGCCTTGTGGCAAAGCGATCAATGCAGTGGCTAGGCCATGTGATGCGCATGCCGGCTTCTTGTCTTTCTCGTACGACTTTTGACTGCACAATGGATGTGGCTCGGCAGCAAGGCCGGCCTCCAGCCTCCTCCCGACACTATTTTCTTAAGCTACTGATTCAGCAGCTAGGCGAAAACTAGTGGCACTCGTTCTGATTGGAAGACTTTTTCGGACACGGCGTCTGAGCGTGCTCAGGATAGGGTCGGGTGGAGAGCCGTGGTGTACGGTCCGGCTGCTCCTCAGGCGCCGGCCCCTCCACCACGGCGGTCAAGTAGATGGGCAAGCGCCACTTGACCCCCTATCCCCTAAAAGCAGTTAGGACCTATTTTGGAGGCGTCGCACAATAGCTCTCCTTTTTGCTCTGGGACTACACGTTGGCAGGCGCCCGGCTGGTGGCTACCGCCCCTTACAAGTAATTGTTAGGACCAGAACTGGACTTGGGTCTAGGCGGTGGTACTAGGACTAGAGGTAGTCTTTGCTGGAAAGCCGATGTAACTGTAACTGTTAGGTTTTAGGTCGGAGGTTGTTTAGGATGCAGCCATGTTGCGTGGCCCGTGCCGCTCGTGGTCGCGCTCAATCCTTGCCCTGCGGTTGTTTTTCGACAGCTGTCAGGTTAGTCCTTGCCCACAGGTTAAGGGTTTAGGTCGAGGGTTTAGGATCTAGGGCTTAGATCCAGGGTTAAGGGTTTGAGTTTACCGGTTTTACGGCTTAGGGCATGGAGGGTAAGGAGTGTAGCCATGTCGCGCGGCCCGACACGCTCGGGGTCGTGCTCGATCCTCGCCTGCGGTTGGGGTTTTCAGAAGCTTAGGGTTCAGGTCTAGGGTTTGGGGCTTGAGCCCTGGTTTTAGCCCACAAGTCCTACTAGATCAGGTTAGGGATAAGGCCCCCCAAGCCCTAGATAAGCCTAGGGTTTAGGGCGGAGGTTGTTGAGGGTGGAGTCATGACTGTTGCGTGGCCCGGGCCGCTCGGGTTTGCGCTGACTCCTCGCCTGCGGTCGTTATTTTGTTTACAGGTGAAGGGTCATAAATACAGGTTCGGGGTGTAGGGGTTGCAGATTTAGGGTTTGGGGTTTTATGACAGGTTGAGGTTTTCAAACAGGTTTAGTGTTTAGTGCCGAGGCCTGGCCGAGGCCGAGTTATTTTTTAGGCCCAGGCCTCCTACTGATCGTGACCTCACTTACTTTTTAGGCCTCCTACTGATAGTGCCCCCTACCTGTCCGACTAGTGGTCCCTGGGAAGGATTTCAGTAATTAGTTTGTTGCCGGCTTTGGCAACTTTGACCGCTCATAACAGGCACAATACACAGCGGGTATTCATGCAATGCATGCCGTTAGCCTGCTCTCGCACGAACTTTCCAACGCATCGCTCCACGCCCTGTCCCACTAAGTGTGGTGGTTTTCTGAGGAATGGGAAATCCGGCTCGGAGCGGTATACGGCTCGCAGGGGAATCACTGTGTCCGACCAGCAGAGTGACAGTGGCAGACGTAATGCCTGGCAGCATAAGAAGCTCCCCTTATCTACATCTTGCGATGCACATGCAAATACACAACACCTATATTTAAGCGTGAGGCAGCGTGGAGCCCAAGCTACGTAGTGCACACGCGTGGGCAGCCCATGGATAGGAGACCTGCCTGTCCAAGCAGCAGGTTGACTCACACACACGCACACACACACACACACACACACCTGCCCAACCAGCAGGTTGACCGTGGCAAACGTAACGCCCGGGAGCGCGCTGAGCTCCCCCTCCACCGCCCCCACGCACGATGCGCACGACATGCCCTGTGTTTGTGTGTGTGTGTGTGTGTGTGTTGTGAATGCGAGGACCTTGTCAGGGGGGAAGCACGATGCGCACGACATTCCATGGGGGGGGGGGGTCATCGGAGGAGGGCGGGGACAGCAGAGCGCCTGTGTTTGCATATGTCCTTCCCCACACATCCCCACACTTTCCACACGCGCACAGAAGGTAGCCCTCTCTCTGCAGGTCGGTGACAACCCCCCACCTTCCACCCTTTCAACTCCTCACACGTCCCCACACCTTCCCATACTTCCCCACACCTGCACCACCAGCAGCGCGACCCCCCCTCTTCGCAGGCACAGCTAACAAGCTCAGCGTCGAAACCAGAGTCCTCGACCAAACCCCCACACCCTCCACACCTCCTCACACCTCCCCACACCTCCCCACACCTCCCCACACCTGCACCGCCAGCAGCGTGACCCCCCTCTCTGCGGGCGCAGCCAACAGCTCAGCGTGGAAACCAGTCACTCGGTCGCCCCCCCACGTCCTCCACACCCTCCACACCTCCCCACACGTCCCCACAACTGCACCGCCAGCATCGCAACCCCCTTCTCCGCGGGCGCAGCCGACAGCTCAGTGTGGAAACCAGTCACTCGATCGCCCCCCCCATCCTCCACACCCTCCACACCTCCCCACACCTCCCCACACCTGCACCACCAGCAGTGCGACCCCCCCTCCTCGCGGGCGCAGCCAACAAGCTCAGCGTCAAACCCAGAATCATTCGGTCGCACCCCCACACGACCTCCACACTCCCCACATCTCCCCACACCTCCCCACACCTCCCCACACCTGCAACCGCCAGCAGCATGACACCCCCCTCCGCTGGCACAGCCAGCAGCTCTGCGTCGAACTCAGAGTCACTCGGTCGCACCCCCACACCTCCCCACACTCCCCACACCTCCCCCCACACCCCCAAACATGTTCATACCTGCACCGCCAGCAGCGTGACCCCCCTCCGCGCCGGCGCAGCCAGCAGCTCAGCATCGAACCCACAGTCCTCGATCACCCCGCGGATCGCGTCGACCGTGGTGGCCTCTTTGTCGTACGTCGCCGTGAGGGAGTGTGACAAGAGTGAGACCGTGACGCTGGCCACACCGGGCAGCTTCCCAACCTGCGTGTGTGAATATGTGGGATGTGTGGGTGGTCTTTGTCGTACGTCGCCGTGAGGGAGTGTGACAGGAGTGAGACCGTGACGCTGGCCACACCGGGCAGCTTCCCAACCTGCGTGTGTGAATATGTGGGATGTGTGGGTGGTCTTTGTCGTACGTCGCCGTGAGGGAGTGTGACAGGAGTGAGACCGTGACGCTGGCCACACCGGGCAGCTTCCCAACCTGCGTGTGTGGATGTGTGGGAGGTATGGGTGGTTGGCTCGTTGTCGTACGTCGCCGTAAGGGAGTGTGACAGGAAGAGTGAGACAGTGACATCGGCCACACCGGGCAGCTTCCCAACCTCTGTGAAGTGTGGGTGAGAGAGCTGTGTACGTTGCCGTGAGTTTGAGGGAGTATGACAGGAGTGAGACCGTGACACTGGCCACACCAGGCAGCTTCCCAACCTGCGTGTTTGAGAAGTGTTGCGAGGTGTGTGAAGTGTGGGCTGCGATCCCTTCATCGTACGTCACCGTGAGGGAGAGTTGGCCACACCGGGCAGCCTCCCAACATGTGCGTGTGGATGTGTGGGATGTGTGGGTGGTCATCTCTTTTGTCAAACGTCGCCGTGAGGGAGTGTGGCAGGAAGAGTCAGACAGAAAGCGTGGCCACACCGGGCAGCTTCCCAACCTGCGCGTGTGCGGGTGTGGTTGGCAGCGAGAGAGGGAGAGAGACAGTACTTCAGTGTGAATGTGAGATGACTTCAGTGTGAGTGTGAGGGAGTGTGACAGGAGTGAGACCGTGACACTGGCCACACCGGGCAGCTTCCCAACCTGTGTGTAAGTATGAATGTGTGGGAGGTGTGGGTGGTCAGCTCTTTGTCGTACGTCGCTGTGAGGGAGTGTGACAGGAGTGAGACAGCAACCGTGGCCATACCGGGCAGCTTCCCAACCTGTGTGAAGTGTGGGTGTGTGGTTGACAGGCGAGAGAGATAGAGTTCTTCAGTGTGAGTGTGAGGGAGTGTGACAAGAGTGAGACAGCAACCACACCGGGCAGCTTCCCAACCTGTGTGTTTGTGGATGTGTGGGAGGTGTGGGTGGTCATATCTTTTTCGTACGTCGCCGTGAGGGAGTGTGGCAGGAAGAGTGAGACAGTGAGCGTGGCCACACCGAGCTGCTTCCCAACCTGCGTGTGTGCGGGTGTGGTTGGCAGCGAGAGAGGGAGAGAGAGAGTACTTCAGTGTGAATGTGAGAGTACTTCAATGTGAGTGTGAGGGAGTGTGACTGTAGTGAGACCGTGACGCTGGCCACACCGGGCAGCTTCCCAATCTGCGTGTGTGGATGTGTGGGAGGTGTGGGTGGTCAACTCTTTGTTGTACGTCTCTTTGTCGTACGTCGCCGTGAGGGAGTGTGACAGGAAGAGTGAGACCGTGAGAGCGTGGCCACACCGGGCAGCCTCCCAACCTTTGGTGTACGTTGCCGCGAGTGTGAGGGATTGCGACGGGAGTGAGACAGCAACCGTGGCCACACCAGGCAGCTTCCCAACCTGCGTTGTGTGCGGGTGTGGTCGGCAGAGAGAGAGAGAGAGAGTACTTCAGTGTGAGCGTGAAAGAGTGTGGCAGGAAGAGTGAGACCGTGAGAGCGTGGCCACACCAAGCAGCTTCCCAACCTGCGTGTGTGGGAAGGGGAGAGCGGTGTGTGTGCGGGCGGCAGACACCTCACTTGTGCAAGTGGGCGTGTGTGTGGTTGCACTTGCGGGGAAACACGTGCGTGTGCATATGTGTGTGTGTGTGTGTGTGTGTGTGTGTGTGTGTGTGTGCACGTGTGTGTGTGATCGTGCGTGTGCACCCACCCACCCACCCACATACGACTCAAGCGCAGACATGCACGCAGAGCACACCACGTCCCCAACAGAGAACACGCGCGTGTGCATGCGTGTGTGTGTGCACGTGTGTGTGTGTGTGTGTGTGTGTGTTGTGTGTGCAGCCAACCACACACCTGCGATTCCAGCGCAGACACGCACGCAGAGCACACCACGCCCCCAACAGAGAACACGCGCGTGTGCATGAGTGTGTGTGTGTGCGTGCGTGTGTGTGTGCGTGTGTGTGTGTGTGTGTGTGTGTGTGTGCGTGTGTGTGCACCCACCCATACACCTGCGACTCAAGCGCAGACACGCACGCAGAGCACGGCATGCCCCCAACAGACAACACGATCGTGTGCACGAGTGTGTGTGTGTGCACGTGTGTGTGTGTGTGTGTGTGTGCGTGTGTGTGCACCCACACACCTGCGACTCCAGCGCAGACACGCACGCAGAGCACTTGATGCCCCCAACAACAAACACGCACGCGTGTGTGTGTGTGTGTGCATTTGTGTGTGTGAAAGTGTGCATGTGTGTGTGTGTGTGTGTGTATGTGTGTGTGTGCACCCACACACCTGCAACTCAAGCGCGGACACGCACGCAGAGCACGTCATGCCCCCAACAGAGAACGCGTGCGTGTGCGTTTGTGCATGTGTGTGGGCACGTGTGTTTGTGTGTGTGTGTGTGTGTGTGTGTGCATGTGCACCCACCCAACTATGCATCGGAGACTCCAGCGCAGACACGCACGCAGCGCACGCCATGCCCCCAACAGAGAACACTTGCGCGTGCATGTGTGTGTGTGTGTGTGTGTTTGTGTGTGTGTGTGTGTTCACACACACACACACACACACCTGCGACTCCAGCGCAGACATGCACGCAGAGCACGTCATGCCCCCAACAGAAAACACGCGCGTGTGCGTTTGTGCATGTGTGCGGGCACGTGTGTGTGTGTGTGTGTGTGCATGTGCATGTGCACCCACCCACCTATGTACCGGAGACTCCAGCGCAGACACGCACGTAGAGCACGTCATGCCCCCAACAGAGAACACGCGCGTGTGCATGTGTGTGTACGTGTGTGCTTGTGTGTGTGTGTGTGTGCGCTCATGCAGCGCTCAACTTGAGCTACCGAGTTCCTCCAGCCGCCACCGTCCCGCCCACCGCCCACTGCCCAGTTGTTCATTCGACCCCACGCCCCACCTCAAGAGACCCACCGCTTATCCCACTGCCGCCCCGTCGACCTCCATACACCCACATGCTCGTCACATGGATTTGCCCCTCCCCATGCGCCCCATGCGCGCACATGCACCCCATGCACCCACCCCCCATGCTACCAGCGCCTATGTATGCGCCATGTGGCCGGGCCACAGTGTGGCTCCCTCCTCTCTCCCCTCTCCTCCCTCCCTTCTTCTGTCTTCCACCCCTCCATCCCCGCTGCACCCCACCCCATCTTGTGCCCCTCGCCCCTCCCTAACCCTCCCCTGCGCCTCCCCCTCTCCCTCCGACTACCCTCCCGCTGCCTCCCTCCCACTGCCCCCCACTTGCACAACTACCGCTGTTCGGACACGACTTCGCTCTATGCCGGCGGCGCCATCACCTTCTTCCAGCTCACGCCGGTGACTTTTGCGCCCACTCCGTCACGTTCTACGCCCTCCGCAAACATCCATCTCTTCAACTTCACACGCGACATCCCCGAGCGCCCGAGTTCGCCGAGCGAGTCACCACCGAGTGGATCATCTTAGCATGATTTCCACAACTGTGGGAGTCCTTCTGCCGACACCTAGTTTAAACTCAGTCGAGGCGGATTGACGAACACAGCCGTCAATGACCCGCCACTGCCCCATTCCCCCACTGCTTTACGAATGAGGTTGTTCACCCTCTTGCTGGCGCACGGTTGGTCTCCCGCCTTCAAACGGAATCTCCTCAATTGATGACTAGAAACAGCCTATCTAGGTCTGCCGTGCAGAGTTCTCTGTAACGATATATCTCTCTCTGTGTGTGTGTGCATGTGTGTGTGTGTGCACCCACCTTCCCACCCACACATGCGACTTTAGAGCAGACACGCACGCAGCGCACATCACGCCCCAACAGAAAGCACACGCATGCACATGTGTGTGTGTGTGTGTGTGTGTTTGTGTGTGTGTGTGTATGTGTGTGTGTGTGTGCGTGTGTGTGTGTGTGCACCCACACACCTGCGACTCCAGCGCAGACACGCACGCAGAGCACGCCGTGCCCCCAACAGAGAACACGCGCGCGTGCATGCGTGTGTGTGTGCACGTGTGTGTGTGTGTGTGTGTGTGTGTGTGTGTGTGTGTGTGTGTGTGTGTGCACCCACACACCTGCGATTCCAGCGCAGACACGCACGCAGAGCACGTCATGCCCCCAACAGAAAACGCGGCAACAGCTGCAGCGGCGCCGCCCCCCTCCTCAGCCTGGCCCGCCCCGCCCTGCAGCTGCGCCCGCTCCTTCCGCTGCTGCTGCTGCTGCACCTGCTGCTGCTGCTGCTGCTGCACCTGCTGCTGCTGCACCTGCTGCGGCTGCGCCTGCTGCGCCTGCGCCTGCGCCGGAGCGGTGCCATTGCCGTTGTCCCCGCCCTCGGCCTCCGACCCCGCCGTTCCCGTGGCCTTGCCCTTCTCCTTCTCCCCTGTCAGGATCAGCGACTGGAGCGCCTCGTTGCCGCCGCCGTGGCTCTGGGAAGTGTGGGGGAGGTGTGGGGAAGGTGTGGGGGAGGTGTGGGGGAGGTGTGTGGGGAGGTGTGGGGGAGGGCGGGACGTCGCCCTGGGAAGTGTGGGGGAGGTGTAGGGGAGGTGTGGGAGAGGGCGTGGGAAGAGGCTTGCCCAGGCATCACGCCCAGTCGTAGTAGGCTGCCGCGCAAGCGGCAGCCTACTAGTACAGCACCACCACCCCCAGTCTTCTGGTCTAGGCGTTGACTCACGCCTCCGCGTGCATGTTACCCCGAGCGTGCATGTAAACTTAGAACCGTGTGCAGTAGCCCTTTGCGGTTCGTCACAACGGGGGACTGTGTTGGGAGGCTGTGTGTGAATCGCCTCGCTGGCTGCACCCTTTTCAGGTCTTGCGTTTTCACTCAGGGTCTAGGCGCCCCCGTTGTGTTCAGCTTTCTACGACGACGCCACATGGTTAACCCTGGAAAAAAGATCCCACCTGTGGCAGCCATCCCAGCTCGAGCATTCGCATCCCCTACGCCCTACACCCGAAACCCTCAACCCTAAGCCCTAAACTCCAACCCCTGCACCGTTACAGGAACCCCTACAACCACAGTCTAAATCCTTGACCCCTCGAGTCCTTGAGCCGGCAAATCCCCCACCTGTGGCAGCCATCCCAGCTGCGCGAGCACGTGTGCATCCCCTACTCCACCCTCCACCCAAAGCCCTTAACCCTAAGCCCTAAGCCCTGAACCGTAGCCGTAAACCCTGCACCCTACCCCAAATCCCCCACCACCATCCCAGCTGCTTGAGCACGTGTGCATCCCCTAAACCCTTAACCCCAAACCCTCAAAACCTTGAACCCTAAAACAGTTACAAATACAGTTACATCGGCTTTCCAGTAGAGACTACCTCTAGTCCTAGTACCACCGCCTAGACCCAAGTCCAGTTCTGGCCCTAACAATTACTCGTGAGGGGCGGTAGCCACCAGCCGGCTGCCTGCCAACGTGTCGTCCCAGAGCAAAAAGGAGAGCTATTGTGCGACGCCTCCAAAATAGGTCCTAACTGCTTCCAGGGGATAGGGGGTCAAGTGGCGCTTGCCAATCAACCCTAAACCCCAAACCCTCAAAACCTTGAACCCTAAAACACAAGCCCTAAATCCTGCACCCTCACCCTAGACCCTGAACAGTAACAGTGAACCCTCAACCCCTTGAGACTTCAAACCCCCCACCGGTGGCAGCCACCCCCAACTGCTCAAGCACGCGCGCCATGAACCCGCAGCCCTTAACCCTTGACCCTTAAACCGCAACCCTTAACCCTGAACCCTTAACCCTCAACCCTCAACCATCAGCCCTAAACCCTGAACTGTAACAGTAAACCCTGAACCCCTTGAGACTTCAATCCTCCCACCGGTGGCAGCCACCCCCAGCTGCTCAAGCACGCGCGCCATGAACCCCCAACCTCAACCCTAAACCATCAGCCTAAACACAAAACTGTGACAGTAAACCCTGCATCCCTTGAGCCGTCCAATCCCCCCACCGGTGGCAGCCACCCCCAGCTGCAGGATCACATGTGCATCCCCGTCACCCTAAACCCTTATCCCTAAACACTCCAACCTCAAGTCCTAAAACCTGGACCCTAAACCCTACTACAACCTCACCCTAAACCCTTGACCCCTCGAGCCTTCAGTCTCCTACCTGTGGCAGCCATCCCAGCTGCGCAAGCACGCTTGCGACCGCGGCGCGCATTCCCGCGGTTGCCACTGCAGCAAGCACCTCGACCGCGCGCACGCCTGTGTGTGTGCGTGTGCGTGTGCGTGTGCGTGTGCGTGTGCGTGTATGTGCCAGGGTGCAGCGGAGAAGGGGTTTGCAAGTTTTTTTTACAGTTTTTACATGTACGCGCCCGGAGGACCCCGGGGTGTGGGGTCACGCGTAAACGTAAAGTCTAGGGGGCTCCACTGGGAGAGCCCGCGAGGCCACGCACCTGGGGGTTCAAGGGGCGGGTAGGGGTCAGGGGAGGCATGTGCTTGGGTGTGGCTGCAGCATGCGCATCCACGCGGCCACTGCAGCAAGCACCTCGACCGCGCGCACACCTGGGAGGTTGAAGGCGCGTGTGTGTGTGTGGGGGGGGGGGGGGCAGGGGTATGCAAGTTGTTGGGTATGGCTGCAGCATGCACACCCACCGCGCGCACCCGTGCGCCGCTCCGTCACCACGCGCACGCCAGACACCCAGGCAGAAAACCAGCCAGCCAGGCAGCAGACACCCACCCCACACACACCCCACAGCCCCCCACGCGCACCCGTGCGCCGCTCCGTCACCACGCGCCATCCAGACACCCTGACAGAAAACCAAACAGCCAGCCACCCAGCCAGCCACACACACACACACACACACTCACACACGTGCACCCGTGCGCCGCTCCTTAACCACGCGCACGCCAGACACCCAGGCAGACAACCAGCCAGCCAGCCACCCAGCCAGGCAGGCAGCCAGACAAGCCAGCCAGCCAGCCAGCCAGCCAGCCAGCCAGCCAGACAGACAGACAGACAGACAGAGACCCAGCCAGCCAGCCAGCCAGACAGACAGCGCACCACCCCACCCCGCGCCCCCCACGCGCACCCATGCGCCGCTCCGTCACCACGCGCACGCCAGACACCCCACCCCGCCAGCCCCCCAGCCAGCCAGCCCCACCCCCACAGCCACCGCCCCCCGCCCCCCCCCACACACACACGCGCACCCGTGCGCCGCTCCGTCACCAAGGGCACTCAAGCCAGCCACTCAGCCACCCAGTCACCCAGCCAGGCAGCCAGAAAAGCCAGCCAGACAGCCAGACAAGACAGCCACCCAGCCCGCAGGCTCCCACGCGCACCCGTGCGCCGCTGCGTCAACACACGCACTCCAGCCAGCCAGACAACCAGCCAGCCAGCCAGCCAGCCAGCCAGCCAGCCAGCCCAGCCAGCCAGCCAGCCCCCTTCCCCCACGCACACACACACACACACCCCACCGCCCCCCCCCCACACACACACACGCGCGCGCACCCGTGCGCCGCTCCGTCACCACGCGCACTCCAGACACGCCGAGCTCTGGGTGCGACAGCAGCAGTGCTTGCGCGATCGACGCGTCCAACTCCGTGTAGCCATCAAACTGCTGCACATGAGGTGTGTGTGGGGGGGGAGGGGGGAGGGCGTATGGGTGGGTGGATGTGTTGGGGGGGGGGGGCATTGTACACACCCACATTGCCGGTCCTTATGTACAGTTTTCTGTTAAATCTGTATCGGGCGAGCGACACGAGTAACAGAGAATACAACTGCTACCAATTCGTCGTCTCTTTGCCAATCTCCTACTCCAGCTCCACTCAGCCCAACTCAGTGGCAGCTTAGTGGAGAACAGCTGTTGCAGGAATGTGTATGTGTGCGCGTGCTTGCTTGCGTGTGTGCGTGGGGTGTTGGTGAACATCGAACACACGTGCACACATGCGTGATCTGCGACGACGCCGGCGCCTACCCCGCCCTCCTCCTCGCCGTCCACGCGCGTGCCGCCCTTGCCAGCCGACCCCCCGCCCTGCTGCTGCGCATCGCCGCAGCACCCGTCGCTCCCAAGCGCTCCGTCAACATCAGCTGCAGGGAGGGCTGTGCGCTTGCGCCGCGGAGCCTCGCCCGGGGAGGGAAACGCATCGCCGCAGCAGCCGTCGTGCCCAAGCGCTCTGTCAGCAGCAGCTGCAGGGAGGGCTGTGCGCTTGCGCAGCCGTGGAGCCTCGCCCGGGAAGGGGAACGTGAACGAGGGGCGCCACGGCGTCACGGCCGCGGCGACGGCCGCGTGCTGCTCGTTGCAGCGGCACGGCGCGCAGCCGCAGCCGCACAGCGACACGATCCGCGTCTGCGGCGCCTGCTGCTGCTCCTGCTGCTGCGCCTGCTGCTGCTGCTGCTGCGGCGGCGGCGGCGGTGCTGTCCTCACCGTGATGCGGAAGTTGCAGTCACAAGCCGAGCCGCGCCGGCAGCTGCACTCCAGATCGTGGCCGGCGTACGCGCCGCCGCTGCGCGCACGGAGGGTGCAGCAGCTCCCGGCTGCAGCGGAACCTGCTCCAGGTGTAGTGCCGCACATGATCACATGCCGCGCCATGCGCAGTCAACCTAGGACACTCCGTGCCTGCATGCGTCAGGCACTGACGCATTCGTCCTCCCCTGTCCATGTAGTGTCAGGACACTTGTCCTGCGCCCTCCTAGAACAACCACGGACACTCTTGACACCCCTTGCCTACCATGCACCATGCCGCCGCCAGGAGAGGGAGATCCATCTCTCTCATCACCTGAGCTACCACTTGAGCGCTCTTCGCTCCCCACCACCACCACCTCCATGTGCATACGCAGGCTGCTGCCGCGGCGGCAGAGGGCCAACTAGGGCTTGGGTGGTGCAAGTGCGTGTGTGTGTGTGATTTCAGTCTGATGCGCCTGCGTGCACCAATTGCTGTTGTGTGGTGTTGCTGGAGTAGTGCTGCGCACACGCTGGCTTGGCTCCCATACCCTGCCACACTGTCCACACCTGCGTGGCGTCATGCCATCATGCATGCACGTCCCCCCCCCATTCAGCACCGCCGCGTGCCCGCCATGTCGTCGGGAGGAGTGGGCTCACCCGTAGGAGCAGCAGCCGGTTCGCCTGGAGGCGACAACGAGGAGGTGTTGAACCAGTTCTGTGCGATCACTGGCGCGAGCGTTCACATCGCGGGCTACTACCTGGATGCCATGGGCTTCGACCTAGAGCGCTCCGTAGACTACTACTTCCAGAACCCGCCTGATACCGGACATGCGCAATCCCCAGCAGCTGTCCCAAGTGGTGGCGGTGCCCCAGGCCCCCGTGCGGTGGACGACGAGGGCACGATGATTGTGGACGACGACGACGAGGAGCCCGTGAGGGGGGGCGCACCTGGGGCCCATGCGGCTCAGGGCGTGAGCGGCATGGGCGCACCGCCGCATGCGTTTAGCATGGGCATGGGCGCTGCGGGCGGCGGGTTCCATGTGGACGAGGACGCAGACCTGCAGCGCGCGCTCGCAGCGTCGATGAACCCCAACGGTGGGCGCGAACGCGAGAGCCTTGCACACGCACCTCGCACAACGCCTCGCCCAGATCGCTGCAACACGCGCCTCGCACTATCAGATCGTTACACTGGCAACAGCCCCCCGTCCACACACACGCACACACACACACACACACACACGTGTGTGCAACCCAGGCGAGGCGCCGGCAGCTGCTGCTCGCCCGGCGGCGCGCGCCGCTGGACGCGGCACGGGCTTCACCCGAATTGCCAACTCTGATGACGATGACGATGAGATGCCGGGGGCTGACGAGCAGCTGGAGCAGCTGGCGCGCATGCGCGCGCACGCGGTGGGCGTGAGCAGGGACGCTTCCGACATGATGGATGGTGAGCGATGGGGTGGGGTGATGTGATGGGAAGGTGGGTGGGTGGGGTGGAAGGAGGGGGGCGTGCACGCGCACGCGGTGGGCATGAGCAGGGACGCTTCCGACATGATGGATGGTGGGCGGTGGGGTAGGGTGATGGAAGGTGGGTGGGTGGGGTGGCACGACGGAGCAGGGTGGGTGGTGGGGTGGCATGGTAAGAAAGGGTGGGCGCGCATGCGCTGGAACTGAGAAGGGACGCTTCCGACATGATAAACAGTGAGCGGTGGGGTGGGCTGGGATGAGGTGGAAGGAGGGTGGGTGGAGTGGAAGGGGGTGGGTGGGGTGGGCGTTCAAGCGCACGCGGTGGGCGTGAGCAGAGACGCTTCCGACATGATGGACGGTGGGCGGTGGGGTGGGGTGGGCTGATGGGGAATAGAGGTTGTGCGGTGGGATTGGGTGGGGTGAGGTGAGCTGGAAGGAGGGTGGGTGGGGTGGCACATGGATGACGGAAGGATGATGGAAGGATGGTGGTTGGGTGGGCACAAGCGCGTGCGTGTGCGTGTGCGCTCTGTGACACACACGCGAGCACTCGTAAACCAGGCAGGATCAACGGGGATGCCTGCGGGCCCACGCACACACGCTATCTCTCACACACGCGCACGCACACACACGCACTCTCTTACACACACGCACACACTCGCACACCACGCATGCTCAACGGGACGCGCGCGCGCCTTCGCGCCCACGCACACACGCTCTCCCCCACACACGCGCGCGCACACGCACGCACTCTCTCACACACACGCACACTCGCACACCAGGCATGCTCAACGGGACGCGCGCGCGCCTTCGCGCCCACGCACACACGCTCTCCCCCACACACGCGCGCGCACACGCACGCACTCTCTTACACACACGCACACACTCGCACACCAGGCATGCTCAACAGGACGCGCGCGCGCGTGCGCGCCCACGCACACACGCTCTCCCCCACACACGCGCGCGCACACACACGCACTCTCTTACACACACGCACACACTCGCACACCAGGCATGCTCAACGAGACGCGCGCGCGCCTTCGCGCCCACGCACACACGCTCTCCCCCACACACGCGCGCGCACACACATGCACTCTCTTACACACACGCACACACTCGCACACCAGGCATGCTCAACGGGGATGTGTGTGGGCGCACGCACACACGCTATCTCTCGGACACACGCACACACACACACACTCGCACGCCAGGCATGATCAACGGCACGCGTGCGTGCCCACGCACACACACGCTCTCTCACACACGCGCGCACATGCACGCGCTCTCTCACACACACACACACACACACGCTCTCACACACACACACACACACACTCGCACACCAGGCATTATCACGGCACACACGCTCTCTCACACGCACACGCACTTACACACACACACTCACCCACATATACACACGCACACACTCGCACACCAGGCATTATCAATGGCACACACGCTCTCTCACACGCACACACACTCTCACACATTCTCACACACACACGCACTCACACACACGCACACACACTCGCACGCCAGGCATGATCAACGGCACGCGTGCGGGCGGGTTTGGCGCCGGAGTGTCGATGTTCCCCGGGATGGGTGGGGCCGGGATGGGGGCGGACGACTTCCCACTGCCGTCTGCTAGACGCAGGTGCGAGGCGTGTGTGTGTGTGCTCGTTTGCATGGGCGTGCGCTGTCAGGACCCACGCACACCGAACGACGGCACTTGTCCCGCACGGTGCGCGTGTGAACCCCGACTATGTGTGTGTGTGCGTGTGTGTGTGTGCGTGTGTGTGTGCGTGTGTGTGTGTGTGTGTGCGTGCGTGCGTGCGTGTGTGTGTGTGCTCGCTGCCCCCCTTGGCTGCCACCAGCAGGGCCCTGGCTCGCCCATGGTCGTGGCCTCCTGGTCCCTCCTCGCTTGGCGCCTAGCTTAGGTCATGACTCGTGAGGCATGGGGCTCGGGGGGGGGGGCGGGGGGGGCGTGGGTGGGTGCGTGGGTGCGTGTGTGTGTGTGTGCGTGGGTGTGTGTGTGTGTGGTCGCTGCCGACTGCCGCGCGCATGTTGCGTGGCGGCGTGCACGAGGGAAGGGAGAGCAGAGGGCCCTGGCCCTGGCCTCCCAGCCAGTCCAAGCTAGCTCTTGACTCGTGAGGCATGGGGCTTGAGGGCGGGGGGCAGACGACTTTCCACTGCCGTCTGCTAGACGCAGGTGCGTGTTTGCGTGTGTGTGTGTGTGTGTTTGCGCATGTGTGTGTGTGTGTGTGTGCATGTGTGTTGTGTGTGTGTGCATGTGTGTGCGTGTGTGCGCTCGCTGCCTCCCTTGGCTGCCATCAGCAGGGCCCTGGCCTCTCAGCTCGTCCTGCCTCGCTCATGACTCGTGAAGCATGGGGCTCGGGGGGGGGGGGGACGGACGACTTCCCACTGTCGTCTGCTAGGCGCAGGTGCGTGGCGCGTATGTGTTTGTGTGCGTGTTAACGTGTGTGTGTGTGTGTGTGTGTTGACGCCTCAATTTCAAACCTTCGGCGCCGCCCCTGGATGCAGGCGCGGCGTGGCGTCCGGCGACGACGACGACGACGGCGGCGGCGGCAGCGGCTCCCCCCTCGCGGGCGGGTACGGGGCCGGGGGCTACGTCGCGCCCGCGGCGCACGCGCGCCACGAGCACGACCCGCCAGAGGTGTGTGTGTGTGTGTGTGTGTGTGTGTGTGTGTGTTAAGCACGTACACTCGCATGCACGCACCGCCGCAGTGCACACACACTCACACACACACACACACACAATGCAGGAGACCTTCCGGCCGGAATGTCTTTGCGTGTACACACACACACACACACACATAATGCATGAGGACCTTCCGGCCGGAATGTCTTTGCACACACACACACACACACACACGCGCACACACACGCATACACACACACACATAATGCAGGAGGACCTTCCGGCCGGAATGTCTCTGCACACACACACACACACACACACACAAACACAAACACACACATAATGCAGGAGGACCTTCCGGCCGGTATGTCTTTGCACACACACACACACACACACACACACACGTGTACACACGCGCACCTACACACACACACACACACATAATGCAGGAGGACCTTCCGGCCGGAATGTCCTTGCATGAGCTGGAGGAGGCGCGCATGCTGGAGGCTGGTGGGTGGTGTGTGTGTGCCCAGCAGTGTGTGTGTGTGTTTGTGAGCGTGTGTGTGTGTGTGTGTGTTACATTAGTGTGTGTTTATGGGGAGGGATGCGTTGGAAGAGGAGAGGAGGCGCGCATGCTGGAGGCTGGAGTGTGTGTGTATGGGGAGGGATGCGTTGGAAGAGGAGAGGAGGCGCGCATGCTGGTGGGTGGAGTGTGTGTGTGTGGGGGGGGGAGGGCGCCTGGGGTTTGTCTGGGGTTTTGTCTGCCGCCGCGCCCGCACGCGCCTCGACAGTAATCTCCTTTTCGGCTCTACACAGCCATTTGGCTGTATGCCGGCTGTACTTTGACCTTGCGCACAACTCAACCCATCCAGTGATTTATTGTTAGTCTGACAAGCCCGCAAGATAGAGCACGGCAACAGCTTTCAAATTACCTATGTATGAGGATAAACGGTCAGCAGGAGGCAGGGATTTTGTTTTCAGGTTTTTGAATTAATTATGCAGCCGGAAAGTGTGAAAATTCACACTTTGACACTTTTCACTCAATTCCGACTCAATTCTGCTTGTGAAATCACGAGTTTCGGGTTACATGTTGGCAGACCCTCTCTCTCTATCTCTCTCTCTCCTGCCTGCCTAGCTATGTGAACGTCTTGTTGTAGCGCCCGCGGTCCACCGCCTCCTTCCACGCCTTAAGTGCCTCGACTTAAGGGAATGTCAGAACGTCGAAGGTGTTGGAGAAGAACAGCCGCAGCGCATCGGACAGGTGCGGGTTCTGCAGCCGGTTGCGCGACTTGCTCTTGATGAAGTTGAGCGCGCTGGGGGGAGGGGGGGAGAGGTATGTAGTTAGTTTGAGTGTCCACCTGCAATCAGCGGGTATCCATGCATGCATGCATGCGTGCATGCAAGCCAAACTCACGTTGATCATGGTGTCGGCCATGGCCACGAACTGCAGCATCTTGCGCCTGTCCTCAGCGAGCGTGCACGCAGCCAGCAGCGCGGGCAGGTTGGCGCTGACCCCTGCCCTTTGGGGAGGGGGAGGGGGAGCTGCGGCGCGCGCGGCAGCTGCCGCCAGGTGCTTCGGCCTCCCCGCATGCTCCTTGAGCGTCGAGAACTTGGCCTCCAGGCCCGTGTCGCATGCCTTGCAGTGGGCCCTCGCCGAGTTCCCCTCGCATGGCGCCAGCAACCCACTGCCCAGGGCTCCTGCTCCCAGTCAGTCCTGTAGTTGCACGTACCGCTCTCCCTCACCCATGCGCTGTCACTGGTGCTCACAGCAGCCCTGTTGCCCTTGTTGTGGCCAGTCCCCAGGGCGGCCTGGGCCACGACCTGTGGCTCAGCGGCCTCCTCGAGCTCGGGCGACGGCTGGCGCGTCTGGGCGGGGAGCAGCGGCGGCTGGAGCGTTCGGAGGCGGCCTGGCCCTTTCCGCGCCGCAGGGATCGGCACCGCGATGGCGCCGCGCGCGCTCAGGCCCACGGCCCATTGGTAGACAGTAGGCTGATCCGCCATTGCGACTACCATGCGCGTTCGCACGCCCAAGGTCAAACACGAATTTTCGGCCATTCCGGCTGCACAGCCGTCCCCCAAATTAATACTTTACAGCCGGATTACAGCTATAGGGCTGCGTGCAGCCGGAAACAAAATCACTGACGGGAGGCCAACGGTCAACGCGGTCAAAGCAAAATCCGGCTGTGGAATAATTAATTCGTAATTATGAAAAGGACATCACTGCGCCCCGGCATCACGACCCCCCCCTGCCATCAACCACACACACGAGGTCTAATACGCCAACACAGGCGTCCGACGGACTGTGAAATCGACCCACACACCCGCACACCACACACACACACACACACACGTATGCCCCCCCCCTTCTCCCCTCTGCAGCCATCCTCGGCATCCCCTACAAAGCGCCTGCGCGCCTGGACCCTACGATCCCCCTGCCCGGGGCCGCAAGCGCCGGCTCGGGCGGGGCGTTTGTGGCCCCGTCGGTGCTCGAGGCGCGCGGTATGCGGTGGGAGCAGGACCGGGACTATGAGGAGTCTCTGGCGGCAGACAGGTGGGGCTGCGAGGTAGCTGCCAGGTAGCTGCTAGGTAGCTGCTAGGTAGCTGCTGGGTAGTTCAGAGCGTCGGCGCAGGCGGGGCGTTTGTGGCCCCGTCGGTGCTCGAGGCGTGGGGGATATGCGGTGGGGCAAGGAGTTGCTGGCGGCAGACAGGTGGGGCTGCGAGGCAGCTGCCAGGTAAGTGCTAGGTAGCTGCTGGGTAGGTACTAGGTAGCAGAGGGTCTGGGCCTCGTCGGTGCTCGAGGCGCGCGGCATGCGGTGGGAGCAGGACCGGGACTTTGAGGAGTCGCTGGCGGCAGACAGGTGGGGCTGCGATGCAGCTGCCAGGTAGGTGCTAGGTAGCTGCTAGGTAGGTACTAGGTAGGTACTAGGTAGCAGAGGGTCTGGGCCTCGTCGGTGCTCGAGGCGCGCGGGATGCGGTGGGAGCAGGACCGGGACTTTGAGGAGTCGCTGGCGGCAGACAGGTGGGGCGGCGAGGTAGCTGCCAGGTAGCTGCTTGGTAGCTGCTAGGTAGCTGCTAGGTAGATTCTAGGTAGCAGAGGGTCTGTGGATACGGTGGGAGCATGACCGGGACTGTGAGGAGTCGCTGGCGGCAGACACGTGAGGGACGAGGGCCCCTAGCTACTACGCAGCTGCAAGGTAGCTACCAGGCAGCTACTAGGAAGCTACAGGTAGCAGAGGGTGTGGGACCCGTCGGTGCTTGAGGCGCGCGAGGTGCGGTGGGGGGATGGACAGTTGCTGGCGGTACACAGGTGGGACTAGCCTGCTACCAGGCAGCTGCTAGGTAGCTACTCTGCAGCTCCCAGTGAGGGTTACAGGTGGTCTGGGACCAGGACTACGAAGCATTGCTAGAGGCAGGCAGGTGTGGGACGAGGACTCCTTACTATTACCTGCATATGTAGGGGGGGGGGGGCATGATTGGTGCACACACACACACACACACACACACACACACGCGCGCGCACATGCACACAACCACACACACACACATACACACACAGTCAGGGTACGCACAAAAGGGCGCAAGGGACAAATGGGATGGTGCTTTGTGTACACACACACACTCAACCGCAGGGCCAGGGAAAAGACCGCGGCAGAGGCACACAGTAACAGTAACACGGGGTTTCCAGCAAAGCAGGCTACTCTTCTACTGGAGACACCCGCCGATACTCCAGCACACTTAAGTACTAGAGTACCGCCGGCTCCCGGCCGATAGACTGCCGCTCCCGCCGGCTAGACTACCCCAAACAGCGGTCTCTGAGAGACATGTCTGGCAAGGAGCATATAGGAGAGGACCTTCCTCAGGGTCACAGTAGTGGCCTTGTGGCCAGTCAAGCCGGCAGAGCCGACTGGCGCTGACTGGAACGGTCCCCGCCTGGCAGTGCATGGCTGTCCAGCTCTCGTTTGCATGGGGCTCAGCCGGCGCCCCATGCCTCATGCATGGCCAGGTCCCACCCTCCAGGGGTGCATGGACGACAGAGTTGTCATGGAGGCTGCCTGAAGACCTTCCAACGCCAGTCACCGGCAGACGAGCGACCCCGAGGATGAGCGCGGTGACGAACGCTGCGATTGGTGAAGCGGATTTACTCTGTGTTGCCTCGGCGGTCGCCACCGCTGAAGCCGTGATGGTAGCCCGCCTCCACGGGCAGCCATCTTGACCAATGTCCAGCATGCATTGACGGCGCCAGCTCCTCCGCTCGTCGATCAACTCGTCGAGATCGGTGCCGCATGGCGTCCTGCATGGGGGGAGGATAAGGGCCGTCTCCCAGCACGGGCCGCGGCAGCGCCGCGGCTACTCGCCAAGCCATGGCAGCGCCGGGCAAGCCGCTCCTGAAGTGTTCCACCGAGGGGCAGTCTAGCAGGAGCCGGGCCAGTCGTATTTTACCCCGCTCGTCAGCGGCACGGAGATCCTCGTCACCAGCAGCGCTGCATTGCTGGGTCCAGGGCTCGGCGACGAGAACGCGCCTCTGTTAATCGAGCCCCGAGAGGCACACACACACAAGCAAACACACACACACACACGCACACACACACTGCAAACACAGGGCCAGGGAGAGGACCGCCGCAGCCGCGGCGGCAGCGGCCGAGGCGGAGGCCGCGGCAATTGCAGCAGCAGCCAAGGTGCGCCCACCCACCTGTTTATGATGAAGCACACCAACCCACTAGCCGCACAGCACAGCGCACAGCACAGCACAGCGCAGCGGCACAGTCAAGGTGTGCCGGCCAACCTGTGTATGATGAAGCACACCAACCACGCACCGCACAGCACAGCACAGCACCCACCAACCACTCATCGCACAGCACACCAACCACTAACCGCACAGCGCAGCACACCAACCACTAACCGCACAGCGCAGCGCAGCACAGCAACCACTCACCGCACAGCACACCAACCACTAACCGCACAGCGCAGCGCAGCGCAGCACAGCGCAGCGCACCAACCACTCACCGCGCAGCACACCAACCACTTATCGCACAGCACAGCACAGCAACACCAAGCACGAACCGCACAGCGCTGCACACACACGCCGTGTATGAACAGCACACAGCACAGCACACAGCACAGCACACATGTTTTTTTTAAACGGCACACTGCACACAGTACAGCGGCAGCGGCAGCGGCAGCCAACCTGTGTATGATGTAGCACACCAACCACACATTTCACAGCACAGCACAGCACCCACTAAGCGCACAGCAAAACACAGCAAAACACCAAGCACAAACTGCACAGCGCTGCTCACACACGGTGCCGTGTATGATGAAGCACACACGCGCCGACGGGGGGCATTGGCCGGCGCCACGCACACACACACACACACACTTCACATGCACAGGCGGTGATCGACGCCGCTGACGCAGCAGAGCGCGCGTGGCTGACTCACACACACACACACACTCTCGCTCTCTCTCTCTCACACACACACTCTCTATTTAGACACACACACTTCACACACACACAGGCGGTGACGGACGCCGCCGAAACAGCAGACCGCGCGCGGCTGACGCACACGCGCTCACACACACACGCACACACACATACACACACACCGAAGGCGGTGACGGACGCCGCTGACGCAGCAGAGCGCACGCGGCTGACTCTCACACACACACACACGCACACGCTCTCTCGCACTCAGACACACACACACACACACACAACACACACACACACAACACACACACACACACAGGCGGTGATCGACGCCGCTGACGCAGCAGAGCGCACGCGGCTTACTCTCACACACGCACACGCTCTCTCACTCTCTCACACACACACAACACACACACACGCACACGCACACACACAGGCAGTAACAGACGCCTCCGACGCAGCAGAGCATGTGCGGCTGACACCCATACAAACACACACTTTTGCTGGGACACACATGCACACACTCTGCCACTTAAGACACACACACACACTCTCTTTCTCTCTCTCAGACACACACATACAGGCGGTGACGGACGCCGCCGACGCAGCGCGCGCGGCTCACTCTCTCACACAACCAACCAACCAACCAAGCGTTACATGAGGCCGTCCGCATGCACCGGCAATGCCTGTACTACTAACAGCAGTACACCCCGGCAATTGTTACGAGGTCTGACCCGTGCACTGGGATGTCTTTCGAATAGCGGGTGACCGACCAGCGCCTGAATCGAGTGGATAGTATCCTTGGTTTGGGGGGGTCGGGGGGTTGCCTCTGAGGCACTGGCATCTAACTAAAGGCTTGCTGACTGAAGGCTTGCTGACTGTGACCACCATCATCATCATTATCTACTTTGTTGGCTGGCTGCTCCCGCATTGGCTGCCATCTCTCTGCAAATACTATTCCACAGGCGTGAGAACCTCGCGAGGGTGAGCCACCGGGGAGGCCGCCTGCGGGCTAGTATCACAGCAAGCTCGGGGACGGTCTTCAGCTGGGACTCCGGTGGGGACTCGGCCTTGTCAAACTGCGTTGTGACTCCTTCTTGGCCTTGTCAAACTGCGTTGTGACGGCAGTCTTGAACACGTAGGAGTCGAAAATGTCTTGGACATTCTCACGGTAGGAGGTGATGACCCCACCTTGGTAGGGTATCACGTCTGGTCGTCGGTGCATGAAGAGGGCGGCGGTGGCTGGCTCGGTGGCTCACACACACACACACACACACACGCTCTCTCGCTCTCAAACACACACACACACACACACACACACACACACCGCAGGCGGTAACAGACGCCGCAGACGCAGCAGAGCGCGCGCTCGCCGCGCGTGTGTCGGCAGCTGCCTCGCAGCTCCCTGCAGAGGAAGCTGCCGGGCAGCCGGGTAGTGTGAACATCATGCTGCGGCTGCCGGACGGGAGCCGGCAGGCGCGGCGGTTCAGCGGCGACGCGCCGCTACAGACTGTGTTTGACTTTGTGGACGTGCACACGCAGGTGCGGGTGTGTGGGGGGCGGGCAGCTGCTGGCTGGGCAGCTGCTGCCGCTTGTTTTGGACGTGAATTTAAATGTCGAGGAAGGCGCGCCGCGTCGCTGTAGACTGTGTTGTGACTTTGTGGACATGCAGGTACGGGTGTGCAGGGGGGGGGCTGCTGCTGGGCAGCTGCTGCTGCTTGTTTTAAAAATATTTTAAAAAGTAGGTCAAGGAGGGCGCGGCGGTTCAGCGCCGACGCGCCGCTGCAGACGGTGCTCGACTTTGTGGACGTGCACACGCAGGTGCGGGTGTGGGGGGGGGGCAGCTGCTGGGCAGCTGCTGCCGCTTGTTATATAAATGAATCTGAAAAAGGTCAAGGAAGGCGCGAGGCGCCGCTGCAGACTGTGTTTGACTTTGTGGAAAACGTGCACACGCAGGTGCGGGCGTGTGTGTGGGGCGTTGGCGGGGGTACACAGCTGCTGCTGGGCAGCTGCTGGGCAGCTGCTTCCGTTTATTTTAAATTTTGATATATATAAAAAGTCGAGGAAGGCGCGACGCGCCGCTGCAGACTGTGTTTGACTTTGTGGACGTGCACACGCAGGTACGAGTGTGTAGGGGGGGGGCAGCTGCTGAGCAGCTGCTGCCGCTTGCTGTGCAAAAAATGTGGGGAAAGGGGGCAACGGGGGCGAGGTGCAGCGGTTGAGCGGCGCAACAAAGACGCAACAAACACGCATCAAACAGCAACACACGCGCAACAAACACGCAACAAACACGCAGTACACACGCAACACACGCGCAACACACGCGCAACACGCACGCAGGGCAAGCTGTGCCCGCCAGGCACCTACAGCCTCGTCAACTCGTACCCGCGCAAGGTGTGTGTGTGTGTGTGTGAGTGTGTGTTTGTGTGTGTGCCCTTGCACGTGGCACCTACAGGCTGGTAAAATTCGTGTGTTGGGGCAGAGAAGGGGGGGGGGGCTTGTATGGGTGCGTGACTCTCGTCACTGAGTGACCCGTGGGTGCGGGGCAGTCCGGGAAACCTGGGGGGAAACTGCGGGGGCGACTCGCGGGAATTTCGCTCCGGAAAGTGTGAAAACGGGCATTTTCACACTTTCACGCAAAAATCGCTCAGCTGCAGGGGGCAATTTCGCGTGTTCCCTCTATTGTTGCGGGGGTAAACACAACATTATATGTTTGCTGAAGGGCACCGCTGGTGCGGGGGTACCCGCTGCCTGTCATGGCGGGCATTTGTGTACGTGATGATCAACCTGCTCTGGACACCTGGAGTAGCCCTCAAAAAACAAACAAGGATCCCCGACCCTTAAACTAAGCCCGTTAGGGTTTAGAAACTCTAGGCCCTCAACCTGGACTATACCCTGATGATGATGGAAGTTGCAGTCAAGGACACTTCTTTCGGCGTGTTAGACCGTGCTCGGTGTGTATGGCCCGAGCAAAACCCAAGAAAAACTAAACCCTCGCCCCCCCTGTTTTAACGCGTAGGTGTTTGCAGACGGCGCCGCGGGCAGCCTTGCCGAGCACGGCATCACCGACGGCACCGCGCTCTTCGTGGAGCCGATCAAGCAGTGATTTTGGTGCCGATCAAGCAAGTGATGCCGCTGCAACGATGCTGATGGAGTCCATTGCCTGTGACTGATGACGCTGATGGAGTCCACTGCCTGTGCGATTCTGCTGCACTCTCTGCACCTGATGTGTCTGGACTAGCTCGGCCTGTCACATCTCGAGATGTGACAGGCCGAGCTAGGCCAGTCACATCTGAGATGCGACCGGCCAAGTCACCAGGCGTACTTCCTAGACGCAAACGACCGTGCCGGCACGCTGCGCCCGGGCGCCTCTCCACTCAAGACGAGGTGCCTCCCGGAACGGGAGGGGGCGTGGCTGACGTGCACGTGATTGTGACGGGGCCGTGCGGGGGAGTCACGGACAGTGGGGGGCGTAACAGAGGGGAAGTGTGTGTGTGGTAGTGTGTGTGTGTGTGTAGGGGGTGGGGTGCGGCGGCTCGGCGTAGCAGGAGCATGCCGCCCGCATAGTAGGACAGGATTACAGGGGGGCAAGTTGCCAACTTTGGTCTCGTGTTGCCCCCACGGAGGAAGAATCTCGCGGGTTGCGCTGGGTGTGGCTTGCATCGCGGTGCGTTGGCACACGAGTGCGGTGCTCGTCAGCCGCTGCCGGAGGGACGAACAGACAGCGAGCAACACAAGAGGAAGACGTGTCGCGGTTTGCGCTGGGTGGGGGGCATCGCAGCGCGTTGACACTCGTGCGTCGTGCTCGTCGGCCGCCGCTGCCGGCGCACTTAGGGTAAGGCCCCTGGTCCAGACTGGTGACTGGTATAGACTGGTGACTGGTCCAGAGTGGTGACTGGTCCAGACGGGTCCAGACTGGTGCACGTGGGTCGAACAAACAGCGAGCAACACAAGAGCGGGCGGCACGTCCCGTTGCCTACCCGCCCACTCGACCTACTGGCACTCTACAAGACACGACCCTGTGCCTGTCCTCCGACAACGCTTTAAAACGCACCGCCACAGCTGATTGCATGCGGTGGCACGTTGCTGCCCCCTGCGCTGCCCGTCCCCCCCCCCCCGCGCTGCCCGAACGAACGGCTCGTAAATTAAAAGTACTTGGTCGTGTGGTAGTCCATGTCGAGCGGGTGCATGCGCACGTATCCGTCCTCGCCGCCTGTCGTGAACGAGCGCCCGTCGGGGTTGAACGCGACCGAGTTGATCGGCCCGAAGTGCCCGCGCACGTTACCAAACTCCTCTGTGAAGATCTGTGCGGGGGCGGGCGGGGTCGGATTGGATTACCACATGCAAGTCGCAAGTAACACGGGGTTTCCAGCTAAGCAGGCTACTCAGGCGGTGTCCAGAAGAACAGAGCCACCACAATTTCAAGATGCACAGACGAGGGGGCTGGTGAGGAGGAGGGGGTCGACGCCACGGTACCATGGTACCACAGACGCCACAGACGCCACGGTACCATGGTACCACAGACACGAGCCATCCACCCTGCATACAGGCCCCGCTACCCCACACCCACAAGCCCTTGGCCCTGTAGGTAGGGCTGCTGGACTAGTGGGCCCACCCACAAATGGTCGCGCACCCTATTATCCTCACAGGTATAGGCACAGCAAACCAGTGCAGGCGCAAGCACACGCACAACCAGGCACAGGCACAGACACAACCAGGCAAAGACGACCAGACACAGGCACAGACACAACCACGCACGGGCAACAGGCGTGGGCACAACCAGGCACATGCATAGACACAAAGACAACCAGGCACAGGCACAGGCACAGACAAAGGCACAACCAGGCAGAGGCACAGACACAGGCACAGGCACCAGACACAATCAGGCACAAGCACCAGGCGCACACAGGCACATGCATAGACACAACCAGGCAACGGCACAGGCACAAGACAAAGGCACAAGCAGGCACAGGCACAAGCAGACACAGGCACAAGCAGGCACAACAAACCAGGCACAGGCACAACAAACCAGGCACAGAGCCGGGAATAAGTGCGTCTCAACAGGCACACAACGGGCACAGGCACAACCAGGCAGTGGCACATACACAACCAGGCACAGGCACCAGGCACAAAACACCACGGGCACAGGCATCAGGCACACCCAGGCACAGGCACAACCAGGTACAGGCACCAGACACAGGCACAATCAGGCACAGACACAACCGGCAGAGGCACCAGGCACAAGCACAACCAAGCACAACTAGGCACATGACCAGGAATAAGTGCGTCTCAGCAGGCACATAACAGGCACAGGCACAGAACCAGGCACAGGCACACACAATCAGGCAGAGGCACATGCCACACACGTGGCCGGTTTCCGCAGGCACGCACCTTCTACACAAGCAAAATCAGACACAGGCACAGACACAACCGGGCACCAGGCACAACCAGGCAGGTGCATAGACGCAAAGACACAACCAGGCACAGGCACAGACGGAGGCATAGACACAACCAGGCAGAGGCTCATGCCACACGCACGCACCTTGTGGAAGAAACGCGCCTCGAAGCCTCCGGCCTTGGCGCTCGTCGTCGTCACACTGCGTGCGTGCGTGCGTTGTTGCGTGTTGTCGTGTGCGTGTGTGCGTTGTGGTGTGTTGCGCGCGTGTACGTTGTGGCGTGTTAAGCGTGCGTGTGTGCTTAGTGGTGTGTTGCGCGTGCGTGTGTGCCCAGTGGTGTGTTGCGCGTGCGTGTGTTGTGGCGTTCGTGTGTTGTGGCGTGCGTGTGTGCGTTGCGGCGTGTTATGCGTGCATGTGTTGCGTGTGTGCGTGGTGTGTTGTGTTGTGGTGTGCTGCGCGTGCGTGTGATGTGGTGTGTTGTGGTGTGTTATGGCGTGTTGTGGTGTGTTGCGCGTGCGTGTGTGCGTGCGTTGTGTGTGTGCGTGCGTGTGTGCGTTGTTGGTGTGTTATGTTGTGGTGTTGTGTGTTGTGGTGTGTTGTGTGTGCGTGCGCGTGTGTTGCGAGTGCGTGTGGTGTGCATGGGCCATGACCAACATCGTACGAACCGTGGTGGAACCCGCGCTACGCACACGCACACACAAGAGAGCCCACGGGCCTGGCCTGCCCTCCCCCTCCCCTCCCCAACCCTCTGCCTCAACACCACCACGCGTCCTGTCCTCGGCCCAACACCACCACCAGACTTTGTACATCGGCGAGAGCGCAGCATCCAGCAACAGCATAGCCATACCCCCCCCCCTCTCCCCCCCCGCAGAGCCTCCCAACCGCCCACCTCGACGCCACCCTGTCCTCGGCCCAGCACCACCACCAGAGTTTGTACATCGGCGAGCACGCAGCATCCAGCAACACCACAGCCAGGCTCTCCCCCCCCTCTCCCCTGCCCCCACGCCTCCACCCACGCACCTCCACGCGTCCTTTCCTCCGCCAGGAGCACGTGGTGGCAGTTTCTGTCCTGCCCCCCCCCCCCCTTACATACACACAAGCCTCTGCTCCCACCCACCCACCGCGGCGCGCCCTGGCCTCGGCCCAACACCACCACCAGAGTTTGTACAACGGCGAGCACGCAGCATCCGGCAACAGCACAGCACACACACACCCGGCACGCCTCCTCCCACCCACCTCGATGCGTCCTGCCCTCCCCCCAGCACCACGTGGTCGTAGATTGGCGAGAGCGCCGCGCTCTGCACGAGGCGCCCCGTGTTGTACGTCTTGAGCACCTCAAACGTGGTGGGCTCGATGAGCTGCGTGCACAAGGGTGTGGGTGGGTTGGGGGATCAGAGGGTTGGGGTCGCGCGGGAAAGGATTGCACACGAAGCACCCCGTGTTGAACGTCTTGAGCACCTCAAAGCACGGTGGGCTCGATGAGCTGCGTGCACAAGGGTGTGGGTGGGTGGGGGGATCAGAGGGTTGGGGTCGCGCGGGAGAGGATTGCACACGAAACGCCCCATGTTGAACGCCTTGAGCACCTCAATGCACGGTGGGCTCGATGAGCTGCGTGCACAAGGGTGTGGGTGGGTGGGGGGATCAGAGGGTCGGGGTCGCGCGGGAGAGGATTGCACACGAAGCACCCCGTGTTGTACGTCTTGAGCACCTCAAAGCACGGTGGGCTCGATGAGCTGCAGGGTGGGTGCATGAAGATCGGAGATTGGTCAACAGGGTCGCACACAAGGGTGTGGGTGCGTGGGGATCGGAGATCGGTCAGGTGGTCGCACGCAAGAATATGGGAGAGTGGAGATCGGAGATCGGTCAGGAGGGTCGCACACAAGGGTGTGGGTGGGTGGGGATCGGAGGGTAAGGACCGCGCGGGAGAGGCCTGCACGCATTATCTGCACGCGGTCGCAATCGGCCTCTTCCCCTGACATGTTGGGCTTGATGGGATGGGTCGTGCACGCAGGGTGAACGCGTGGGGATGGGAGGGGCAGGGCGCACGCTAGGGAGAGGGCCGCACGCATCATCTGCATGCGCGGCTGGGGGTCGAAATCGGTCTCGTCTCCGGACATGTTGGGCTTGATGAGCTGGGTCGTGCATACAGGGCGAATGCATGGGGATGGGAGCGTCAGGGCGCACGCTAGGGAGAGGGCCGCACGCATCATCTGCGTGCACATCCGGCGGTCGAAATCAGCCTCCTCTCCGGACATGGTGGGCTGGGTCGTGCATGCAGGGCGAATGCGTGGGGATGGGAGTGTCAGGGCGCACGCTGGGGAGAGGGCCGCACGCATCATCTGCATGCGCAGCTGACGGGCGCAATTTGTCTCCCTCCCTCCGGTGGTCTCCGACCGCCCAGGCCAATACAAGCAGGCAGAGGCACAAGCGCGCGTGCGAAAGCGCCGACACGGGGAGGGTGTCAGCGCCAACTAGCCGACAGCCAGTGGTGTCATTGAGGAAACCAAGAATGTCTTGTTTGCCACCGCAATGGAGGAGGGAACATGCTGAATTGCCCCCGCAGGAGGCGTTGTTTCGAGGCAAAGTGTGAAATCATCAAATTTCACACTTTTCGAAGCGAAGTTTTCGCGCTTGGCCCCCCCCCCCCCAATTTCCCGGTTTGCCCCCACAGCGGGGTCTGCGGGGGCGCTAATGACACCACTGCCGACAACTGGTCACGCCGACAACTAGTTACGCCGAGCAAGGTCGAATACCGTAGTGATCCATGTACTTCACGGCTAGATAGTTCACGGCAGCGCCTTTGACCGCGAATAGCGAGTCCGTGGAGCAAGCCAGCGCAAAAAGGTTGCGACGGACAGTTCACACCCCACACCGAGACCCGATCCGTCGCGTCGTTTTTTGCGCTGGCTTGCTTCACGGACTCGCTTTTTGCGGCCAAAGGCGCTGCCGTGAACTATCTAGCCGTGAAGTACATGGATCACTACGGTACGCTGCCGGTAGGTGCGTCACACACGACTGCAAAATCCACCATCATCATCAGTCACCTTTGCCGTCTTGTCGAGCGACGCGGTGATCGCGTGGCTGCCGTCGTGCGACATCTGCATGTCCTGGATAGCGTCGGTGTGCACCTGCTTCTCGAGCAGCAGCTTGCCCGTCTGCGTGCGTGCGTACGGTGTGTGCGTGCGGTTTGAGGTGCGGTGCATGCTGCGTGCGTGTGTACATTTACATGGTGCATTGCGTGTGCGTTTTGTTTCGGTGTGCACTTGCTTCTCGAGCAGCAGCTTGCCCGTGTGCGTGCGTGCGTACGGTGTGTGCGTGCGTGAGGTGCGTGCATGCTGCGTGCGTGAGTACATTTACATGGTGTATTGTGTGTGCATTTTTTGTGTGTGCACGCCATGAATCAGAAGCTTGTGCGTGCGAGTTCAGACAGTTGGGGCTGTGGCGCATGTGGCACGTGCATGCAGTTGGGCACTCGATGCCGTGCCACGCATGCATACACGCGGTGCGTGTGCACGGTCGCTCGCGTGTATGCGTATAAGTGTGTGCGTGTGTGCACGGTCGCACGCCGTCACACTGCTGTACGCGCGTCTGCGCCGCACCTCGGAGTCCCACTTGCGCAGCCAGCCGCCGTCGTGCGACGTGATCATGCAGCGGTTGAGCTCCGTCCAGAACACGCGCGTGACCCTGCCCTTGGGGCACTCAATGCTGAGGATGTCCTTGGAGCTCTGATCCTCCACGTCCTGCTCCAGCTTCACGATGTGGATCATGGGCTGGGTGCCCATGAACGCGTCGGTCGTGAACGCGAGCATGCCCTCGCCCACGCTCAGCGACACCGCCCTGCACGGCTCCTGCTGCTGGAAGCAGTGCAGCTGCTTGCCCGTGTTCAGCTGCCACATGCGCACCGTCTGGTCGGCGGACGCGGTGTAGAGCCGGCTGGAGTCGACTGCGCGCGAGCGGCAAAAGTGCATGCATGCGCATGCATGTGTGTTCCAAGCCGCCGAGGTGCCGGGAGGCGATGCATGGCGCGTGCCCCCCCACAGCCGGATGGCGCATGGTGCACGCATGCATCCACCATGTGATCCGTCGAGCGAGCGCCGCGTTGCGCGCCTCACCAGAGATGTCACAGCTCCAGACAGCGCCGTTGTGCCCCTCGTACGTCCCTAGCCGCATCCCGTTCTCCGCCCACCACAGGCATGGGTTCAGGTTCTGCGGCAGAACGGGCGTGCGCATGGGTGAGGCGCCGGGCGCATGGGAGGGGCGGGGCTAGTGCGTCGCGTTTTTCAGATTGCGGTTCACCCACCTTGGCGCAGCTAACGAGCAGATCTCCCTCGCGGTTGTACCTGACGCACGGGGGGTGCGTGCGGGGATTACAGCCCAATTCCGGTGCGCAGGCGGGGATAAGTGCACAAGAATGTGCAGGCTGTCCTCGCGGCGGCTGAGCTGCGCTCTTGCTGTCGCCTAGCTTACGGTTCTCAACAACCACGGTCTCCAAGCGTGCACCTGCATCCCCGCCCACTCACTTGACCTGCGTCAGGGGACGCTCATGGCCCTTGAGCAAGTATGGCCGCATGGTGGCCGGCTTTCTCTTGCGATGACAGACGCTGCTGTCTCTACCACAATACTGCTGAAAGATGTGTGCTCAGCTGGTGTCAAGCTGGGGGCTTGCAGCACTTGCATGGCACGCTTTTTGCATGGCAGCAGAGGTGTGGGCAGTGTTTCTGTGTTTCATGCTGACGCAGAGATCTCTGCGTTGCGAGTCCCATCACCACCTAAAAGAACCAACACCATGGGCTATGGAGAGGCGCCGTGGGTGTTCAAGGGCAGGTTTGTGACTGCGTCACTACTACTGTCCCGCACTCACTCCCTTCGATCGCTGAGCCTCCCGACGCTGCATGCATCGTCGTTCGCAGGGCCTTGTATCAGTTGCAGCTAGTGAAGAGCGAGGAGGTGGGGTTGCGTGCGTGGCTTGGCGCTGGGCAGAGAAGTATTGGGGTTGCGTCATGCGTGCGTGGCTCACTGGCACGCTGCGTGCCCACACGCGCAGGCGCGCAAGCACATCCCGGACACATTCAAGCTAGTCGAGTGCTTCGGGTGAGTGCCGAGGGGGCGTGTGCGTCAAGCATGCCATGTGCTCTGGGCGTGTGCATGCTGTTTTGCCATGCGCGTGTGCAGGGTCACCCTTGCCACCAACACGCCCTGCTGCTGCTGGTTACAACATGCAGCTACACTCTGGGCGGCTTCTACCTCGCGCGCTATGATGACAGCCCCGTGGGCGCGTTCGAGGAGGTGTGTGCGCGTGCGCATGGGATCTGGCTCTTGGCGTGCTTGCACGCGAGGCGGTGGAAGCGCTGGAGGCAGCTGGAATGGCTGGTGTTCAGAGCCTTGCGAGTCAGTGCTATACACGCACGCGCGATGCCGACGACGCTGGCCCCCAGCAGTAGTACTCTTGCAACTGCTGCTGGGCACACACACATGCGCACACACACATTCCATTCCATTCCAAAGTGTTACATGACTGCAACAGCACTACCCGTACTAAAGTACAAGCAATGTTACAGAGGTCAAATGGCACATGTGTGTCGGTCTACAGCGGGTGACCAATCAGCGCTAAGAGGGGTACATCACATGGCGGGTGGGGTTGCCACTCTGGCCAACCAACTTCAACTTCAATCGCGGCGTATCATCTCCCCATGGGCTGATTAATTCCATGGGGCGATATTCGGATGTAGGCAGGCCTAGAGGACGTCGGATCAGCTCCTCGATGGGGCGACAGACGAATGTAGGCGGGCCTGGGATAGGGGGCAGCGGCTGATCATCTCCATGAGCCCACGAACTTGATGGGGCGATGATGAAACACACACACACACACACACACACGCGTGCACGCACGCACGCACGTACACACAGCTGGTCGTGCTCGCCGGCCTCGTCTGGAACGCGCCGACGTCGTGCGCGTGGGCGTCGCGCGTGTACGTGTCCAACAAGGACGCGCGGGACCACGGGCTGCGGTCGGTCGGCCTGCCGTCCCGCCTCGCCGCGTTCAGCCTCGTCGACGGTGCCTACGGGAGCGTGGCGCGCATTGAGAGCGGGCGTGACGGCAGCGTGCGCGGCTCGTGGTGGGTGTCTCTAGACAAAGGCTGCGCGCCCACAACACGAGGAGGGATCGGGGGAGGGAGTGGGCGGGGGGGGGTGCCTAGAGCAAACACGGTCTGACGTCCTTGCAGACAGCTCGCTGTTCAGTTTCCTCGCCGACTGCCGTGCCCACGCGTGGGGCCGAGGGGCGGCTGAGAGGAAGAGAGCTGGCCGCGCCCAGTGGGAACCCACCAGCGCTGCGGCTGCGGCAACCGCCACGCACCAACAGGGCCGTTGCTCGCACGCCTGCCTGAAGGTGAAGACAGCGCATGCCGCGGCAACCGCCACGCACCAATACGGCCGTTGCTCGCACGCCTGCCCGTAGGTGGGAGCAGCGCATGCCGGTCGCGACCGGGCGGCGATCGCTCGTTATCGACAACGTCGACAACGCGCGCGCACCATCACGGGTGGCAGACATCCAGGTCGGTCGGTTGAACCCTGAAACCCCAGAGCATCCAACCACGGGGGGTGGGGGCCTCCCAGTGGGGGGTGCATGGAGACTGATACAACCCGTTACCCTTAACCCTAGTGGCAGACGTACAGGTGTCGGCGTCGCATGATGCAAGTGCCCAGAAGGGGGGCGTGCGCGACGGGGGCGCCTCGTCAGCCTGCATTCACGCCTGCCCTCTGACAGCCTGCCTGCATGCCTGCACGCCCACCTCCAGCCTGCACTGCACTGCCTGCCTGCCCTCTGCGTGCACGCCTCTACTGGGGCGTGCGTCGACCCCTTTACGCTGACGTGCCGCCCCCCCCCCCCGCTTGCACGTGTGCGGTCCCACTCTCTCTGTGCCCCACCTACCAAGCTCAGGAGAAGTGGTGCAAGGCAGGTGTCCCATCGGACACACACCACACACCACACACACACGCACACACACACGCAAACACACACACACACACAAACACATGCACACACATACACACACACATGCACGCGCACACGCACACTCTCTCACACCACGGCGTTGCCCGCACAGCTGCCGTCCGCTGCGCCGCCCGGGCGCTGGGCAGGCCCGCGCATCTCGCTCACGCTGCCATCGTTCTCCGGAGGCACGAGCGCGTGCCCGCACCTCCTACAGGTATGGCTGTGATTGCCCCACCACAGCTCCAAGGCAGTCATAACGCCCGAGGCAGTCAGAGTGTGTCTCAGGCGGTGGTGGGCGCCTAAGGCAGCGCCTCAGGCGGCCGGAGGTGCGCCTCAGGCGGTGGTGGGCGCCTGGGGCGCGGCCTGATCCGCACAAGTGAAGGCGCCGCCTGAGGGAATGTGGTAGGGTTGTTATACGGAGCCTGCTAACGCATCCACATTCACACCCCCACGCCTCCCGGTGCGTAAGCAAGAGCCGCCTGGGCAAGCGACTCACGCGAGGACCGCCCGCTCGTTCGTTACTTCCCTTTCCCGCAGTACTCGTGCGACCTGCGCACCAACGTGTCGGTCGTGGCGGCGGCGGCAGCGCTGGTCGGCGCGCGGCTCCCGCGCGCGCTGCCGCCGGGCCTCGCCCCTGCCGCGCCCGGCGCACGCGCCAGGCGCAGCGGTGCCGGCGCTGCGGAGGCGGCAAGCGGTGGTGGGGCGGGGCCCAGCGGGCGAACGGGGGCTGGCGTGGCGGCTGACGCCGACCTGCTGGAGCAGGTGCTGTGCGGCATGCCGGTCGTCGCGCTGTCGTTTGATGACATGGTGGTGAGTCCTAAACACTGATGATGATGGATATTACAGTCTGTGTGACACCAGTAATGATGTATAAGACCGGTGTCGGCGCTAGCGCCCGACACCTTAAACTCAGTTTCAGTGGGAAACTGGCTGGCTACCTGGTAGGGGTGAGGGTAAACCCCCACACGCGCGCACGCACTGGACCTAGACAGGACACTGGGCCCCCAGATCCACCCTATACCACCCAGGTAGTGACAGCAACGCATTGTTGGTGTGCGCCTGTGTTCTACTACTAGTCCCGCCGCCGCCATTGGCTCCAGCAATCTCCTCCATGCCCGCCAGCAATCTCCTCCACGCCCGCCAGCAATCTCCTGTATGCCCGCCAGCAATCTCCTCCATGCCCGCCAGCAATCTCCTGTATGCCCGCCAGCAATCTCGTCCATGCATGGGCGCCGCCATGCGATCTCCATGCGCCGCGCCGCGCTCCATGCGCGCCAGCACCCGTACCACCCGCCTCATTCCCGTTCTTTAGCCATTCCCCGTGACACCTATGGCTGATCCTTGTTCCGCCGTCCCCTTTGGCATCTGTAACCCGTATCCTCTCCCTGTAGCCTCATTCCCCGTTCTTAACCGCCATCTCCATTATGGTGCCCGCCCGCTGGTGGGGCCTCGCCTCGCCCCATGCCGCACGGCTAGTGTATTGATTGCTGCGCCATCTATAATCTGCGCCTTGGGGCAGGGAACCCCTGCGCCACAACCTCCTCACAAAGCCTAGCCGCATGTGCCTCGCTTCCCATGTTTCTCAATTTCTCGCCATCCGCTTCCATGCCCGCCTGCAATCTCCTCCACGCCCGCGAGCAATCTCCTGTTTGCCCTCAAGCAAGCTCCTCCATGCCCGCCAGCAATCTCCTCCATGCATGCACGCGCAGAGCGCCGCCATGCAACCCCCATGCGCCGCGCGCGCCGTGCGCGCGCCGTGCGCGCGCCGCGCCCGCCAGCTCCGGTAGCCTCATTCCCCGTTCTTTACCCATGCGCCGTCACGCATTAGCCTTGTCCGCCGTCCCCTGGCATGCATAACCCGTAGCCTCATCCCCGGTAGCCGCATTCCCCGTTCTTAGCCGCCATCTCCATAATGGTGCCCGCCCGCTGGTGGGGCCTCGCCTCGCCCCATGCCGCACGGCTGGTGCATCGATCGCGTCGCCATCTGATAATCTGTGCCTTGGGGCAGGGAACCCCTGCGCCGCAACCTCCTCACAAAGCCTAGCCGCATGTGCCTCGCTTCCCATGTTTCTCAATTTCTCGCCATCCGTCTCTCTCTTCCATCCAGGCACAGTAAACCATTAGGAGCCGCAATCTGCTTGAGTTCCGATCGTTGTGAGAGGGGGTGCATGCTCGCCGCAATTCTCGCCATCGTGCATCGTGCTCTCCATCGTACCGCTGCCCCATCTGCCACATAGCCTCGCCCCATCAGGACCAGTTCATCAGTAGCGCTGTGCGTCACAGCCGCTCAGGGTAAATTTCCAGATTTTCAGCCGCCCAGTACCAAGCGCAGTTGTCCCGGTTGTCCGCCATCGAGCGGCGCCAGGGCGGGAGCCCCTGGCGAAGAGCTTGTCTAGGCGGTGGTACTAGGACTAAAAAGTCAACCCCACAGTCAACCCCACAGTAAAAAGTCAACCCCACAACCCTACACCCTACAACTGCCCTACAACCCTACACCCTCAAGTGTGACATGGTGGTGCGCGTGCATGCGAGCAGCGGGGGGCGCATGGGGCGCGCGCGGGGGGGGGGAGGGGGCTGTGTGCTGTGCGGCATGCCGGTCGTTGCGCTGTCGTTTGATGCCATGGTGGTGAGTCCTAAACACTAAAAACTCAGAACCCCACAACCCCACAACCCTACACCCTACAACTGCCCTAAAACCCCACACCCTAAAGTGTGGCATGGTGGTGCGCGTGCATGCGAGCAGCGGGGGGCGCATGGGGCGCGCGCGGGGGGCGGGGGGGGCTGTGTGCTGTGCGGCATGCCGGTCGTTGCGCTGTCGTTTGATGCCATGGTGGTGAGTCCTAAACACTAAAAACTCAGAACCCCAGTTACAGTTACATGGCATTCCAGCTAAGACAACACTAGTCCTAGTGCCACCGCCCTGTGAAGGACTATAGCCACCAGCCGGTTACCTGCCGTCTAGACTACCGCTCCCGCCGGCTAGTTTAGACCCAAACAAGTCCCTGAGGGACATGTCTGGCAAGGAGCGTATAGGAAAGGACCGTCCTCCTCCTGGCCTTTGAGGCCAACCACGCCGGCTGTGCCGACTGGCGGCGCTGAAGCAGAAAAGTCCCCGCCTGGCATGGTGCATGGTTGTCCAACTCCATGCATGGGGCTCTGCCTGCGCCCCATGCGTCATGCATGGCCAGGTCCCACCCTCCAGGGGGGCCTGGGCAAACAGAGTCATCGTGGCAGGCTGCCTGAAGACCAATGCCGACGCCAGTCACCGGCAGACGAGTGCCCCCGAGGGTGAGCGCGGTGACAAACGCTGCGATGGTGAAGCGGATAAACTCTGTTGTTGCCTCGGCGGTCACCACCGCTGAAGCCCTGATGGTAGCTCGCCCCACGAGCAGCCATCTTGACCGATGTCCAGCATGCATTGACGGGCGCCAGCTCCTCCGCTCGTCGATCAACTCGTCGAGATCGGTGCCGCATGGCGTCCTGCATGGGAGGAGGATAAGGGCCGTCTCCCAGCACGGGTCGCGGCAGCGCCGCGGCTACTCGCCAAGCCATGACAGCGCCGGGCAAGCCGCTCCTGTAGTTTCCACCGAGGGACAGTCTAGCAGGAGCCAGGCCAGTCGTATTTTATCCCGCTCGTCAGCGGCACGGAGATCCTAGTCACCAGCAGCGCCGCATTGCTGGGTCCAGGGCTTGGCGACGAGAACGCGCCTCCGTTAATCGAGCCCCACAACCCCACAACCCTACACCCTACAACTGCCCTAAAACCCCACACCCTAAAGTGTGGCATGGTGGTGCGCGTGCATGCGAGCAGCGGGGGGCGCATGGGGCGCGCGCGGGGGGCGGGGGGGGCTGTGTGCTGTGCGGCATGCCGGTCGTTGCGCTGTCGTTTGATGCCATGGTGGTGGGTGGACCCTAGAAACTCAAAACCTAAAACTGAACCCTAAACCTGCCCTAGACCCGTCACCCTACAACTGCCCGACAACCGTATGCCCTTTAAGTGTGGTGGGGAGGGAAGCAGTGTGCTGTGCGGCATGCCGGTCGTTGCGCTGTCGGTTGATGCCATGGTGGTGGGTATGGCATGGTGTGGTGCACGTGCATGCTAGCAGCGGGCGCGCATGGAGCGCGCGCGGGGGGAGGGGGGGGACGAGGGAGGGGGGGGGGCTGTGCGGCATGCTACGCTTGTCGCGGTGTAGTTTTGACATTGTAGAAGCATGGCCATTCTGCAATAAACGTGCAGCAGCAGCAGCTCACCTTTTTGAGTAAGGAGGCCCTGGTAGGCTGGCGCACTGCGTGGCCTTGTGGGCTCTACTAGTAGGAGCTAGAGCTCCCCTACACGTGTAGTCTAGGCCTTAACTCACGCCCCGGGGTCACGCTTGGGGTCCTCCGGTCGCGTACATGTAAAAACTGTAAAAAAAAAACGGAGTAAGGAGGTGTTTGTGAGTGGGGCGTGAGGGCAGCAGTGGGGGGGGGCGCACGCAGCACGGGCATGTGGGTGATCGCTGTGTGTGTGTGGTCGATTTTACTGTCCATCGGACGCCTTTGATGGCGCATAAGACCCGTGTCTGTGTGTGTGTGTGTTCTGGAGTGGTGTGTGTCGGCTGCCTCCCACCCTCCCCTCCCACACAAACGCGCCCTCTGCCCCCTCCCCCGACCGCAGATGACGGTGGAAGAGCCGCGGCGACTAGAGGCGCCAGCACCGGCAGCAGGCAAGGGCAGGACTGTGGCGGCGGCGGCGGGGCAACGCAGCGGCAAGGCTGGGGCTGCTGTTGCAGGGGTTACTTCTAGTTGTTGAGGCACCCGTGGCTGTGTAATGTTCGTTCAAACGTCGCACACCCCCGCTCCGAAAAGACACCCTATGGCGTTGGTGGTGGCATTTACAGACGTGTGCTCGGGGATCCAATGTAGCTCGGGGCTCAAGCGTTGCGCTGCTGGTACTGCTTCTGTTTCACAACAAACGAGCCAAAAGACAGGAGGTCTCTTAAGACTCTCAACCCCACTCACACTGTGGGATTTTGCACTCACCCACACACCCGCCCAGGCATTTGTTACTATTATTGATTGTGTTGTTTTGACTGTGTTTGTTAGGCCCCCCTCTGGTGCATGGAAACGCTACAACGATTCTTGATGCTTAGGTAAGGATGGGGGACCAGGACCTGGCAAAAAAATACGACCTGGCAAAATTAGGGCATTTGAAAATAAGTCCTGCTACGTTTGGGCACAGCTCAATCAACACGTTGATTGCTACATAACGTGTGCCTGTAACTTTCTCTCGACATACCTCTCGATGAGAGGAGGGCGATCCTATGTCTGGTGCAGCATGCGTGCTAGGTAGCACGGTTCATCCCACAAATGCTCACAACACAACTATTTTGGCAACTATGCATATCCTACAAATACGCAGAACTACGTGTCGTGCGCAAAAGGACTGGCGCGGTCGCAGGCACTGAATGGCCAGGACTCGCGCGGGCAGGCGTGCGCCCCCGCCAGGGGTTTCTCAATGAGGCGCGCAACCGGTCTCAATGAGGCGCAACCGGGTGCTCTAGGGGTTTCTCAATGAGACTCGCGACCGGAACGGAATCCGAGTATGAAATTCCAGAGTGTCGCATATCGTATGTCGCAGGCTATCCCCGCGCAACCCATGGGAGTCAACCCACAGGGGGCAAAAGGGGCGGGGAACACCAAACTTGGGGCATTCCCTGCGGCGTCGTTGGTGGAAACGCAATTCTAATGGGTGCTGTTTAGTTCCTCTTTTTCTCTCTGAACATGCGGAGTGAGCGCCCGCGCTTTATTAGAGAGACGGTGAAACAAGGGGCGAAATTCACCGTGCCAGCACACGCTCTCGACACGCACATCGATGTAAGGAGATGGTGGAGGTCGGGGTGTGGGATGGCCTGTAGCTCGCTCACACAAACACACTCTTGGCTTCACAAGAATAGCCATGTGCACAACGACTGCCCGTGTCCGCTTTCGCCACCCCTCGAAATCAGAGGCAGTGGGGTGCGGCGTGGGTATTCGACTGCGGGTGTCCACAGAGGCACCAATCAGGTGGTGGACCTTCAGGCGGGCAGCGTCGTAGTACACATCATTGGTGCCCGTGTGGAGGCGTGCTGTACTGCAGCCACTGCATCTGCTGCTCCAACGGACTGAACAGCTGCTGCTGCTGCCGCTGGTGCCCCTGGTGCTGCTGGTGCTGCTGGCTCTGCCCCTGCTGCTGCCCCTGCTGCGCCTGCTGCACCTGCTGCGCCTGCTGCGCCTGCTGCGCCACCGCCCCTGCCACGCCGCCGTGTTGCTGCTGGCCAAGGAACCTGCCCCGGTGCTGCTGCTGCCTCTGCTGCTGCTGCTGCTCCATCGCCTGCGCGACCTGAAGCTGCTGCTGCAGCCCAGCGATGTCAAGGCCCGGCATCTGCCAGCCACCGGGAGCGCTGTTGTTAAGCAGCAGCTGCATCATCTGCAGCTGCGTCGCAAAGTCAGAGGCCGAAGGCTGTGTGCCGGGGAAGCCGGCACCGCCACCATGCATCTGCATGCCCGGGGACACCGGCGGCAGGCCTGGCGAGGAGAAGCGCTGCTGGTACTGGTGCTGCTGAGACTGCTGCTGCTGCTGCATCGGCAGTTGCATCGGCATATGATGCGGCGCCATCCTCGCCGCGTGCTGGTGCTGGTGCTGGTGCTGGTGCTTATGCTGCTGGTGCCCCACGGGCACGCTGCTGGTGCCGCTGATGCTGCTGCCCCGCCTGCCGCACGCCTGCCGCACGTCCCTGCCGCCCGCCTGCGCCTGCCACGCGCTGCCCGCCTGGGAGCGCGCGCTGCTCGCGGACGCCCGAGATGCAGGCGGCGGCGGCACGGACCCGGTGACCGCGGTCTTGAGCATCACGGTCACGAGCGCCTGCTGCTTCAAGTCGCGCACGCTTGGAAACTGGTCTGGCTGCGCCCCCGGCACCGCATCCTTCTGGCCACTGTGCCCGCAGAACTGGCGCAGGTTGTGGAAGTAGGCAGAGAGCAGCGTGCACAGGGAGCACCCGCTCTCTGCGAGCGCGCTCGCAAACTCGGCCGCGTCGGCTGCCGAGTAGTTGAGCAGGTGCTGCAGCATCTCGGTCGAGGAGGAGAACTTGCCGCCGGCGGTGGCGACGGCGAGAATGCTGCGCGCGGTCGCGATGTCCTCGTCGCACATCGCGACGTCAGGCAGCACGTTCGGCCGCTGCTGCGCGCTGCCCACGGGCTTGTCGTCAGCCGGGGCAGCGGCAGCCGCGTCAGCGGCGGCGGGCAACGCCTCTGCCAGCGCCGTGACCCAGTCCAACGTGGTCACTGACGGCGACTTGGTGATCCCCTCGGTCGCCTGCCAGCCCCCGCTGCCCCAGCTCACGCCACTGTCCGATGCGCCTCTTGCGCCTGCGTTCTCAAGCATGGTGCCCAACCGCCCCGAGCTCTCCCTCCCGGGGAACGCACCAAAAGTCGATGAACCAGACGCGCTACTTCTCGGACGCGTGGCCCGCTCGTGACCCATGCTCAGGCTTGCCATCAGACTCCGCGTGTTTTCCGCCATCGGCTCCGGATGCTGCGACGGCCGGTCGCTGAGCGACTTGTCCAGCCTCCGCGTCCCTGGTTCGCGCATGCTGTGCGTCTGGTGGATCACGTCAGCATCCCAGCCGTACTGCGAGGAGCTGGCAGAGGAGCGATCGGGCAGCGCACTCGCAGCGCCGCCCGACGTGCGCGCGAACGGGTCGGACGCCACCGACCTGCGCGGGGCAACGAGGGAGGTGTCAGCTGAACTCAGCCGTCCGTGAGTCGCGGGCAAGGTGCATGGCGTGTGCGTGCGTGTGTGTTGCGTGTGTGTTGTGTGTCTGTGCGTGTGTGCTACGTGTGCGTTGCGTGTGTGTTGTGTGTGTGTGCGTGTGTGTGCGTGTGTGTGCGTGTGTGTGCGTTGCGTGTGCGTCAGCAGTTGCATGGCGCGACCTCATGCGCGCGCACCCACCACCCATCCCTCTTGGTTTCCACATCAGCCCCATGAGGCCCCACTCACCCCAGCATCTCGATGGAGGGGGTGTTGGAGGGCACACTTGGTCCCTCGACGAACTGCCTGCCCCCAGCGCTGCTCCCAAGCCCTCCCTCACGCCACGCGTTGTCCGCCCACAGCTCCTCTTGATTCTTGTTGTCCAAAACGCCAGCAGGCGATATAGACAGCGCGGCGAAGATCGCGGCGATGGCTTCTGGGGTCGACATATTTAGGGAGGAAATCCCTCTCCCAATCCCTCTCTGCTCCACTCCGGCCTCGTCCACGATTCGATGCGGTTCTCCCCTGTTAGGAGGGGGCAGTGCGGTGCGGTGCTGAGTGCCGACGCGCGCTACTGCGCGCGCAAACGCTTGGTGGGCTTTGCCAGCCGTCAGCGCACATGCTCAGCCCAATTGCTCACCTGCCCTGTATGCTCACGCCTGCTATCGAGTTCAGGCCGTGCGTCTCCAAGACGGCGACACGTCGAGACAGCGCAGCATGGGTGAGGCTTTGGAAAATACCACGCCTGTGCAGATATTGGTCAGCTGCTGGCGCGGCACCGGAGGAGGCCTTGATTAATTTTCTTCAGCACGCACGGTTCAGTATCGCACACACTTTGTCACACAGCGACACTTGAGTAATCGGGTCGCAATTTTTACACTTCCTTTGCGGTTCGTCACAACGGGGGACTGTGCTGGGGGGCTGTGTGTGATCGCCTCGCTGGCTGTAGCTTTCTTTGGGTCTTGTGTTTTTAGTCAGGGTCTAGGCGCTCCCGTTGTGTTATGCAAACGACGACGACGACGACACTTCCAAGCTTTGGTACCCCTGAGTCGTGTTCATGAACATCAGATACGGCGGGGACCTGCGATCTAAGCAGCCACGGCTCCAACCGCTGAGCTTCCGCTGAGCCTCCACCAGTGGATTCTATGACAGCAGCCCCAGCTCCTCGACGTGGTTGGCAGCCGCCCAGAAAGCGACCGCCTGCCGGAGCGCCTTGTTCGGGTACACGACCACCACGCCGCCCGGCATCTGCTTGCCGGTGAGCGGGGAGGCCGTCGACCCTGAAGCAAAGTGGCGAGCGATCGCGCCCTCCTCGTACGTCACGCCGTCCGCGGCGACGACCGGGTTGCGCAGCAGCTGGAATGCATGGGGCGGGTGAGGTGGGCGGGGAGGGGAGGGGGGGGGGCATTGAGTTGGGAGAGGGGAGACACATGGACATGGACGGTCAAATCTGTCGTCGTCATGGTGACGTGAGCGCATGCGCTGGTGAGGCCGAGGCGGAGGGTGGGTGGTTAACGCGGGGGCAGGCCTTGCATTCGCACGCAACGCACGCACGCCCTCTGCCCCTTCACCGCATTCGCACCTGGCAGGTGAGCGGACACAAAAAACAGTCCTGCGAGCGTGCGTTGTGTGTGTGCGTGTGTCAAGGGTGCGTGTGTGTGTGTGTGTGTGTGTGTGTGTGCCCGTGACGCACGCTACCAGCATCCCCACTGCCCGCGCCCACCCACCGTTGTGTGTGCATGTGTGTGTCGAGGTGCGTGCGTGTGTGCGTGCGTGCGTGTGTGCGCGCCCGTGAGGCGCGCTACCAGCACCCCCACTGCCTGCGCCCAACCATCGTTGGGTGTGCATGTGTGTGTTGAGGTGCGTGCATGCGTGTGTGTGTGTGTGTGTGTGCGCGCCTGCGACACACGCTACCAGCATCCCCACTGCCCGCGCCCACCCACCGTTGGGTGTGCATGTGTGTGTCGAGGTGCGTGCATGCGTGTGTGTGTGCGTGTGCATGCCCGTGACGCGCGCTACCAGCATCCCCTCTGCCCGCGCCCACCCACCGTTGGGTGTGCATGTGTGTGTCGAGGTGCGTGCATGCGTGTGTGTGTGTGCGTGCATGCGTGTGTGTGTGTGTGTGTGTGTGTGTGTGCGCGCCTGCGACGCACGCTACCAGCATCCCCACTGCCCGCGCCCACCCATCGTTGGGTGTGCATGTGTGTGTCGAGGTGCGTGCATGCGTGTGTGTGTGTGTGTGTGTGTGTGCGCCCATGAAGCACGCTACCAGCATCCCCACTGCCCGCGCCCACCCATCGTTGTGTGTGCGTGTCTGTGTCAAGGGTGCGTGCGTGTGTGTGCGTGCGTGTGTGCGTGCCCGCGACGCATGCTTCCAGCATCCCCACTGCCGGCGCCTACCCACCGGCACCACCACCGCGTGCGCGTCGCCGCGCCCGCCCTCGAAGCCGCACTCGTCCACGTCGCCCAGGTGGCTCTGCCGCGCACTGCCGTCGTCGGCGCCACCGCCGCCGCCGCCGCCGCGGTGGTGTTCGCCCGAGTGCTGCGCGCGCCCTGCTGCCGCGCTGCTTCCGCCGATGCCGTTGTCGTGAGAGATGCGCCGGCCCGGCACAGGCGCGACCGGCGGCGAGCCGGGGTCGCCTGCGGGGGCGCGTGCATGGGGGGCGGGGAGGTGGTGTAGCAACTGAGCAAGCAAAAGGAACTAGTTGTATCGGTGACCCTCTGACAGTTCAAGAACCGTAGTCTCGCTTTGCCTTGCCGCCTAATTAAGTCTGAAAACGCCCCGCAAAGACTCCGTTGACGTGAAATTAAGTCCGAGTGAATGAGGGGGTCCTTTAGAGGACCCCCGGGAAGGCTAAGCGAGACTACGGTAAACAGCATATACAAGGAAGGCGAGTTGTATGCTACAGGTGGGGTAGCGGTGGGATGGGGCGGCGTGGGTTTGAGGTGGGTGCCTAAAGCAAACGGAGGTGTGTGTGTGCGTGTGTGTGTGTGCAAGCCCAAGGATCCTTTTGTACTAGTGCATATGGATGGTCCACCACTAACGAAACGAGCTAAGGATCCTAGGATCCCTGCCTCGGGCTCTTCCCTGCCCCGGGCTCTGCCCTGCCCTGCCCCGGGCTCTGCCTTGCCCTGACGATCAGCCACACAGGCCGTGCCTTGGGTGCGGATCGTGGTGTGGACAGTATGAACTACTACGAAGGCCCGCACTTGGGGTGCCTGTCGTAACATTCTGCCCTTCAACCAAGACGCACTTGTGCGACGTGCAGAGGAGGTCCCAGCGGCCGCCGGTGCGGCGGCGAGCTCCCGGTCCGTCGCGCGCGCGCCCGCGCCGCCGCCGGGGCCGTGCGGCAGGGCGTGCGGGTGCGCGTGGTCGTGCGGCGCCGACGCGGGCGCGTCCGGGGAGAGCGTGATGCTGGGCGAGCGCGCGAGCATCGGCGGCCGGGTGTCGGGCTTGTCGCGCTCGGTGGTGAGGCGGCCGGGGGGAGGACGCGGCGCGCCTGCACGCGCGCACACACACACGCGCACACAGACGCGCACAGACACGCAGTATGTCAGAAGAGTGCGGTGAGGATGAGAGTGTGATGCTGGGCGAGCATGGGCGGCCGGGTGTGTCGGGCTTGTCGCGCTCGGTGGTGAGGCGGCCGGGGGGAGGACGCGGCGCGCCTGCACGCGCGCACACACGCAAACACACAGCCGCGCACAGACACGTAGTATGTCAGAAGAGTGCGGTGAGGGTGAGGGTGCTCTGCTGCTGCGAGCATGGGCGGCCGGATGTGTCGGGCGTGTCGCGCTCGGTGGTGAGGCGGCCGGGGGGAGGACGCGGCGCGCCTGCACGCGCGCACACACACGCGCACACAGCCGCGCACAGACACGCAGCCGTGCACAGACACGCATCAAGTCAGATGAGTGTGCGGTGAGGGTGAGAGCGTGACGCTGCGCAAGCGCGCGCGCGAGCATCGGTGGCCGAGTGTCGCGCTCGGTTGTGCGGCGGCCGGTGTGTGTGTGTGTGTGTGCGTGTGCACGCGCGCGCACACACGCGCACAGGAACGCATGCACGCACAGATGCGCGCCAGGTCAGATGAGTGTGCGGTAAGGGTGAGAGCGTGACGCTGGGCGAGCGCGCGAGCATCGGCGGCCGGGAGTGTCGCGCTCAGCGGCGAGGCGGCCGGGAGGAGGACGCGCGCGCCTGCACGCGCGTACACACCCGCAAACACAAAGCCGCGCACAGACACGCAGTATGTCAGATGAGTGTGCGGTGAGGGTGAGAGCGTGACGCTGCGCGAGCGCGCGCGCGAGCATCGGCGGCCGGGTGTGTCGCGCTCAGCGGTGAGGCGGCCGGGGGGAGGACGCGGAGCGCCTGCACGCGCGCACACACCCGCAAACACACAGCCGCGCACAGACACGCAGTATGTCAGATGAGTGTGCGGTGAGGATGAGAGCGTGATGCTGGGCGAGCACGCGCGCGCGCGAGCATCGGCGGCCGGGTGTGGCGTGCTCGGTGGTGAGGCGGCCGGCGGGGAGGGGGGGGGGGCGGCACGCGCGCAAACACACACGAACAGACACGCACAAACACAGATAAGATAGGATCAGTCCGGGACTCAACACACAGTCATCCCAGGGGTTGCTCCCCGCACTCCCCCAGCGCAAGCTCCCCCTCGTAATCCATAGCTGGCCTAGCCCGACCCAAACAACGGTTGCCGCCCCCCCCCCCCCCCCCCCCCCCCCCCCGACATCCACACACCCACACACCCACACACACCTCCGTGCGTGTGCGCAGCCGCCTCACCACCCATGGTTGGCCCCACCCAAACCTAGACTGGCCCCACTCAAACAATGGTTGTTGCCCCTGAGGTCCCCCCCCCCTGCCCCCCCGCCCCCACACACACACACACACTTTCGTGCGTGTGCGCGGCCGCCTCACCACCCATGGTTGGCCCCACCAAACCTAGACTGGCCCCACTCAAACAATGGTTGTTGCCCATGAGGCCCCCCCCCTGCCCCCCCACCCCCACCCACCCACACCTCCGTGCGTGTGCGCAGCCGCCTCACCACCTATGGTTGGCCCCACCCAAACCTAGACTGGCCCCAATCAAACAATGGTTGTTGCCCCTGAGGTCCCCCCCCTGCCCCCCCCCACCAACACACACACACACTTCCGTGCGTGTGCGCAGCCGCCTCACCACCCATGGTTGGCCCCACCCAAACCTAGACTGGCCCCACTCAAACAATGGTTGTTGCCCCTGAGGTCCCCCCCCCTGCCCCCCCGTCCACACACACACACACACACTTCCGTGCGTGTGCGCAGCCGCCTCACCACCCATGGTTGGCCCCACCAAACCTAGACTGGCCCCACTCAAACAATGGTTGTTGCCCCTGAGGCCCCCCCCCTGCCCCCCTACCCCCACCCACCTTCGTGCGTGTGCGCAGCCGCCTCACCACCCATGGTTGGCCCCACCCAAACCTAGACTGGCCCCACTCAAACAATGGTTGTTGCCCCTCAGGCCCCCCCCCCTGCCCCCCAACCCGCACCCACCCACACCTCCGTGCGTGTGCGCAGCCGCCTCACCACCCATGGTTGACCCCACCCAAACCCAGGTTGGCCACACTCAAACAATGGTTGTTGCCCCTGAGGTCCCCCCCCACCAACACACACACACACTTCCGTGCGTGTGCGCAGCCGCCTCACCACCCATGGTTGGCCCCACCCAAACCTAGACTGGCCCCACTCAAACAATGGTTGTTGCCCCTGAGGTCCCCCCCTGCCCCCCCGTCCACACACACACACACACACTTCCGTGCGTGTGCGCAGCCGCCTCACCACCCATGGTTGGCCCCACCCAAACCTAGACTGGCCCCACTCAAACAATGGTTGTTGCCCCTGAGGTCCCCCCCCCTGCCCCCCCGTCCACACACACACACACACACTTCCGTGCGTGTGCGCAGCCGCCTCACCACCCATGGTTGGCCCCACCAAACCTAGACTGGCCCCACTCAAACAATGGTTGTTGCCCCTGAGGCCCCCCCCCCTGCCCCCCCCCCACCACCCACACACACACAGCCGCCTCACCACCCATGGTTGGCCCCACCCAAACCCTTCAAACCCCCTGAGGTCCCCCCCTGCCCCCCCGCCCCCACCATACACACCTCCGCGCGTGTGCGCAGCCGCCTCACCACCCATGGTTGGCCCCACCCAAACCCAGGTTGGCCCCACTCAAACAATGGTTGTTGCCCCTGAGGTCCCCCCCTGCCCCCCCGCCCCCACTCACACACACCTCCGCGCGTGTGCGCAGCCGCCTCACCACCCATGGTTGGCCCCACCCAAACCCAGACTGGCCCCACTCAAACAATGGTTGTTGCCCCTGAGGTCTCCCCCTGCCCCCCCGCCCCCCCTCTACCACACACCTCCGCGCGTGTGCGCAGCCGCCTCGTCATCCAGAGCCGCTCGCGCCAGCGCCTCCTGCGGGGTGTCACAACAGACAGAGAGAGTGTGTGTGTGTGTCTGTGTGTGTGTGGTTGGCACGCAGGCGCCGCACCAGGCCGCGCTTGAGCGCGTGTGTGTGTGTGTGTGTTTGTGTGTGTGTGTGTGTGTCACAGACAATGTTCGGCATGATGGCGGTCTTGTGACGCGGAACACCACCCGCAGGGCCGCTTTGGGGTCGATCTTGTCAGGGGCGGGGTGGGATACGCCCAAGTTCGGAAGGTGCTCCAAGGTTCAGCGGAAAAAGTCAAAACGGGGCCTGGGCTGCACACGCCCCCCCGCCCCTGGATCTTGTGGTGCGAAAGTGTGAATATCGCCGATTTTCACACTTGTCACATGAAAACGCGTCGCGCTCTGCGCTCTGGCGCGGAGGTCCCACCCACCAAACGACCCTCCCATGTGACGCACGCAACCGCGTCACGGCTTTCTGCACCACTGTTTGTGCGTGTGTGTGTGTGTGTGTGTGCGTGCGTGTGTGGATGGCACGCAGGCGGATAGATGGACAGCACCCACCCAGCTCAAACACACGCGCGTGACACAGGACACAGTGCACAAAAAACACACCTTGAGCCCGCGCACGCATCGCGCACGTGCCCCCCATCGATGCGCCAGACAGCACACACCCTTCACACAAACACGCGCGACACAGTGTACAAACTCACCTTGAACTATCGCACGTGCCCGCCCGCAAGGCGCCCAGCATACACTCTGTGACACACACAGTACACAATACGCAGTACACAGTACACAGTACACAGTACACATTACAAAGTACACAGTGCACAGTGCACAGGACACAGCGCAGTGCAGGACACAGTACACAGCACAGTGCACAGCACACAAAAGACGCACCTTGAGCTCGCGCACATGCCCGCCCTCAAAGCGCCCTTGTTCGGCCATGAAGCGCCCACTCACGCCGGCCTGCAAGTGTGTGTTTGTGTGTGTGTCTGTGCGCGCACGCGTGTGTGTGTGCGCCCGTGTGCGCGGCCATGAAGCGCCCACTCACGCCCGCCTGCGTGGTGGTGCGAGTGTGTGCGTGCGTGTGTGTGTATGTGTGCATGCGTGCTTTTGTGTGTGTGTGTGTGTGTGTGTGTGTAGGGTTGTTGGGAGCCGTACATCCTCTCCTGAAATGAACGTACATACGCTGTATATACGTACATCCGTACATACGCTGTACATCCGTACATACGCACCAGTGGGAGGACGCTCGGTACACTCACAGCTGCCTCGTACATCAGTCAATGTTATGCCCGGTGTGCTGGCCTGTGATTAGCCCACAGTCAGGAGGATGAACCACGACCATGACGCGCTCTAAGCCGCGCAAACACAGTGAGGTCGCCGGCGCGCTAGTCGCCCGCGCGGCTACCGTCACAGACTCGGTGAGCAGCGGTTCCCCCGGCTCAGACTCCCCGCCACGCCACCGCGCGTGCGTCGGTGAGACACAGAACCAGCTTCCGGCGCTCCCTGGGGCGCTGGGGGCGGCCACATACGCGGAGGCTGCGCAACACATGCATGGAGGCGCCAGCAACCACATTTCGGCCTCGGCCGACACCACAGACCCCCTCCGCGCCATCCTGGCGGGGCAGGCTGACCTCAGAGGCCTGGTAGGCGGGCTGGTGGACAGGGAGGCGAGCGCGCGCGCTCAGCCACAGAATGCGCCGACGCATGTGGGCGCGACACAGATTGCCGACGCCGGCCACAGCAGCGACGCCCTCGCGGTGGTGCTCGCTGTGGTCCAGGCGCAGACGCAACAGATTGCGTCCCTCGTGGACCTGGTGCACCTCCTGGTGAGCCGCGTCCCCGGGGCGCCCATGCAGATGCCGCATGCAGTGCCGCATGCGGCCCACAGTGCGCCCCGCGCGGCGCCTGCTGCCAAGGCTGCTCAGCCTGCCCGGCCCGCTGCTGCTGCTGCCCCTGTGGCGTCGGCAGCGGGCGCGCCGGCGGCGGAGCGGCCTGCCGCGGCGGGCGCCGCGCGTGCCGCATCTGCGCGCGGCCCCTCCCGCCGGGGGGGGCTGCCCGCGCGTGTGGGCGAAACGTCGCTGTGCCGCAGCCACGTGCTGTCCATCCCTGTGGCAGCCGCCACCAGGCTCATAGCGGGCCGTGGCTCTGAAGGCCAGATGGCGCGCGACGGGATCGTGCGCGGCGCACTGCGCCTCCTACTTGGGGTCCACGCGGCATGTGAGGCGGCTGTTCAGTGACTGCTATGGTTCCGAGGAGACGGCGGTGGCGGCGGCGGCTGTGCGGGTTGCTGCAGCCGCCGTGGACGGCGTCAGCCTGCCCGTCTGCCTGGCTATGAATCTCGTGCGCTTTGTGCACGACGTCTCTGGCCGGGATAGGCCGGCTGGTGGCGGGGTCGTGTCCGCGTCGTTCCTCAACGCCAAGCCTGCCGTCGGGGGCATTGGTGTGGAGCCGCGCCGGGGCGGCGTGCTACGTGTGCTCTTTACCGTGGCGTCTGACGCTGTGGCCGACACCGTCGTGCGCTCCCGCCGCAACCTGCGCGACGTGGACCCGTCGGCTGCTGTCTTCGACGTCCTCAGTGACCGCGAGGAGGCGCAGCACCGGGCGCTATGGCCCGCTTTCCTCGCAGCCAAGGCTGCGGGGAAGCGGGCGCAGTTCCACCGCGCGCGCCTCGTCGTTGACGGCGAGCGGGTGCCTGCACCTGCTTGCTAGATGGCATTCCCTCTGGGGGTGTTTTTGAAGGGGAGGTGGCGCCACACGCGTGCGGTGGCGGGTGCGGTGTGGTCGCTGAGTAGAGTGCTGCGGCGGGTGTGCTACTAGCCCCGCTTCCGGTGGTCTGGGGGAGGGCTGTTTGGTCCCTTCATGGTTTTATACCTTGAGTCCGCCCTCTGGCCATTTGAGGGGCTGGGTGTGCAGCCTGCACAGTGGTGCTGCTTGCTTGGCGCCCGCCACCAAGTGTGGATGGCGTTACCGTGGGCTACTTGTAGCTTGACCTTTTGTGGGCCTTGAGCCTTGATTCTCTAAGTCCCACTGGAGCTTTGGAACCGTGCGTGTGACCGCCAGAAGTGGATTGTAAAACTATCATCATCAGTCAATGTGGGAGTGAGATATGCCGTTCGAAAGCTGTATTTACAGGGAGCATCGTTACTCTCGCAGTGATCATCACGCACGCTACGATTTTCAGTTAAGTAAGTACTGGTCAAAAGTAATGTTGCTGCACGAGCGGCTGCGTGCCTTGCGGGAGCTCGGTGCACCGCGACCCTCCTCCCTTCCCCTCCCCTTCCTCCTCCCCTCCTCAGTTTAATCCACGACCTGGAAGCTAATCTCCTCACACTCGTTGTACTCCACTTTCACAATATTTCTGCTGCCAGTGTTGCAAGTTGGGGCGAGTGAGGACTAGTGAGGGATAGTGATACGAGCGCGCATGCCTGGGCGCCATGCGGTCATGCACATGCACCATGCATGCCCCCCCAACGAGTACATAGCTTATAGTTACATACAGTTACATGGCATTCCAGCTAAGACAACACTAGTCCTAGTGCCACCGCCCTGTGAAGGACGATAGCCACCAGCCGGTTACCTGCCGTCTAGACTACCGCTCCCGCCGGCTAGTTTAGACCCAAACAAGTCCCTGAGGGACATGTCTGGCAAGGAGCGTATAGGAAAGGACCGTCCTCCTCCTGGCCTTTGAGGCCAACCACGCCGGCTGTGCCGACTGGCGGCGCTGAAGCAGAAAAGTCCCCGCCTGGCATGGTGCATGGTTGTCCAACTCCATGCATGGGGCTCTGCCTGCGCCCCATGCGTCATGCATGGCCAGGTCCCACCCTCCAGGGGGGCCTGGGCAAACAGAGTCGTCATGGCAGGCTGCCTGAAGACCAATGCCGACGCCAGTCACCGGCAGACGAGTGCCCCCGAGGGTGAGCGCGGTGACAAACGCTGCGATGGTGAAGCGGATAAACTCTGTTGTTGCCTCGGCGGTCACCACCGCTGAAGCCCTGATGGTAGCTCGCCCCCACGAGCAGCCATCTTGACCGATGTCCAGCATGCATTGACGGGCGCCAGCTCCTCCGCTCGTCGATCAACTCGTCGAGATCGGTGCCGCATGGCGTCCTGCATGGGGGGAGGATAAGGGCCGTCTCCCAGCACGGGCCGCGGCAGCGCCGCGGCTACTCGCCAAGCCATGGCAGCGCCGGGCAAGCCGCTCCTGTAGTGTTCCACCGAGGGACAGTCTAGCAGGAGCCAGGCCAGTCGTATTTTATCCCGCTCGTCAGCGGCACGGAGATCCTAGTCACCAGCAGCGCCGCATTGCTGGGTCCAGGGCTCGGCGACGAGAACGCGCCTCCGTTAATCGAGCCCCCATAGCTTATATGCATCTCAAATAGTGTCTGTAAGTAGCGGGAGAGGACGGGGGCCGTTGACGAGCCGCGGCAGTCCGATGTGCGAGAGCCGATTCACACTTCCGGCTCGAGCTCGCGAGCCCAGCAGGCCCCTAGATGGTAGAGCGCCCGTCCCATGGCGTCGCATCGCCCCTGTATGTGCCCCCTATCCTCCTAGGGCGACAGATCGCGTCCTGTGTGGCGCAAACTCCACACAAACCGCAAAAAACGTACAATTTGCGTACATCTTCCCCTGAAATGTACGTACATACGGCGTATTGTACGGATATACGGATGTTCGGTTGTACACCTACCCACAACCCTATGTGTGTGTGTGCGCGTGTGCACGAGCGTGCGCGTGTGTGCTGCCAGGGCGCGGCCATAAAGCGCCCACTCACGCCCGCCTGTGTGCGTGTGTGTGTGGCGGGTGGGTGGGGGTGGGGGGGGTGGGGGTGGGGGGGGGTGCATGAGTGCTTGTGTGTGAGCATGCGTGTGTGCATGTGCGTGCATGCATGCGTGCGTGAGCACTCGGCTCAGCTCACCCACATTCGTCACATCGCCCACCCCACCCACCCCCGCGTCTCCACCCTCCGCCATTGCCGCCGCCGCCGCGTGCAGCTGAGTGCAACACACGGTCTAATGCGCCATCAAAGGCGTCCGACGGACTGTAAAATCGACCACAGCACACAGCGCACAGCCCGTAAAAAAGCAAAAAGCCCACCCACAGCAGGCAGCACACAGTACACACAGCTCACCCCAGCCACCCGCGCGTCTCCACCCTCTGCCACCGCCGCCGCCGCCGCCGCGTGCAGCTGAGTGCAACACACAGCACACAGCACACAGCCCGAAAAACAGCAAAAGCCCACCCACAACAGACATTGCATACAGCGCACATAGTCCACCCCACTCACCCGCGCGTCCCCGCCCTCTGCCATCGCCGCCGCCGCCGCATGTACGGCTCAGTGCTCCACACAGCACAACCTCCCAGATTAACAGCCACAGCACATGCACTCAGTCCACAACTCCCCCACAGCAGACAGCCCACACAGCCAACCCCACCCACCCGCGCGTCTCCGCCCTTGGCCATCGCAGCCGCCGCCGCCGCGGTGCCCGCCGCGCGCGCCGTCCCGAACCCGTAGTACTCCCCAAGTATATGCGTATCAGTCGAGCCGATCGAGCTGCCCGCACCGGCCCTTCGCCGCGCGCGCTTGCGCCGCCGCCGGCCGTGCGCGCACCCCGCGCCGTCGTCGCGCGCGTCGCTGCCGGAGCCGTCGGAGGTCGCGGCGGGCGCCCCGTCAGCGCCGTGGTAGTTAACCGAGCACTCTGATGACGCGCACGAGGAGCCGTCGGTCTCGTAGCCCGCGCCGGCGTCGCCGTTGCCGGGCCCGGCGCGCGCCCCCGCATCCGCGCGCGCCCCGCTGCCGCCGCCGCCGTCACCGTCACCGCCCGGCGGCGCCATCAGAGCGAGCACCTCTCGGCGCGCGTGCGCGTTGCCGCAGTCAAAGGGTGTGAGGTCGTCCACACAAGCGATGGGTGTGGACGGGTCGAGCAGCTGTAGCAGCGCGACGTCGCCGAGGTGGCTGCGTGTGTGTGTTGTGTATGTGTGTGTGTGTGTGTATGTATGTGTGTGTGTGTGTGTGTGTGTGTGTGGTCGAGCAGCTGGAGCAGCGCGACGTCGCCGAGGTGGCTGCGTGTGTGTGGTGTGTGTGTGCATGTGTGTGTGTGTGTGTGGTCGAGCAGCTGGAGTAGCGCAACGTTGCCGAGGTGGCTGCGTGTGTGTGGGGGAGTGTGTGTGCGTGTTGTGTGTGTGTGTGTGCGTGCGTGTGTGTGTGTGTGTGTGTGTGTGTGGTCAAGCAGCTGGAGCAGCGCGACATCGCCGAGGTGGCTGCGTGTGTGTGTGTGTGTGGGAGTGTGTGTGTTGTATGTTGTGCGCTGTGTGTTGTGTGTGTATGTGTGTGTATGAGTGTGTGTGTGTGTGTGTGTGGTCGAGCAGCTGGAGCAGCGCGACGTCGTCGAGGTGGCTGTGTGTGTGTGTTGTGTGTGTGTGTGGTTGAGCAGCTGCAGCAGCGCGACATCGCCGAGGTGGCTGTATGTGGGGGGGAGTGTGTGTGTGTGTGCATGTGTGTGTGTGTGTGTGTGTGGTCGAGCAGCTGGAGCAGCGCGACGTCGCCGAGGTGGCTGCGTGCGTGTGTGGGGAGTGTGTGTGTGTGCATGCGTGTGTGCGTACGTGTGTATGTGTGTGTGTGTGGTCGAGCAGCTTGAGCAGCGCAACGTTGCCGAGGTGGCTGTGTGTGTGTGGGGGGGGGAGTGTGTGCGTGTGTGTTGTATGTTGTGTGTTGCGTGTTGTGTGTTGTGTGTCTGCGTTGTGATGTGTGTGTGTGTGTGTGTGCAAGTGCATGTGCATGTGCGTGTGTGCTACGGTGGTTACCCCCCCCCCCCACACACACACACACCTGCTCGCAATCATCGCTGGTGTGTTGCTGTATGCGTCCGTCACGGTACGGGGGTCTCGGGGTGACAGCTGGGGAGGGAGCTGGGCGGAAGCTGCTGCCGCTGCCCCCGGCCGCGGCGACAGACGCGACGGCAGGGGCGAGGTGGCGGCAGAGGTGGAGGTGGTGGCGCGCACGCGCGCGGCGGTGGCGGCGCTCACGTGCGCCGCCATGATGGCGGCCGCGACGGGCGCGTGTCCCTGTGTGGTGGTTGGTTGTTGTTGGTTGTTGGTGGTTGGTTGTTGATGGTTGTTGGTGGTTGTTGGTTGATTTTTGGTTGGTTGGCTGTTGGTTGGTTGGTTGGTTGTTGGTTGTTGACGGTTGCTTGTTGGCGCGCGCGGTGGCGGCGGCAGTGGCGGCGGTGGTGGCGGCGCGCGCGCGCGCGGCGGTGGCAGAGCGCACGTGTGCTGCCGGGATGGGGGCGTGTCCCGAAGGTGGTTGCGGTGGTTGTTGGTTGTTGGTTGTTGGTCACTTTTTTTTTCCATGGCCACCGCCACGGCCAGCACCAGAGCTGACTCGATCCCATACCATCACAGCCACAGCTGCTCCGTACCTTCATCGCTGCTAGATGCAGCGGCGTGGTGCCCCCGTTGCATGGGAGGCCCGCCTCGAAGCAGTCTTGCAGCGTGTGCGCAGACACCGACGCCCCTGCGTGTGCGTGCGTGTGCATGCAAGTGTGTGCGTGTGTGTCAGTGGTGTGTCTGCGTGTGCGTGTGCGCGCGCGTGTGTCTCTTTGTCAGTGATGCAGAAAATGTCCAGCATGATTGCGGTCGTGTGACGCGGCCCACGGCCCGCAGGGCCGCTTATGTTGTGGAGCGAAAGTGTGAAGATTGTCGATTTTCACACTTCTCACACAAAACGCTCCGCGCTCCGGCGTGACGTGGAGGCCCCGCCAAACGAACCTCAAGTATGACGCACGTAACCGCGGCACGGCTGTCTGCGCCACTGGTGTGTGTGCGTGTGTGTGTTGAGTGTCGAGAGTGTGTAAGGCCCTGCATAAACCGCAGTACTTACCGCTTTGCCTTGCAATACAAGAATTCGGAAAACGTCGCTGCAAGGTCGATTTCTAAAAACAACTTGCCAAAAAAGAAAATAACGCCAAAACGAAAAAATAATAATAATACTTCCGCGGCAATGCAAACAAATTTTAAACAATGACCCTGTCTATAAAAGAGGCGGCAAGGCAAAGCGGTAATACCGTATTACCGCTTTGGCTTGCCGCCACTTTTATAAAGGGGGTCATTGCTAAAATCACTAATACGGTATATGCACACGCACCCGCGTGCAGCAGCATGGCGACCGCTTCGGCGTCTCCTGCCCACGCGGCATAGTGCAGGGGCGTGCGCCCGAATGCGTCGCCGCCGTTGACAAGCCGCAGGAGAGCCGTGTCGCCTGGGCGTGTGTGTGTGTGTGTGTGAGTGTGTGTATCTCGCCGCCGTTGGCGTCACCTGGGCGCGCGTGCGCGTGTATGTGTGTGTATGTGTGTGTGTGTGTGTGTGTGTGTGCAGGGTGTGTGCGTGTGTGCGCGCGTGTGTGCTAGAGTGCAGGTGCGTGCGCCCGAATGCGTCGCCGCCGTTGACAAGCCGCAGGAGAGATGCGTCGCCTGGGCGTGTGTGTGTGTGTGTGTGTGTGTGTGTGTGTGTGTGCAGGGTGTGTGTGGGGTGCGTGTGTGCAGGGTGTGTGTGTGCATGTGTGCAGTGTGTGTGTGCGTGTGTGTGAGTGCAGGTGCGTGCGCCTGAATGCGTCGCCGCCGTTGACGAGCCGCAGGAGAGCTGCGTCGCCTGGGCGTGTGCGTGTGTGTGTGTGTGTGTACAGGGTGTGTGTGGGGGGTGCGTGTGTGCAGGGTGTGTGTGTGCATGTGTGCAGTGTGTGTGTGTGCGTGTGTGTGTGAGTGCAGGTGCGTGCGCCCGAATGCGTCGCCGCCGTTGACGAGCCGCAGGAGAGCTGCGTCGCCTGGGCGTGTGCGTGTGTGTGTGTGTGTGTGTGTGCAGGGTGTGTGTGTGGGGTGCGTGTGTGCAGGGTGTGTGTGCATGTGTGCAGGGTGTGTGTGTGCGTGTGTGTGTGTGAGTGCAGGTGCGTGCGCCCGAATGCGTCGCTGCCGCTGACGAGCCGCAGGAGAGCTGCGCCGCCTGGGCGTGTGCGTGTGTGTGTG
>VFSX01000117.1:332614-347614 GCA_016618255.1 Chlamydomonas sp. UWO 241 | reverse complement strand
ATGAGGCAGCGCAGGAGGCTGCGGAAAGGTTGACCAAGGGCAGCAGGGGGGGCAGAGAGGAGACTTTTCCTACCTTGAGCGTTTTGCGAGCGTTTTGCAACTGATTGTAACATACACGCATCTGTTAGCCCAGAGCGCGGAATGTTAACTGGACATATGATCGTGCCTTGGGGGCGCAGGGGCCGGAAGCAGGCCGGAACTTGGTGACTGAAACCCTCCAGGGTTTAAAAGTTGGACTTCCGCCCTCCACCCTGTCTCCCGACAAGCGCGCCACCCCGCAACGACGGCCAGAGCCTCGCTCCAATCCCGATCTGATTGGATATCCTACTAGTGTGGAAGCGTCGTTTCGCACCTGTAGGCATCTTACGTTGCAACGACACCCCGCACACGCGTGAAGTTGATCGCGGCCTACTTGTGCTGGACTCATAACTAGGCGTCCGTCTCTGGCTGCTGGGGTGCGTGTGCAAGACGGCACCATAGAAAGTGCCATGCGCCATGCGCGCGCAGACACAGACACAACACACACACACACACACACACACACACGCGCGCGCACACACGCACACATGCACACACACGCACACACGCACACACACACGCACACGCACACGCACACGCACACGCACACACGCACACGCACACACACACAGACATGCACACGCACACGCCAGGGGGCACGCGCTCACACACGCACACAGTCGCTCCGCACAGCTTGCCGACAGTGACTGTCAACCGCGGTCGCACACACACACACACACACACACACACACACACACACGCGCACACGCACACACACACACATGCACACACACACACACGCACACACACACACGCACGCACACACGCACGCACACACACACGCACCGTTGTCCCCGGAACCACGGTCGGCAACATCAGCGCTTGCCTTGAGGCCACAGAGGGTCTGCGTCTGGAGACGGTCGTCGGCTCCTCTCCCCCCAACGGTAATTGCAACAATTGGCACAAATCATCAATTGGCGCAAATCATACCGACGATGTCATTGTCCACCGAAAACAGTTTAGGGTTTAGGTCTTTAGTTTTGGGGTACAGGGTTTAGGGTAGACTACTAGTATTTTAGATTTTAGGGAACCTTTAAGGGTTTTCGAAAAAACTTACCCCTAAACCTTTGGCTGAAGAAGCTCTGAAGAAGCTTAGCTGCCAGCATGGCGAACGGCGCCAACAGCACCGAAATATTAACTTCTGGTGGACGTCTGGGCAACTTCTGGGTTTGGGCCGAAAAACAGAAACAACATCGACACCAGTACCAACTCACCACTCGCGCAGAAGGAAACCACACCCCTGCTCTGCCGCGCGAATGCCGTGCGCCATGGGCGTGGGCGATTGACTTCTGGTGGACGTTTGAGTCTGGGCCGAATAACAGAAACGCTGTCGAACTAAAGCCAACTCACCACTTTCTCGCAGAAGAAACTACACACCCCTTCCCTCCCGCGCGAATGTCGCGCGCCATGGGCGTGCGCGATGACTCCTGGTGGACTTCCGAGTCTGGGCCGAACAACAGAAACGCTGTTGAAGTAAAGCCAACTCACCACTTTCTCGCAGAAGAAAACTACACCCCTTCTCTGCCGCGCACACATGCCGTGCGCCACGAGCGTGGGCGATTGACTTCTGGTGGACGTCTGGGTCTGGGCCGAACAGCAGAAATAATGTCGAACTAAAGCCAACTCACCACTCTCGCAGAAGAAACGACACCCCCCTTCTCTCCCGCGCTCGAATGCCGCGCGCCCCACGCGTGGGCAATTGACTTCCGGTGGACCTCATGGGTCTGGGCCGAACAGCAGAAATAATGTCGACATAAGTATCAACTCACCACCTGCTCACCACTCGTGCAGAAAACAACACCCCTTCCCGCCCGCGCGAATGCCGCGCGCCATGGGCGTCGGCGACAAACGCCAGGCGACCGAGGACAGCCTGCTGTCCGAGGTCCCCACGTCTGAGCCGATGTACAGGCTGCTCTCGCGCTCGGCGTGCCCGTCCGTCTGCCACGCCGAAATTGTGGCAAAGTATAGGTCAGTTTTTTTTCTACGTCTGAGCCGATGTACAGGCTGCTCTCGCGCTCTGCATGCCCGTCCGTCTGCCACGCCGAAATTGTGGCGATCTACAGGTCAGTGCTTGTGTGCTTTAGTTTATTTTATTTTTTCCTGGTTTTGTTTGTGCTGCTCTCGCGCTCCGCATGCCCGTCAGTCTGTCACGCCGCAGTGGCGGCGATGTACAGGTACCGTGCTCGTGTGTCCCAGTTTTTTTTCCCATGGTTTTGTTTGGGCTGCTCTCGCGCTCCGCGTGCCCGTCAGTCTGCCACGCCAAAATTGCGGCGATGTTCAGGTACCGTGCTCGTGTGTCTCAGTTTTTTTTTCCATGGTTTTGTTTGGGCTGCTCTTGCGCACCGCGTGCCCGTCAGTCAGCCACACCGAAATTGCGGCGATGGTCAGGTACAGTGCTGGTGTGTCCAGAGTTTTTATTCGTTTTTTTTTTTCTTTCCCCTTTTTCCTGGTTTTGTTCAGGCTGCTCCCGCGCTCCGCGTGCCCATCCATCAGCCACGCCGAAGTGGCGGCGATGTACAGGAACGGTGCTTGCTTTTTTCTCCTGGTTTTGTTTGTGCTGCTCTCTCGCTCTGCGTGCCCGTCCGTCTGCCATGCCAAAATTGTGGCGATGTATAGGTCAGGGCTCGTGTGTCTCAGTTTCTTTTCTGTTTTTCCTGCTTTTGTTTGGGCTGCTCCCGCGCTCCGCGTGCCTGTCCGTCTGTCACGCCGAAATTGTGGCGATGTACAGGTCTGTGCTTGTGTGTCTCAGTAAAAAAAAATCCCTCTTTTTTCCTGGCTTTGTTCTGGTTGCTCTGGCGCTCTGCATGCCCGTCCGTCTGCCATGCCGAAATTGTGGCGATGTATAGGTCAGTGCTTGGGTATTTTCTTGATTTATTTTTGAGGTCCTGGTTTTGTTCAGGCTGCTCTCGCGCTCCGCGTGCCCATCCGTCTGCCACGCCGAAGTGGCGGCAATGTACAGGAACAGTGCTTGTTTTTTTCTCCAGGTTTATTTTGTGCTGCTCTCTCGCTCTGCGTGCCCGTCCGTCTGCCACGCCGAAATTGTGGCGATGTACCGGTCAGTGCATATTTTTCTCCTGGTTTTGTTTGTGCTGCCCTCTCGCTCTTCGCGCCCGTCCGTCTGCCACGCGGAAATTGTGGCGATGTACCGGTCAGTGCATGTTTTTTCTCCTGGTTTTGTTTGTGCTGCTCTCTCGCTCTGCGTGCCCGTCCGTCTGCCACGCGGAAATTGTGGCGATGTACCGGTCAGTGCATGTTTTTTCTCCTGGTTTTGTTTGTGCTGCTCTCTTGCTCTGCGTGCCCGTTCGTCTGCCACGCCGACATTGTGGCGATGTACCGGTCAGTGCATATTTTTCTCCTGGTTTTGTTTGTGCTGCTCTCTCGCTCTGCATGCCCGTCCGTCTGCCACGCGGAAATTGTGGCGATGTACCGGTCAGTGCATGTTTTTTCTCCTGGTTTTGTTTGTGCTGCTCTCTCGCTCTGTGTGCCCGTCCTTATGCCACGCCGAAATTGTGGCGATGTACCGGTCAGTGCATGTTTTTCTCCTGGTTTTGCTTGTGCTGCTCTCTCGCTATGCCTGCTCGTCCGTCTGCCACGCCGAAATTATGGCGATGTACCGGTCAGTGCTTGTGTGTGTCAGTTTATTTCCCTGGTTGTGTTCAGGCCGCTCTCGCGCTCCGCGTGCCCGTCCGTCTGCCCCGCCAAAGTGATGGTGTGCAGTGCAGTTGGGGTAAAATTGGCTTTCCAGCGAAGACTGCCTTCTCGTCATAGGTACCATTCCTGGGTACCACCACCTAGACCCAAGTCCAGTTCTGGCCTTCATAGTGACTTGAGAGCCCCTGGGCAGTACCACTGCCAACGCGTAGTCCTGGAGCAAAGAGGAGAGGCAGGAGTGCTTGTGTGTCCGGAAGTGGTGCTCGTTTCAAATTTTCTGTTGTTTTCTGGTACAGCCAGCAACCTGACGCACTGCCCGCTGCGGAGCAAGCACCAACCATCATGGAAACAAACCCCTTTAACCCTTAACCCTCGACCCCAAACCCTAAAAGCCCTAACTGGAAACAAAACGAAACCCACCACAACTTGCACAGGACCGTCCACGACCAGGCGCAGTGCCCGCTGCGGAGAAAGCACCAACCATCATGGAAACACCCCCCCCCCTCTTCCTCAACCCTCGACCCCGATGATGATGGATGTTACAGTCAGGGACACCTCTAAAGGCGTATAAGACCGTGCTCGGCGAGTATGGCCCGAGCACCTTACTGAGATGGCTGGCTGTTGGTGGTAGGGAACCCCAACTCTGTAAAGAGCGTGGGCGCACCCCTAGGTCCCCTACCGCAGCGGCAGCAAACGCTTGTTGAAGTAGGGGAGCGCATGTGGGGAAACGGAAATGCGAGGCAGGTCCATCGCCAATCGCCAAAAGAGACATCCCCCCGTGGGGAGAAAGGCCAAGACGTGGCCAAAAAGGATATCAAGCCGGGCTGCAACCTCTAACGTGTTAAGGGGCTTTCTAACTGGGATTTCAACCAGCATTCACAGGATTCTCAACCTGTTACCCTTGACCCGGCTCTGAGCAAAAGCTGACCCCTTGTTGTTGCACCGAGCACGACATTGTACGTGTCGCAGGCCCCCCCCCTGCTGTAGGGGGGAGGCACAGAAGGACTCGGTGAGGGGCACATCCCTAAGCTTAACTACCTAAAAAGGGGCTGGAAAAGGCGGTCAGTAGTGACCAACAGTGTGGGATTTGGTAATAGGTTAGAGAGCAAGCTTGCCCCCCCGGTTATAGCGGATAAATATGTTCCTTCTGCATACTCCGTTTTGAGGTCGTCATCTTTGAGGCAGCTTTCACGTGTGAGACCCAGCGTAGGCATTTCTCAGGTGCGCCAGCTGCGGTGCACTGCCAACGGCAATCCACCGCAGCTCCTCGGGGACCCACGCTTGGGTCCCCGCCAATATCGTGGCTGCCTCATTGACTCCTAATTCAAAACATCGTTCGCTTCAGGTCAATTATTCCTCCCGATCCTCTACCATCTCCAGGCTTGTGTTACGTATATCAAGGCACGAGACCAGAAAGCTGGCCATGTCACGCCAAAAACAAGGGTAAAGTAGCCCCGGGCTGGGATTCATAAACGCCCGCATCTTCGCATCCCAGCCTTTAGCGTCCCTAGGGACGGTCAGGAAAAGGGTGTGGAACTACGCGTGTCTCCGTATACGCTGGGCACTAAAAAATCACGTGTGCCTCATCCTCCCGCATGCCACAAAGGCGACAGAGCCTCTGGCTGGCTAAACCCTTCACCCTGGCTAAACACCCAAACCCCAAACCCTTAAACCCTTAACCCCTTAAACCCCCAAACCCCAAACCCCTTAAACCCCAAACCCCTAAACCCTTCACCCCAAATCCCGAACCCTTAAATCCTTAAACGGAAATTAAACCCAACACCGCCCCCACAGGCCCCGTGCACGACCACGCACAGTGCCCGCTGTGGAGCAAGCACCAAACACCACAGAAACAACCTCCCTCAACCCTAAACCCCAAACCCTTAACCCTTGATGGAAGCAAATCCCAACACGACTTGCACAGGCCCGTCCACGACCGCGCGCAGTGCCCGCTGTGGCTCGAGGTCCGCGCGGAAACATGATGTAAGCAAAATGTCATGGAAACAAAACCCCTAAACCCCTGAACCCCTGAGCCTGCCCTGAGCCCTTAATGTCACCTATGGAAACGAAACCCAACACCGATCGCACAGGCCCGTCCACGACCCCGCGCAGTGCCCGTTGTGGAGCATGCACAAAAAAGAGGTCCGCACGGAACTGTCATGGAAACAAAATCCCTAGGGAAACAAAACTCCTAAACTCGAAACCCTAAATGGAAACCATGGAAACGCAACCATGGAAACAAACCCAAACCCGCTCGCACAGGCCCGTCCACGACCCCGCGCAGTGCCCGCTGTGGCTCGAGATCCGCGCGCAGGCGGAGCAGATCGCCCAGGCAGAGCAGTGCCTCGGCTCGTTCATGTTCAGGACCGTGCTGAACCACGACTCGATCGTCGAGGCGCTCTCGTACCACCTCGCGGAGCAGCTGGGGGACGGGTCGATGCCCAACATGCAGGTGTGTTTCTCTTTCTCTGTCTGTCTCTCTCTCTCTCTCTCTCTCTCTCTCTCCTTCTCTGTGTGTGTGTGTGTGTGTGTGTGTGCCATGCACTTCCAGCATGCCATGTACCACCTCGCGGAGCAGCTGGGGGACGGGTCGGTGCCCAACATGCAGGTGTGTGTGTGTGTGTTTGTGTGTGTGTGTTCTGTCTCTTCTCTGTGTGTGTGTGTGTGTGTCATGTTCAGGGCCGTGCTGTGTGTGTGTGTGTGTGTGTGTGTGTGTGTTCGATTTTACAGTCTTGTTGGACGCCTTTAATGGCGTATTAGACTTGTGCTTGCGCACTCAATCCCTGAGGCAGGCCAATACTATCACCCGCACTAGTCCACTCAGTGGATACACATTGACTGTGTCCATCCCACTAGCTCTAGTACATCTGGTCACGCCATGCGTTTTAGTTGTGTGTGTGTCATGTTCAGGGCCGTGCTGAACCACGACTCGATCGTGGAGGCGCTTGCATACCACCTCGCGGAGCAGCCGGGGGACGGGTCGATGCCAAACATGCAGGCGCGTGTCTCTCTTTCTCTCCCTCTCTCTCTCTCCCTCTCTCTCTGTGTGCGTGTTTTTGTGTTTTTGCATGCCATGTACCACCTCGCGGAGCAGCTGGGGGACGGGTCGATGCCCAACATGCAGGCGCGTGTCTCTCGCTTTCTTTCTGTGTGTGTGTGTGTGTGTGTGCGTGTGTGTGTGCACGCCTGCAAGCCATGCACCACCTCGCGGAGCAGCTGGGGGATGGGTCGATGCCAAACATGCAGGTGTGCATGTGTGTATGTGTGTGTGTGTGTGTGTTCTCTCTCTCTCTCTTTTCCTGTGTGTGTGTGCATGCATGTTTGCATGCCATGCACCACCTCGCGGAGCAGCTGGGGGACGGATCGATGCCAAACATGCAGGTGTGCTTGTGTGTGTGTGTGTGTGTGTCATGTTTAAGACCGTACTGTGTGTGTGTGTGTGTGTTTGCGTGCGTGTACGTGTGCGTGTCATGTGTGTGTTTGTGTGTAGTGTGTGTGTGTGTGTGTGCATGCACCCCCTGCAAGCCATGCGTCACCTCTCGGAGCAGCTTGGGGACGGGTCGATGCCCAACATGCAGAAGTTCGTACGTTTGTGTATGTTCTCTCGCTCTCGCTCTCTCTCTCCCTCTCTCTCGCTCTCTCTCTCCCTCTCTCTTTCTCTCTCTCTCTCTCTCTCTCTCTCTCTCTCTCTCTCTCTCTCTCTCTCTCTCTCTCTCTCTCTCTGTGCATGCATGCCTGCAAGCCATGCACCACCTCGTGGAGCAGCTTGGGGACGGGTCAGTCGCCGGCCTCAACTCGGTGCTTGTTGAGCCGTTCCGCCTCGAGTCTCAATGTGCCTGGTGCTCAACCTGCCCTGACACACACACACACACTAACACACACACACACGCGCACACATGGACACACACGCACACACGCATGCACGCACACATGGACACGCATTCACATGCACACACGCGCACACACACACACACACATTTCGGTCCATCCCTCGCCCCGAGGAGGCCGATTTAGATGAGCGGATGCGGGAGTTTATGAATCCTCGGCCAGGCCAGGAGAACCCCAGGTTTTGGCACGAGCTGGCTGACTTCCTTGTCGCCTGTTTTGAGACACGCACCGCGTGCACAGCAATCATGATGGCAGATGGCATGCTAGGGGTCTAATTTTGACAGCTGCCGGCCTCTTTCCTAGGGTCTAATGCGCCATCAAAGGCATCCAACGGACTGTAAAATCGACCACACAAACACGCACACACACACACACATGCACACACGCAGTGGAACAAGCTATTTATGAGCGTGCTCCAAACGTGCGATGACGACATGCACCTGCGCATGGCGATTCGTGAAGACCTGCTCGCGATCCGCACGCGCGACGGTGCGTGCGTTTGTGTGTGTGTGTTTGTGTGTGTGTGTATGTGTGTTTGTGTGTGCACGTGTGTGTGTGCACGCGCGTGTGTGTGTGTGTGTGTGTGTGTGTGTGTGTGTGTGGTGGACGGTTGGGTGCCTGTGGTTTTAGGTCTCGTGCTGATTAGGGGTTGGGGTTGAGCTTTTTTAGGGTTTAGTGCGCATGGCGATCCGTGAAGATCTGCTTGCGATCCGCACGCGCGACGGTGCGCGTGCGTGGTCATTTTTTGCAGCCTGTCGGACGCCCATGTTGGCGCATTAGATATTTGCTTGAAGCTGTGATTGGCTGGTTCAAAACCTACACCACGAACCCTCAACCACAAACCCTCAACCACACACCCTACACCCTAAATATCCTGAACCCTGGACCCTATAGATTAAAACACCTGAGCCCTAAACCCTTACGTCCCACGCGCATCGGACGCCAGGCGTCGTCATCTTGCACCCCCGACCTGCCCCCCCCCCCACACACACACACGCAAGCATGGCAGCACCCACCCACACATGCACAAAGCACACACACACACACACACACACACAACCATCACCGAACGCATACACATGCACATGCATGCACACACACACACAAACACAGACACACACACACACACACACGCACGCACAAACACACACATGCACACACACGCACACACATGCACACAGAACATGACCGCACGCACACACTTGCACGCGCATGCACACACACGCCCCCCCACACACCACACACACACACACATGCCCCCCCACACACACATACACACACACGCAGCCGCGTGCCAAAACCTGTGCGACGCGTTTCTGTACTACAAGGGCTTCCTTGGACTGCAGGTGTGTGTGTGTGTGTGTGTGTGTGTGTGTGTGCCAGAACCTGTGTGGCATGTTTCTGTACTACAAGGGCTTCCTCGGGCTGCAGGTGTGTGTGTGTGTGTGTGTGTGTGTGCATGTGTGTGTGTGCGTGTGTGTGTGTGTGTGTGAGTGTGTGTGAGTGTGTGCATGCGTGTGTGCGTGCGTGCGTGTGTTTGTGTGCGTGTGTGTGTGTGTGTGTGTGTGTGAGTGCCAGAACCTGTGTGTGTATGTGTGTGAGTGTGTGTGTGTGTGAAAGAGTGTGTCCGCGTGTCAGAACCTGTGCAACGTGTTTCTGTCTACGCCATCAAAGGCGTCTGACGGACTGTAAAATCGACCACATACACACACACACACACGCAGGCGCACCGGGTCGCGCACTCCCTGTGGACGCGCGGGCGGCACAGCCTCGCACGCCTGCTCCAGGTGTGGAGTGTGGGGTGTGGGGTATGAATGAGGTGTGGAGTGTGGGAGGGCTTGGGATGTGAACGAGGTGTGTGGTGTGGGCAGGGTATGGGGTGTGAACGAGGTGTGGGGTGTGAATGAGGTGTGGGGTGTGGGCAGGGCATGGTGCGGCAGGGGTGTGGGCAGGGTGCGGGCAGGGTATCTGTTGTTTTGATTGTGCCTCGGAATTGCCACCCCCTCGCCCGCACCCCTACCCCTACCCCTATTCTTTGCCTCGGAATCGCCACCACCACCACCACCCCTCGCCTCGGAATCGCCACCTTCACTCCTACCCCGACCCCGACCCCTGCACCACCACCACCACCCCCACCCTACTACGCAGGCACGCATCTCCAATGTGTCTGCGATGGGCATCCACCCGGCGCGCGTTGACCACGGCACGCGCGTCTTCTTTTCTGAAGAATCTCGTTCGTTTTGTTTCGAGCGTGCCTCCGAATCGACACCCCCCCCCTCCCCTACTGCTACGCAGGCGCGCACCTCCAATGTGTCTGCGATGGGCATCCACCCAGCACACGTTTTCGACCACGGCACGCACGCCCCGCATTGACCTTGCTTTCTGAAGAATCTCGTTTTTTTTTGTTTCGAGCGTGCCTCCGAATCGCCCCCCCCCCCCCCCCTCCCATCCCCTCCCCTCAAAGTACGCAGGCGCGCATCTCCAACGTGTTTGCGATGGACATCCACCCGGCACACGCGTTGACCACGGCACGCGCGCACCCCGCATAGACCTTGTGTTCTAAAGAATCTCGTTTGTTGTGTTTCGAGCGTGCCTCAGAATGGACCCCCCTCCTCCCTAGTGCTACGCAGGCGCACACCTCTAATGTGTCTGCGATGGGCATCCACCCGGCACACGCTGACCACGGCGTACGCATCTTCTTTTCTGAAGAATCTCGTTCGTTTTTTTTCGAGCGTGCCTCCGAATCAACCCCCCCCCCTCCTTTACTGCTACGCAGGCGTGCACCTCCAATGTGTCTGCGATGGGCATCCACCTAGCACACGTTTTTGACCACGGCACGCACGCCCCGCATTGACCTTGTTTTCTTATTGTTTGGTTGTTGATTGCACCACACCCACCCACCCTCCCCTCCAATTACACAGGCACGCATTTCCAACGTCCTTGCGATGGGCATCCACCCAGCATGCGTTTTGACCACGGGCACGCAGTTACAGTTACAGTTACATCGGCTTTCCAGCAAAGACTACCTACGGGCACGCACCCCTCACTTACCTTGTTTTCCTATTTTGATTGTTTTTGTTTGTTGATTGCACCTCACCCACCCACCCTCCTTTCTGCTATGCAGGCTTGCATCTCCAACGTGTTTGCGATGGACATCCACCCGGCACATGCGTTGACCATGGCACGCGCGCCCCCCGCGACGACCTTGCTGTCTGAAGAATCTCGGTTGTTTTGTTTCGAGTGTGCCTCCGAATGGACCCCCCCCCCCTTTCCTCCCCTCCAATTACACAGGTGCGCATCTCCACCGTCTTTGCGACGGACATCCACCCTGCGGCCACAATCGGGAAGGGCGTCATGTGGCGACCCCCTCGGTGACCCTCTTTTCCTGAAGAATTTTCGTGTGCCTTGATTTGATTTGATTTGATCGTACCTCGGATCCCCCCCCCCCTCCCCTCCCCTCCAATTACACAGGCGCGTATCTCCACCGTCTTTGCGGTGGACATCCACCCTGCGGCGACGATCGGGGAGGGCGCATCATGTTTTGACCACAGCACGCCCCTCGTTCTACCTCATTGTACTCCGAAAAATGTCTCCCCTGCCCCCCACCCCACCCCACCCCCACACACACGATCCCCTCCCACCCCCTCCCACCCCTTAAACTACGCAGGCGCGCGCATCTCCAACGTCTTTGCGATGGACATCCACCCGGCGGCGACGATCAGGAAGAGCGGCTTGTTTTACCCCCTCGTTGACCTTACTTTCCTGAAGAAATTTTGGGTTTTGATTTGATGTGATTGTACCTCGGTACCCCCCTCCCCTCCCTCCCCTCCAATTACACAGGCACGCATCTCCAACGTCTTTGCGATGGACATCCACCCGACGGCAACGATCGTCGGTAAGGGAAGGGCGTCATGTTTGACCACAGCACGCCGCCCCTTATTCTACCTCGTTGTACGCCGAAGAAAACCTTCATTTGCTTTCCGTCCCCTCCACCCCACCCCACTCCACCCCGCTGCTACGCAGGCATGCATCCCCAACGTCTTTGCGATGGACATCCACCCGGCACCGACGATCGAGAAGGGCGCAACATGTTTTGGCCACAGCACGCCCCTCATTCGACTTCGTTTTACTCCGAAAAACGTCCAGTTGCTTTGCCCCCCCCCCCCCGACACACACAAACCGCTATTACGCAGGCACGCATTTCCAACGTGTTTGCGATGGACATCCACCCGGCGGCGACGATCGGGAGGGGCGTCATGTTTGACCACGCGAGCGGCGTGGTGATTGGCGAGACGGCGGTCATTGGAGACAACTGCTCGTAGGTCCTAGGCCTAGCTAGTGGGGAGTGACGCGGGGGGGGGGGGGGCACTCCCCATGCGTGTGTGCAAGCATGTGCACACAGACGAGGAGTCGTGTGCACGCCTGTTGCCTGCGCCCCGTGCCCTGTGCTCCGTGCCCCGTGCCCTGTGCCCAGTGCCCTGTGCCCTGCGCCCTGCGCCCTGCGCCCTGCGCCCTGCGCCCTGCGCCCCGCGCCCCGCGCCCTGCGCCCTGCGCACCGCGCCCCGCGCCCTGCGCCCCGCGCCCTGCGCCCCGCGCCCCGCGCCCCGCGCCCCGCGCCCCGCGCCCGCCCCGCGCCACCGCGCCCGCGCCCCGCGCCCCGCGCCCTGTTCCAATGCCCTGCGCCCTGCGGCCCTGCGCCCCGCGCCCGCGCGCCCCGCGCCCGCGCCCCGCGCCCCGCCCCCGCCCCGCGCCCGACGCCCGGCGCCCCGTGCCCGGCGCCCCGCGCCCCGCGCCCCGCGCCCGGCACCCGGCGCCTTGCGCCCCGCGCCCCGCGCCCTGCGCCCTGCCCTGTGTCCTGTGCCCACATGTCGTGTTCCTACAGGCCCGCGGAGGCTGACACGCGACCAGTGATTACCTTTTCGGCTCTACACAGCCAGTTGGCTGTATTCTGGCTGTACTTTGACCTTCCACACAGCTCAACCCATTCACTTGATTGTTAGTCTGACGAGCTCGCTAGGCAGAGCTTGTCAAGAGCTATCTAGTGACCCATATCTGAGGGCAAACTGCCGACGTGAGGCCAACGGTCGACGTGGTCAAAGCATAACCCGGGTGCAAAACAATTAATTAAAATTCATGAACCGGAAATTACTGCATGCGACACCCACTGCGTCGCAGGTTCCTGCACAACGTCACGCTCGGGGGCAACGGCAAGGAGCCCGGCGACCGCCACCCAAAGGTGAATCCAAGCAACGGGTGGCATGGGGGGATTGGTGTTTTTACAGTTTTACATGTACGCGCCCGGAGGACCCCGGGGCGTGGGTTAGGGCCTAGACTAAAAGTCTAGTGGGGCTCAATTAACGGAGGCGCGTTCTCGTCGCCGAGCCCTGGACCCAGCAATGCGGCGCTGCTGGTGACGAGGATCTCCGTGCCGCTGACGAGCGGGGTAAAATACGACTGGCCCGACTCCTGCTAGACTGCCCTCGGTGGAACACTTCAGGAGCGGCTTGCCCGGCGCTGCTATGGCTTGGCGAGTAGCCGCGGCGCTGCCACGGCCCGTGCTGGGAGACGGCCCTTTTCCTCCCCCATGCAGGACGCCATGCGGCACCGATCTCGACGAGTTGATCGACGAGCGGAGGAGCTGGCGCCCGTCAATGCATGCTGGACATTGGTCAAGATGGCTGCCCGTGGAGGCGGGCTACCATCACGGCTTCAGCGGTGGCGACCGCCGAGGCAACACAGAGTAAATCCGCTTCACCAATCGCAGCGTTCGTCACCGCGCTCATCCTCGGGGTCGCTCGTCTGCCGGTGACTGGCGTTGGAAGGTCTTCAGGCAGCCTCCATGACAACTCTGTCGTCCATGCACCCCTGGAGGGTGGGACCTGGCCATGCATGAGGCATGGGGCGCCGGCTGAGCCCCATGCAAACGAGAGCTGGACAGCCATGCACTGCCAGGCGGGGACCGCTCTGCCCACTGGCCACAAGGCCACTACTGTGACCCTGAGGAAGGTCCTCTCCTATATGCTCCTTGCCAGACATGTCTCTCAGAGACCGCTGTTTGGGGTAGTCTAGCCGGCGGGAGCGGTAGTCTATCGGCCGGGAGCCGGCGGTACTCTAGTACTGAAGTGTGCTGGAGTATCGGCGGGTGTCTCTAGTAGAAGAGTAGCCTGCTTAGCTGGAAACCCCGTGTTACTGTTACTGGGGCTCTACTGGGAGAACCCGCAAGGCCACGCAGCGCGCCAGCCTACCATGCTGGGGGGGGATTGGTGGGACAAAGGAGGGTGGCGGGAGAGTGGTGGGAGAAAGGTGGGACAGAGGTGGGAGAGAGGTGGCAAGGGCACACACACACGCAACCACCACCACCACCACCACACGCACTCACACACCATGGCCCCCAAATCCTGAACCCGTAACCACTCGCTCCAAATATGCACAGCTTGGGTGCGACGTTTCGGTGTCGGCGCGCGACCCTGCACACTTGACCCCAAACCTGGAACCCTAAACCTTCAACCCCAAACCCCAACCACTTATCCCTAAACCCTAAGACCCGAATCCCAAACCTTCCACACTCGACACTAGCCGTTAACCCCAAACCCACACCCCTGCCTACCCCAAACCCTTAACCCTGAACCCTAAGTTTAGATTGACCCTAAACCCTTAAAAAAACGCGCAGCTTGGGTGCGACGTGTCGGTCGGGGCCCTGAACCCTAAACTCTAACCACTGAACCCTCAACCCTATGACCTGAGTCCTAAAACTTCAAAACTCGGCCCTAGACCTAAACCTTTAACCCCCACCCCGCCTTAACCCAATGCGCAGCTGGGGCGCGACGTGTCTGTCGGCGCGGGCGTGTCAATCCTCGGCAACATCCGAGTCGGCGACGGCGCCAAGATCGGCGCGGGAAGCGTGGTGCTGCGCGAGGTGTGTGTGTGTGCGTGTGTGGGTGTGTGGGGGGGGCGGTGTGTGTGTGTGTAGGGGGGGGTGAGGATTGGCACGGGCAGCGTGGTGCTGCGCGAGGTGGGTGTGGGTCTGGGTGTAGGTGTGGGTGTATGCGTGTGTGTGTGTGCATGTGTGTGTGTGTGTGTGTGGTGTGTGTGGTCGGCGACGGCCCCAAGATCAGCGCGGGCAGCGTGGTTCTGCGCGATGGTGGGTGGGTGGGTGGGTGCGTGTGTGTGTGGGTGGGTGTGGGGCGGTGTGTGGGGGTGTGTGGGGGTCAGGATCGGCGCGAGCAGCGTGGTGCTGCGCGAGGTGTGTGTGTGTGTGTGTGTGTGTGTGTGTGTGTGTGCGTGTGTGTGGAGAGCGGTGTGTGTGTGGGGGGGTCGGCAACGGCGCCAAGATCGGCGCGGGCAGCGTGGTGCTGCGCGCGGTGTGTGTGTGTGTGCGTGTGT
>VFSX01000117.1:300114-330114 GCA_016618255.1 Chlamydomonas sp. UWO 241 | reverse complement strand
CACGCTGTGTGGGGTGGCAGGGGCGCCCGCTGCTCTTCAGCACATAAGACGTTGGATTGGATTGACTAACAGAGGGCCAGCTAGGGCGGGCTGCTGAGCCATGTCTACAGTCTTCACAAATTGACGTTTGGAGCAACGTTGTTGCGCAGTTGTTTTGAAATGTGTAAAGGCAAGGGCTGCTACTCTCGCAACGCTGACACGCAGCGGTCGCTCAACCAGACCAGATGATGTAAATGGCTCCTGCGCCTGCGCTATTTCTGGTATCAACCATGGCAAGGCCCCCACCACTTTCTCGTTCTTGAACTGATGATGATGGATGTTACAGTCAGGGACACCTCTAAAGGCGTATAAGACCGTGCTCGGCGCGTATGGCCCGAGCACCTTACTGAGATGGCTGGCTGTTGGTGGTAGGGAACCCCAACTCTGTGGGCGTAGGTCCCCTACCGCAGCGACAGCAAACGCTTGTTGAAGAACGCATGTGGGGAAACGGAAACGCGAGGCAGGTAAATCGCAATCGCCAAATAGGTGTGTTCCTTGAATTTATACTATGTGACTGCGCAGGCCGCAGGTGTGCCTGATGCTAGTCCCCGCCGCCGCCGTGCCCGCAGCAATCTTCATGCAGGCTCCCTTCCAGCAGCCACAGGCTCCGCAACAATAGCTCCAGTAGCTCCGCTCCAATTGCATCGTCAACTCCCCAACGAATCAACGCTGTGCTGGCACGAGGCCCGGCCCCTGTGCTGTGCTGGCGCGAGGCCCGGCCCGCACCCTCCGCTGTGCTGGCGCGAGGCCCGGCCCCTGTGCTGTGCTGGCGCGAGGCCCGGCCCGCACCCTCCGCTGTGCTGCGCGAGGCCCGGCCCCTGTGCTGTGCTGGCGCGAGGCCCGGCCCGCACCCTGTGCTGTGCTGGCGCGAGGCCCGGCCCGCACCCTCCGCTGTGCTGGCGCGAGGCCCGGCCCCTGTGCTGTGCTGGCGCGAGGCCCCCGGCACCCTGTGCTGTGCTGGCGCGAGGCCCGGCCCGCACCCTGTGCTGTGCTGGCGCGAGGCCCGGCCCCTGTGCTGTGCTGGCGCGAGGCCCGGCCCCTGTGCTGTGCTGGCGCGAGGCCCGGCCCGCACCCTGTGCTGTGCTGGCGCGAGGCCCAACCCGCACCCTCCGCTGTGCTGGCGCGAGGCCCGGCCCCTGTGCTGTGCTGGCGCGAGGCCCGGCCCCTGTGCTGTGCTGGCGCGAGGCCCGGCCCGCACCCTCCGCTGTGCTGGCGCGAGGCCCGGCCCCTGTGCTGTGCTGGCGCGAGGCCCGGCCCGCACCCTCCGCTGTGCTGGCGCGAGGCCCGGCCCCTGTGCTGTGCTGGCGCGAGGCCCGGCCCGCACCCTCCGCTGTGCTGGCGCGAGGCCCGGCCCCTGTGCTGTGCTGGCGCGAGGCCCGGCCCGCACCCTCCGCTGTGCTGGCGCGAGGCCCGGCCCCTGTGCTGTGCTGGCGCGAGGCCCGGCCCGCAACCTCCGCTGTGCTGGCGCGAGGCCCGGCCCGCACCCTGTGCTGTGCTGGCGCGAGGCCCGGCCCCTGTGCTGTGCTGGCGCGAGGCCCGGCCCGCACCCTGTGCTGTGCTGGCGCGAGGCCCGGCCCGCATGCTGTGCTGTGCTGGCGCGAGGCCCGGCCCGCACCCTCCGCTGTGCTGGCGCGAGGCCCGGCCCCTGTGCTGTGCTGGCGCGAGGCCCGGCCCGGCCCGCACCCTCCGCTGTGCTGGCGCGAGGCCCGGCCCCTGTGCTGTGCTGGCGCGAGGCCCGGCCCGCACCCTGTGCTGTGCTGGCGCGCGGCCCGCACCCCCGCTGCGCTCCATGCATGCGCAACGCTCTTTCCTCCATGCACGTCGCCCATGCGACTCGTCAGCAAATCTCCCCCCCCCCCGCTGTCTCACCATGGGCATGCTGCCCATACTGCCGCCCTCGTTGCATTCCTGGCCATCTGCTCTGCATGCATGGCCGTCAGGGTCGTCATGGTGGCGGCTGTTCCCCCCGGCGTCCGCATGCCCCCGCCTGACGCCGCCCCCGGTAGCGCTCCCCAGACCGTTGCATGGTCGGGGGTGCAGCGCGCACGGGGGTTGAGGGTTCGGGCACCACGATGGCGGCTGCCTTCTCCGCTGTCGCTGTCGCTGTCGCCCCGCTGCTGTGCCTGGTGCTGGTCTGCGCATCAAACATTTCCCGCATATCTGCCCGCATGGCCTGCATCTCTCCCCGCATGGCCTGCATCCCTGCACGCATGGCCTCCATCTCTGCACGCATCCCCTTCACGAGATCCCCCCCCTCTCGCTGCCCTCTCCGCTGCCGCTGCCTCCCCGCTGCCTGGCTGCTGCCCGCCCGCTGCCTCGCCGCCGATCGGTCCGCTGTGGGCGGCGAGGGCGGCGGCTTTCCTGATGGACGCTCTTGTAGGCGGAGGCTGTCGCGCCATCGCCATCGCTTGTTATTTAGAACTGAGCATTAGGCAGATCGAGGTGGTAGCAATTATATAGGATACAAGAACTATCCATCGAGCACACCCAAAACGCTCGCGCCGTGGCCACGACCCCACGGGCCTCCCCCATCCCATGTGGGTAGAACACCGCTGTGTCGACAGGCTCCATGTGAAACCTGCGGACACCATTCTACACAGCAGGCTCCAGGGGACCCGCCTGTGCCGCGGCCAATACACAGACCGTGGTCCCTCCCGGGGTTTGGTTCGTATGGGTGATAAACAGCGCACACACAATGCTGGATGGAGATCTGAGGGCACGACGCTGGAGGACCCGATGAATCGTGCTGTACACGTGCTTTACAAACATAAGCCTTGCCTGGTGACTGACTACCCAGCCCCCCCCCTCGGCTGTGGCGTGAACAAGCGAGTGCTGCCACTCGACGCCAGGCACACGCGTGCGCACACGCCCCCTCTCTGCGGCGGCAGCACAGGCCGCGTTTGGCGCACCGCCACCCCTGTGCACAGCTGGTGCCGCGACCCCGTGGCACGCTACTGGCCAGGCCGTGCCTTGCGCGCTGGGGTGGTGGTGTGTGTGTGGGGGGGGGGGGCGTCGTGTCGCGGCCGCCCCCCCCCCCCCCCGCGTTCTGCCGCAGCCGCTGGTGCTGAGACTGGCCCGTGACCCGGCTGGTCTCGGCATCTACCACGCGCCGAGCCAGGCCGAGGTCTCTGCCTGGTGGTCATGTCACCAGTTGTTTCGCTTCGGCTCCCGGTGGAATGATGCCCTACCACATTCACAACGCCTGAGGCGGTGCCTCAGGCATCCCATTCCATGGCGCGGATCAGGCGGCGCATCAGGCGCTCCGACCGCCTGAGGCGCCGCCTGAGGCGCACCCACGATCGCCTCAGGCGTTATCCAAACCGCCTCAGGCGCCACACCGGCCGCCTCAGGCGCCCACCACCGCCTGAGGCGCACCCCGGACCGTCTCAGGCGTTATGACTGCATTCCATGGCGCGGATCAGACGTTGGGATTGTGGTAGGGTTGGCTCCATCCGGGCCTCACGGCCCACTCCCCAATCTCAACCCGAAAGCGCACTGTGTCGGGTTGCGGGCTGGCAAACGGAAGCACTGCACGTCACCCCTCGTTGCCGTCGTGGTGGTCCACCCCCCGCCGCAGGCTGGCGGTCATGGTCACCCCCCGTTCCGCCGCAGCCCCGCTGGTGTTGAGGCTGGCCCGCGACCCGGACGGTCGCAGCATCTACCACTCAGCCGGAGTCGCGGGCGGGTGGTCATGGTCACCCCCCGTTGCCATTGTCAGTCGTCAGGTGCGGCATCTCCCGGGCGAGCCACTCGCGCAGCGCGGCCGCGCAGATCTCGGTGTCGGTTGGGGACAGGTTGAACGTCTCGCTGATCTCGCCGGCGAGCGTGTCCACCGTGTCGACCTGCGCACGCGCAACAGTGGCGAGTGGCCTTGGTGTCAGGTGTCTTGCCACGCCCACGTGTAGCCAACGCCTTAACTCGCGCCCCGGGGTCCTCCTGGCGCGTACAGGTGAATCCTGCAAATCCCACATCTGGGTCGAACGTGAAGTTGATTGTACACCTGAACGCGGGATCGCCTCCCTTCGTGGGTACGGGCGCCCCAAGCAGCCCTCGAGCAGACCACAATCAGGCCCCAATCAGGCCCCTTCAGCTCCCTATCAGGTCCCAAGTAGGACCCCCCCTAACACGACCCCAAGCTGCCACACACGCGACAGCGGCACAGCTCACGATTAGCCTCACTGATGCTGATGCTGATCTGGTAGGCTGGCGCGCTGCGTGGCCTTGCAGGCTCTCCTAGTAGAGCCCCCCTAGACGTGTAACCTAGGCCGTCACTCGCGCCCCGGGGTCCTCCGGGCGCGCACATGTATATGCTGCCTGTTAGGTGCGTCACACACGACTGTAAAACCCATCATGTAAAACAGCCCACCTCTGGGTCAAACGTGAAGTCGATTGTGCGCCTGAGCGCGGGCTCGCCCCCCTCGGTGGGTGCGGGCGCCCCAAGCAGCCCTCAAGCAGACTCTAATCAGGCCCCAATCAGGCCCCAAGTATGACCCAAACACGCCAACTGCCACACGCGCGACAGCGGCACAGCTCACGCACCTCTGGGTCAAACGTGAAGTCGATTGTGCGCCTGAACGCGGGCTCGCCCCCCTCGGTGGGCGCGGGCGCGCCGCTGCTGCTCGCCTGGGTCATGACCAGGCGGAAATTCATCTTCCCGTCCTTCACCTGCGAGCAGGCGGGCGGGCGGGCGGGCGGAGGGGGTCGGCCCAGGTGTCGCGTCCACACAGAGAGAGTCTCACCCATCTTCCGAGCCGACAAACACGGGTAAGTTTTTGGGGGCGTTGCTCCCGTTTTGGGGCGGGCAGGTGGTGGCAGCACAGGCACGCAGCAGACGCGTTGTGACGACGTGTAGAGCATGCGACAGCAACAGGTACAGTGCGTGCACGCGCACACACGCAGCCCCCTCGACGCCACACGCATGCACACGCGCGTCAGCCGCCCACCCACCCACACGCCCGCGGCGCACGCACCAGCGACAGCGACACAGTGCGCCACGTGTGTATGCGCGCGCGCCCGCACACACAGCCCCCCCTCTAAGAAAACACGCATGCACACGCATGCACAAACGTCAGCCAGTCAGCCACCCACATTACACCACATTCACGCACCTGCCCCCCAAACTCGAACTCGTAGTCCTCCCCGCGCAGCTTTCCGACCGCGATCGGGGCGTCGGCGCTCGCCTCGAGGCCCGAGGGGTCGCCGTCCGGTAAGTCGTCGGTCGCGCGCGTCGTCGACGACGTGCCCATGCCCATGCCGCTCATACCGCTCATGCTGCTCATGCCCCCCATGGCGTCGTGCAGCGAGCGGTTGGACCCGTTGAGCGACGACGCCGCGAGGGCCGACAGGCCGAGCGGGTGGAGCGCGGAGCCGAGCGTGGAGCCAAAGTCGAGCGACGAGCCCATGTTGTTGGCGCTCGACGAGCCGCCGCCCGCCTCGCCGTTCATCGTCACCTTGCGCGGCAGCGCCAGGAACGGGTCGACGAGCAGCTCCTCTGCGGTCGGGCGCGACCCGCCCGCTGGCGGTTCCGCGAGGCACTTGCCTACGAACGCGCGCGCCTCGTCGTCCTCCACCTCGGCCAGCAGCGCGTCGCGCTCGGAGCAGTGCTGCGGGTCGAGCTGCTTGAGCGTGAGCAGCTCCAGCATGCACAGCCCAAACGCAAACACGTCGATTGACACGCTCAGCTCGGCCGTGCCGCACGGACGCTCGGCGCCCTGCCAGCGGTACGGCACCAGCGTCGCGAGCCCGATGTCGCCGATCTTGATCTCGCCGCTGTTGCCGTTCACGTAGATCTTGTCGCACCGCAGGTCGCCGTGCGTGATGGGCCGCTCGAGCGTGTGCAGGTAGTGCAGCCCCCGCAGGATCTGCCGTGCCATGCGCTTCACAGCCTTGAGGTCCAGCTGCGGGTAGTGCGCCCGGAATTGGCGCAGGTTGCCGCTCGTGAAGAGCTCGGTGATGAGGTTGATGCACACGCCGCTGTCGTCCTCCCAGCACTTGAACGACCGGATGATGTTGGGGTGGTCCAGGTACAGGTTGGTCTTGATGTCGTCGCCCAGGCGCGCCAGCTCCCCGTCCGACAGGTGTATTGAGTCGGCCGTGTACTTGCTCCACGCGACGTCGATACCTATCTGCACTCCCCGAATCGCGCGCGGAGTGCGCTGGGTTAGTTGCATGGGGCAGAGGGGGGAGGGAGGCGGCGCATGCACATGCGTCGCCATGCATGGCACGCGCAGCATGGATGCGCACCTGGCTGTCAAACGCCTTGTGGCAGCTCTTGAATTTGCCTCGCCCGACCATCTCTGGGTAGCGGTGGTACCGCCCCTCGGGGTCCACCTCCACCACCTCGACGTCCTCATGGTGCGGAGAGCCATTGCTCTCCTGCTCCGCTCCACCCATGCTGATTAAGCCTGCCGCCTGGCACCGCCGTCACGCGGCACGCTGCCCGCCCTGTGCCCCCGTCGTGGTGGTGGACGCCGCTATAGATGCCACAGCCACCGCTACCTGCGCTGCTGACTGAATGAGCTAGCCTCGAATGGAGACGTCGATCGCCAGTGCCTTGTCCGGCCCTACTGTCCTGGACCGTGGACCGCTGCTCCGCTGTCCTAAATGTCGTCGAGGCGCAGGGCCCGGGGAAGGGGGAGCGCCGCCGCCTAAAAGGGCCGCTAGAGACCTGTAGCCAGACTGCGGGGGTCCACCGCCGCCGCGGGTGGCCTGTGGAGTGCCTTGCTGCGCCTTACAATATCACGTAGCTGGAGGGGAGACTCGAGGCAGGTCGGTTCGAGTTGGTGTTGGCGAAACAGACCAAACCCTGAACCCCAACACTGGCGGCAGAACTGAGGCAGCGCGCGTCATACATGGTGGGCCCTTACATGTAGGGCATCCATGGTGGGCATGCATACATGATCATCAATCGATTGGCTTAAATTGATTGGTGATGGTGGGCGATCTCAGCTGGCGGACGCAAGCAGTGTGCGCTTACCACCCTGTGTGCGCCGGCCACTCCGTAGCTGTAACTGTCCAGGGAGTCAGAGAGAGTGTGCCCCCTTTGGGGCCTGGGTGCACGCTGCTCGCCTGTCCACGCACGACAGATGGCAACTGCTGACAGATGGCAGGAGCGCCTCGTTCGGGCCGTGGTTGAGGACGTGGTTGCGGACGCGGTTGGGGACTTGCATATTATAATGTGGGCGAGCCTCGTCGTGCAGTCACACCCTCACTGAGTTAGTCAGTCGGAAACGTAACAACACCGGCATCACTGGCGCCTCGAAGTCAGGGGAAGTCGGGGGGGCTCCCTCGCCGACCCCTTTTTTAGTAAGCAAAAATTGTGTTTCAGGGTTACACAGCTGATGATGATGATGGATGTTACAGTCAGGGACACCTCTAAAGGCGTATAAGACCGTGCTCGGCGCCATATGGCCCGAGCACCTTACTGAGATGGCTGGCTGTTGGTGGTAGGGAACCCCAACTCTGTAAAGAGCGTGGGCGCACCCCTAGGTCCCCTACCGCAGCGGCAGCAAACGCTTGTTGAAGTCGGTGAGCGCATGTTGGGAAACGGAAAACGCAAGGCAGGTTCGTCGCCAATTGCCAGAAGAGACATCCCCCCGTGGGGAGAAAGGCCAAGACGTGGCCGAAAAGGATATCCAGCCGGGCCGCAACCTCTAACGTGTTAAGGGGTTTTCTAACTGGGATTTCAACCAGCATTCACAGGATTCTCAACCTGTTACCCTTAACCCGGCTCTGAGCAGAAGCTGACCCCTTGTAGTTGCACCGAGCACGACATTGGACGTGTCGCAGGCCCCCCCCCTGCTGAAGGGGGGAGGCACAGAAGGACTCGGTGAGGGGCACATCCCTAAGCCTAACTACCTAGAAAGGGGCTGGAAAAGGCGGTCAGTAGTGACCAACAGTGTGGGATTTGGTGATAGGTTAGAAAGCAAGCTTGCCCCCCGGTTATAGCGGATAAATATGTTCCTTCTGCATACTCCGTTTTGAGGTCGTCATCTTTGAGGCAGCTTTCACGTGTGAGACCCAGCGTGGGCATTTCTCAGGTGCGCCAGCTGCGGTGCACTGCAAACGGCACAGTCCACCGCAGCTCCTCGGGAACCCACGCTTGGGTCCCCGCCACTATCGTGGCTGCCTCATTGACTCCTAATTCAAAACATCGTTCGCTTCAGGTCAATTATTCCTCCCGATCCTCTACCATCTCCAGGCTTGTGTTACGTATATCAAGGCACGAGACCAGAAAGTTGGCCATGTCACGCCAAAAACAAGGGTAAAGTAGCCCCGGGCTGGGGTTCATAAACGCCCGCATCTTCGCATCCAAGCCTTTATCGTCCCCAGGGACGCTCAGGAAAAGGGTGTGGAACTGTACGCGTGTCTCCGTATACGCTGGACACTCAAAAATCACGTGTGCCTCATCCTCCCGCATGCCACAAAGGCGACAGAGCCTCTGGCTGCGTGGCTCTGCCTGCGCCGTGTGGCGCCCCTTCTCTATCTGCAGTTCATGCAGCCCCATTCTAAAGCGTGCGAGTGTCGTGATCTGGGCGGCGCTGTTCAGCCCCGTCCAGAGCATTGGTGCGCCGCCACAGTCGTCTGCCATCCACCGCAAGTAAGTAAGCATCTTGAAGCGGTGTGACCATGAGTCAGGCACTGAGCGGACGACGCTGAGCTGGTTGGCGTCCTCTGGCAGCTCTGGTGTGCTGGTCTCTGATGCCAGCCAACCTGCCGCTGCTGTCTCTAGCAGGCGGGCGATGCCCCCCGCCTCCTGGCCCCACACCAGCGTGTGCCCCACTGTGCTGAGGCACTCGCTCAGCTGTGCCACCCAGCTCTCTCGCACGCCACCCGCCGCTAGCTCCCAGCTCTCCCGCATTGCCGCCTTCAGCAGATCGCCATCCGGCCGCCGTAGCGCTTTCGCCCAGAAGCGCGCCGCCTGCCGCAGCCAGTCGGTCGACAGCGGTCGCCAGCCCACCTCCGTCGCCAGCAGCGATAGCTGTTGCCCACACCTGCGAATACGGAGGGCCTCGCGCACAGATTGCAAGTGCAGGGCTTCCATGGCGCGCCACTTGCGGCGCGCCGCCTTGGAGGGGCCCCCGTCCCCTCCAGCCAACCCCCACTTGTCGGCTGCCCCCGAGAAGATCCCCTGTACCCCCATGCCCGCCCCCGCCATCAACCCTGGGCCCCAGATCTCGCACCCGTAGTTAATTACAGGTCGCACCAGTGCGTTGAACAGGTGCGCCTTTACTCCCACGTTGTGGAGGCCCATGGCATCGTATCTGCGTGCTAGGGCGAAGCGTGCACGCTGGCCCGCCCCCTGCCTCTGCTCCAGCCCCGCGCCTATTGCCCGACGGCTCCCAAAAAGCATGCCCAGATATTTAAACTCGTGATTGATGGGCAGGTCCATACCAGCGTACTTCAGGGTCACCCTTCCCCTGGCGCTCGTGACCGGGCAGTACTGGTCGTTAAACACCACCCCCTCAGATTTGCGGACATTGACAGTGAGAGCGTGCGTCCTGCAAAAAACGTGAAGTGCATCTAGCAAGCGCTGGAGCGCCTCCGGCGTCTCTGCCATGAGCACGAGGTCATCTGCATACAAGAGTAACCGTAGGAGCCGCCTGTTTGCTCCTGTCCCTAGGGGGACCCCGACCTCTGGCATCTGTGCGTCAAGCTCCCCTTCTAGTGAGTCGATAAACAGCCCAAACAAAAGCGGCGACATTGGGTCGCCCTGCATGACCCCCTGGCGTGTGGTGAAGCCTGGTCCCACCGTGCCGTCTATGCGCACGCACATGCCAGCCCCATCGTACAGTGATGTCAGGGCTGCTAAAAACGCCCCCCCCACCCCCAGGCTCTTAAGGCACTCCCACATGAGCTGCCGATGCACGCAGTCGTATGCCTTTCTAAAGTCGATGAAGGCAGTATACAGCGGTTTTCGCTCATGGCTGCGCCTCTCAATCATGTGCTGTAGGATGAAGGCATTGTCAGGGGTCCCCCGCCCCTTCCGGAACCCTGCCTGCCCGGCGGCTCTATGGCCGCCCTTCTCAGCAAGGTCGTCTAGTCTGCGGAGTAGCACCAGACTATAGAGCTTAGCAAGCGCCCCACCCACCGTGATGCCCCTATAGTTGTCCCGCTCGTCCAGATTGCCTTTCTTCGGCACCGGCGTGACTGCCCCCATGTGCCATGCTTTGGGATACCCCTCGCGGAAGACCCGATTGAGTAGATGTGTGATCGGTTCAAGCAGCGCGTGTTGCGGCTCGCTCCCCTCCACATCTCCCCCACCCCCTGTGTCCTCCTCCCCAGTCCATGCCCTTTGATAAAATTCCACCGGTACGCCGTCCACGCCCGGCGCTTTGCCCGCCGCCATGCCCAGGAGGGCTGCTCATGATCAGCGTTGAATTCTGTGCTCAATCCAAGCGTTGAGTACTCGTGCCCGCTGCTTATTTCCTTCGGAGGCATCCGAAAACGGGTTCCCTCCCTCCTGCAGCTCCCCATGGGCATGCTCGCCCCCAACCAGGCCCTCAAAGTAGGTCGTCCACCCCTCTACATCCCTCAGCCCCCCTCCCTGGCTCCCTGGTTTAACCTTGCGCCAGAATTTCCTGGGGGCGCCATGCATGTGTTTGAGCATAGCGTCGTACTCCTGGGCCTCCCATGCCCGGCGCACGCGTCGCGTGGTCTGCCTATACGCCCTGAACGCTGCTGAGGTCAGCGTCGACTGCGCCCCGTGCGCCCTCTCGGCCTCTCGATACGCCTGCCGTGCCTCCTTGCACTCCTGGGCATACCATGTGTTGTGTGGTCGCACTGATGCGCCCCCCCCCCCTGGTTTTACCAGCACCGCCCCAGCCGCCCCTGACGCGTGCAGCGCCCGCGCTGCCCGCTCAACCGCCCCTTCTAGGAGCGCCTGCTCCTCATCTACCGTGGGGGCCTCCCGCGCCCCCTTGATCTCTGCCGCCACCCCCTGCAGCTCCCGTGCGTAGGCACGCTCCCCCCCCTCAGGCCACCTAAATCTAGTTGGCGTGGTGCATGGCATGGTAGGGTGTGGCGTGGCGACCGCCTCACCGGCCGCCTCGCCCATGGTCAGCACAACTGGGCAGTGGTCAAAGGACCCCTTCCAGCCTGGCAGGGTGGGGATCGTATGCACCCTGAGCTAGAGAAAAGGATGGAGAGAAAGAGCCCCCCCCTCCCCTTCCCCATCTCCTCCTCTATCTATTCGGCCGCCGCCGCCGTCACGAGTGCTTGCCCAGCTCCATCTTCTTGCGAATGAGCCTCTCGCCCTGGTACACGAACGAGTCGATGATGGTTAGGCGCATGCTCCGGGGCCTGTTCCTTCCAACAAGCCACCACCACCTGCTCTATCTATTCTGACACAGCAGTCTCCTACGAGCCCAGGCCACAGCCCCTGCCCTGTGCCATATTCGGCCGCCGCCGCCGTCACGAGTGCTTGCCCAGCTCCATCTTCTTGCGAATGAGCTTCTCGCCCTGGTACACGAACGAGTCGATGATGCCCGACACGGTGAACACGCCGCCGACGATCGCGCACACGTTGGTCACAAAGTGGAGGAACGATGACGAGCGCTCGGTGATCTTGACCTTGATGGGCGAGAGGTCGTAGAAGAAGAAGACGCCGGGCAGCGTGCGCCCCGCGCCGGGCGCGCTGCACACACACGCACACAAGCACGGGAACGTCAGATCGGGCTTTGGCGTAGCACCCGAGGAAGCATTGGCAGGATCCCAGCCAAGGCCTCACGCACGGGTGCGGCAACGCAGGTCGGGCTTCTGGCGTAGCACTCAAAAGGATTGGCAGAGCACCCCCTGCCAGCATCCCCCTCCACACAAACACACAACACCCCTCGTCTCACCTCTCCCTGAAGTTCTCCGTTACGCTGAACTGGTTGGTGCTGACCGTCGCGTTGGTGCGCGACGAGTACGCAGTCGGCACGACCTGTATAATATGGCGCGTGGAGGGCAGGTGTGTGTGTGTGTGTGTATGTGGTGTGTGTGTGGGGGGGGGGCTGCGATTAAAGCCCTTAAGTGGAGGCTGCGATTGAGGCTGGCATGTGTGTGTGTGTGTGTGTGTGTGTGCGGTTTGTGTCGCGTTGGTGCGCGATGAGTATGCAGTCGGCACGACCGGTAAAACAAGGGCAGGTGTGTGTGTGAGTGTGTGTGTATGTCTCTGGGTGTTTTTCGACTTCTGAAACGATTGCTGGTGTGTGCTTTAGTTGATGATGATGATGGATGTTTCAGTCAGGGACACCTCTAAAGGCGTATGAGACCGTGCTCGTCGCGTACGGCCCGAGCACCTTACTGAGATGGCTGGCTGTTGTTGGTAGGGAACCCCAACTCTGTAAAGAGCGTGGGCGCACCCCTAGGTCCCCTACCGCAGCGGCAGCAAACGCTTGTTGAAGTAGGGGAGCGCATGTGGGGAAACGGAAATGCGAGGCAGGTCCATCGCCAATCGCCAAAAGAGATATCCCCCCGTGAGGAGAAAGGCCAAGACGTGGCCAAAAAGGATATCAAGCCGGGCCGCAACCTCTAACGTGTTAAGGGGTTTTCTAGCTGGGATTTCAACCAGCATACACAGGATTCTCAACCTGTTACCCTTAACCCGGCTCTGAGCAAAAGCTGACCCCTTGTTGTTGCACCGAATACGACATTGTACGTGTCGCAGGCCCCCCCCTGCTGTAGGGGGGAGGCACAGGAGGGCTCGGTGAGGCGCACATCCCTAAGCTTAACTACCTAAAAAGGGGCTGGAAAAGGCGGTCAGTCGTGACCAACAGTGTGGATTTGGTAATAGGTTAGAGAGCAAGCTTGCCCCCCCGGTTATAGCGGATAAATATGTTCCTTCTGCATACTAGTTAGCACAGGCACGAGCCGTAATCCAGGTTGCCCGTGCGGTGGGAGCTGCAACGAATGTCTCTCTCTGTGTGTCTGGACACAAGCTGTCGTGACGTTTTGTGTCCAATCCCCCTTTTCCCGCCACTACGTCGAAAAGGTGTTTGCGCCCCCCTCCCCCGTCTGCGGAAGTACCACCCGGCTACCATTTTGAGGAGATGCCACCCAGCTACCGCACAGGTGCCACCCAACTACCATCCAACTACCACCCAGCTACCACCCAGCTACCACCCACCTACCTTTAGGAAGTACTGGAACATGCCGGTGGGCGCGACCGTGCCAGCCGGAATGAGCTGCTTCCCGCCCTTGGTGCCATCCAGAGGGTTCTTCATCCCGGGGTACGTGTCTCCAAACGAGAGCTGCGGCCAGGGAGACAGGCAGGCGGGTTGACGGTGGGCATGAGAGATGAGAGAGAACAGAGAGGAGGGCAGGTATAGGTAGGTGAGAGACATGAGATAGAACACAGAGAGAGTGGCGCCCTTTGTGCCATCCAGAGGGTTCTTCATCCCGGGGTCGGTGGCGCCAAACGAGAGCTGCGGCCAGACGCAGATGGACAGGCGGGCAGGCAGACAGGTAGGTAGGTGACGGAGATAAGATAGAGAACACAGATAGAGTGGCGCCTTATTATAAGTGCCATCTGGATAACACTGGATCCGGACAGAGGACTCCTCATCCCGGGGTAGGTGTCACCAAACGAGAGCTGCGACCAGAGAGACAGGCAGGCAGTGGATGAGATGAGAGAACAGAGCGGAGGGCAGGTAGGTGCCAGAGATGAGGTAGGTGACAGAGATGAGATAGAACACGGAGAGAGTGGTGCCCTTGGTGCCACCCAGAGGGTTCTTCATCCCGGGGTAGGTGGCGCCAAAACGAGAGCTGCAATCAGACACAGATAGGCAGGCAGGCAGGCAGGTTTTAGGTAGGTGAGAGAGACGAGATAGAACACAGAGAGGGCGCCTTATTATAAGTGCCATCCATATTACTCTTCATTCTGGGATATATAGAGACAGGCAGGCGGGTTGAAGGCAGGTGTGAGAGATGAGAGAGAACAGAGAGAGAGTGGTGCCCTTGGTGCCATATGCATGGGGTGTCTTCATCCCGGGGTATCACCAAACGAGAGCTGCAATCAGACACAGACAGGCAGGCAGGCAGGTTTAGGGAGGCATGTAGGCAGGCAGGAAGGCAGGCAGGTTTCAGGTAGGTGAGAGAGATGAGAGAGCACACAGAGAGAGTGGTGCCCTTGGTGCCATCCAGAGGGTTCTTCATCCCGAGGCAGGTGTCGCCAAACGAGAGCTGCGACCAGGCAGGCGGGTTGGAGGTAGGCGAGATGAAAAAGGCAGGCTGCATGTGGGTGAGCGAGCAGAGAGAGAACGGAGAGAGAGAGAGATAGAGAGAGAGAAAAAGAGAGAGAGAGAGTGTGTGAGAGAGAAAGGGAGACAAGAGGGGGAGAGCACCACAACCCTAACCCCCTCAAACCCTCAACCCTTGAACCCACGCACACTCCCATGCACACCGAGGCCGATTTAGATGAGCGGATGCGGGAGTTTATGAATCCTCGGCCAGGCTAGGAGAACCCCAGATTCTGGCACGAGTTGGCTGACTTCCTTGTCGCCTGTTTTGAGACACGCACCGCGTGCACAGCAATCATGATGGCAGATGGCATGCTAGGGGTCTAATTTTGACAGCTGCCGGCCTCTTTCCTAGGGCCTAATGCGCCATCAAAGGCGTCCAACGGACCGTAAAATCGACCACTGCTCGACTCCCAGTGCACGCCCCCCCCCCCCACGCTCCCGAACTTAAGCTTCTGAGTACATCTCAAACCTTACTGAGCTTCGGAGGCTTTTAAGTGCGCGCGTGTGGTGGCGGTGCGTGACAAGTCAATGTGCGCCCACACTCGGCTTTGCGGGGCTGCGGCGAGGCCATGGGCGGTAATCGCGGCCGCAAAGTGGTCACCAACAGCGTCGCAGCAGTGATTCCCCTGCAAGTCGTATACCGCTCGGGGCCGGATTTCCTATTTCCCAGAAAACCACCTCACGGAGAGGGCGTGAAGGGGGCGTTGGAAAGCTCTCGCCGAGAGCAGCACAGCGGCACGCGCTGCGTGGACACCTGCACTGTATTGCGCCTGGTATGAGCGGCCAAAGTCGCTCGAGCCGGGAAAAAACTAATTTATGAAATCATTCCCAGGCACTACTGCGCCGCAGGCTGCGATTGGGTTTTAAGGGCACAGCCTTCAGCAGCGGTGGGGGTGCGGAGCCCGTTCGTGGCGCGCAAAAAAAAGAATTTGTCGCCCCCGCCGATGGGTCGCCTTTTGCCCCCCAAGGATGCATCGGGTACAACGGCGTTGTACAGTTGGGAGGAGGGAGGGCAAGTTCGCTCACTTTCGACTTTGCTGCCCCACTTCTCACTCAATACTGGGTTGCTGAAGATGATGGAGACATCCACGGACAGCTGGTGATGAGGCCTTTCAGGTGTTACATTTGGTTTGACTTGAAACGGCCAGGAACCCCTGCAATTTGGATTTGAAAACGAGGCGCCAAAACGGCCCGACAGCGGGCTATGGGGCAAATTCGCTCAATCCCAGATTGAATACGGCCCCGTGACCTAGGATGAACCCCAGGGGACGGGGCAGAAGAAATGAGTCCAGGCCCCGTCAGGGGCTTCGCCGAAAAGCAGATTCTTGACCCCAAGATAAAAAAAAACTTCGAATGTTCACACCGGACCGGCGCCATGCCTTTCCCTCCCTGAGTGACCTCCGTACTCATCCCTAGCAAAATGGGCTGGGGGGGGGGGGGAGGAGATGTTTTCAAAAAACATCCTTTAATTTCTACTGCGACCTCTGTTCAACATGAGAGTGGGCACGTTGGATTCCTTTCATCAAGAGGAGTCAAAATCCCAAAACACATTGCAGGGGGTCCCACACCGGGCAGTTGGTGTGGACCACAAGTTCACACCCCGTGGGGGGGCAGGATGCTCTACTGGTGCCACAGACCTTCCATCGGTGGAGGTCTAGGGGAAACGATCCCGCAGGCTTGTGAACCCCGGCCGTGCCCCCACGGGGAGGAGTCAGATCTGGGGGCCGAGTGCCCTGTCTAGGTCCAGCCCCGACCCACTAGCCCCCCACCAACAGCAGCAAGCCACCCGTTTGTAGCGCTCGGGCGTTATATGCCGAGCAAGGTTGAATACGCTAGCCGGTAGGCTCGTCACACACGACTGTAAAATCCATCATCACCATCGGGATGGGAGTGGGCGCGTTGGATCCGTCTAACAACACAGATGCCAGATGCATGGTCATTCATGAGGTTCATTGGTGGAGAGGGTGTGGATGGGGCCTTGGAGTGTGGGGCAGCACCGAGGCGCATGGCCCCCTTCTGAGGCCATCTACAGGAAGTTGGAGTGAGTTGTACAGTCACCCACTAAAACCATAGATAGCGAATGATGTTACAAAGCTGCCCACCAAGTTTCAGCTCCAACAGACAATACCAGGGTGAACTTGGGGGGGGGGGGGGCCAGGGAACCTTTTTGTGAAGAAAAAAATGAGGATCGGGTCTGGAAACTATTATTCTGCCCCTCCCCCCTGCCTCCCCCCCCCCCTGTAAACGTTATAAAAAACCGTGGTGCCCCCCCCCCCCCCCCCGTTACAGTTACATCGGCTTTCCAGCAAAGACTACCTCTAGTCCTAGTACCACCGCCTAGACCCAAGTCCAGTTCTGGCCCTAACAATACTTGTGAGGGGCGGTAGCCACCAGCCGGCTGCCTGCCAACGTGTAGTCCCAGAGCAAAAAGGAGAGCTATTGTGCGACGCCTCCAAAATAGGTCCTAACTGCTTCTAGGGGATAGGGGGTCAAGTGGCGCTTGCCAATCTACTTGACCGCCGTGGTGGAGGGGCCGGCGCCTGAGGGGCAGCCGGACCGTACACCACGGCTCTCCACCCGACCCTATCCTGAGCACGCTCAAACGCCGTGTCCGAAAAAGTCTTCCAATCAGAACGAGTGCCACTAGTTTCGCCTAGCTGCTGAATCAGTAGCTTAAGAAAATAGTGTCGGGAGGAGGCTGGAGGCCGGCCTTGCTGCCGAGCCACATCCATTGTGCAGTCAAAAGTCGTACGAGGAAGACGAGAAGCCGGCATGCGCATCACATGGCCTAGCCACTGCATTGATCGCTTTGCCACAAGGCTCTCAATTGGCTCAGTGTCGCACGCCTGCCGAATATAAGTTAATCTGTGCCGGTCGACCAGGCGCACACCCAGAATGCGACGAAGGCAGTTAGAGTGGGCAACCTCCAATCGAGTCAGTTGTGTTTTAGTAGGGGCCCATGTTTCGCAGCCGTACAGAAAGTGGGGCAGCACGAAAGTGTTGTAAACCCGCATCTTAGACTGCACTTGCATCTTCTTGCTGGCCCAAATCTTATCAAAAGACGCAAACACGCCCAGCGCGCGACCGACACGCACACCGATCTCCTTTTCCACACCACCACTCTGGGTTATCCAACTCCCTAGATACTTAAATGCAGAGACGGTCTTCACTTCACCACCAGTCAGCGCAAACGTGGGCAGATCCGCGACAAAATCTGCTGGCAAAATCATCACTTCTGTCTTGGCGGCGTTGATTTGCATGCCAAAGCTAGAGGACACTTTGTCAAGGATTTTCAGCATAAGCGCCAACTGAGCTGGGTCATGCGAGAACAAACATAAATCGTCGGCATACATCAGCATTACTATGCGCTCAACCGACGACGACAACACAGAGCCGCCGGCTCGGGTCACGACTGACACGCCAGCCCCCTCTGGCATCATGTCTAGCGCCTTTTTCACTATGTGGTCAATAAAAACATTGAACAACACAGGAGCAATGACGCACCCCTGTCGCACACCAGACGACACGGGGAATTCGTGCCCGATTTTCCCAGCCAGCCGCACGGCAGCTGCGGTGTTGGTGTGAAGATCCTCCAACAGATCAATAATGTGCGGATGAACACTATATAATCTAAGGACTCTCCACAGTGCCGCACGGTTTATGCAATCGTAAGCTTTAGAATAGTCGACAAATGCCACAGCCATGCATTGTTTGTACTCGGCATGTGCCGCGCTCAGCGCATCAACAGTGCCTCTGCTTTTTCTGAAACCACACTGAGCCTCATGCAACTGACCATCAACCTGCGTGGAGACGCGGTGCAGAAGTATGGCAGCGTACACTTTCCCGGCAATAGAGAGAAGGCTTATACCGCGGTAGTTACCAGGGGAGTCACGCGGACCCTTCCCCTTATATAACGGTGCGATAATAGCAGTTTTCCATTCCCTCGGGGCTCTCCCCGACCGCCATACGGCGATGATGATCCGGTGGAGCCATGCGATGGCAGGTGGGCACCGCAACAGCATGGCGTCCAGCTGGTCACCGCCCGGAGCGGCGGCCGAGCGCAACGCTCGCACACACACACACCCGCTTCAACCTTGTGGATTATGTGTGCAAAGTCGAGCACACTGTCGGCGAAAACGACAGCTGAGAGAGAGGGAGAGGCACCACGACCCTGGACAGCCTAAACCCCCCAAAATGTGAACCTCACCTTGTGGATCGTATGTGAGAAGTCCAGGTTTGAATCACCGAAAGGAGCTATGTCGTGGACGTGCATTGCTCCCTGCTGGTACGACCGCCCGGGCGCAAAGTGGAAGTTGCCCGCGACCTGAGGTGTTGGTTGTTGTTTGGGTGGATTGGTGGTTGTGTGGGTGGTGTGGTTGTTGTGTGGGTGGTGTGGTTGTTGTGTGGGTGGTGTGGTGGTTGTGTGGGTGGTGTGGTTGTTGTGTGGGTGGTGTGGTTGTTGTGTGGGTGGTGTGGTGGTTGTGTGGGTGGTGTGGTTGTTGTGTGGGTGGTGTGGTTGTTGTTGGGTGGTGTGGTGGTTGTTTGGGTTGTAAAATGGGAGGGGGCAGCGGCGATGTTTACACGCATCGCGCCCTGCTGATATGACAGCCCGGGCGCAAAGTGGAAGTTGCCCGCGACCTGCAGGGGAGGGAGGGGAGGGGAAGGAGGGGGGGGAGAGGGGGCAACGTGTACCACTTGTCAGCCTCACTGCGTGTGTGTGTGTGTGTGGTGTGCTGTGTGTGTGCGTGTGTGTGTGCGTGTGTGTGTTTGTGTGTGTGTGTGTGTGCGTGTGTGTGTGTGCACGTTTGTGGGGGGGAGTTTGTGCGTGCGAGCCCACTCGCACAGCAGGCGACGCACACATCGCCATCGCCAGCGGCTGTGAGGTGCGGCGTGCTGGTCTCCCATGCGTGGCCTCCCGAAAGTGCCACACATTGCACATTGTTAACTTGCTTGCCACACATGCTTGTTGACTTGTTTGCCACACATGCTTGTTGGCTCGTTTGCCACACACCACACCATCATCTTGTTGACTTTGCTTGCCACACATGCTTGTTGACTTGTTTGCCACACACCACATCATCATCTTGTTGGCTTCGCTTGCCACACACATGCTGGTTGACTTGTTTGCCACACACGCTTGTTGACTTGTTTGCCACACATGCTTGTCGACTTGTTTGCCACACATCACATCATCATCTTGTTGACTTTGCTTGACGACTTGTTTGCCACACATGCTTGGTGACTTGTTTGCCACACACCACATCACCATCATCACACCGTACCTTGTTGACCTGCATGCTCCCCCAGATGTGGCAGCCCTCGCCCTTCTGCTCCTTGACAGACTCAAGGTATGTGTCGTGCTTGCACTGCTCAATGTGGTCCGTGTCGGTCAGCGCCCAGCCCTTTCTCCGGTACGCGGTGCGGACCTAGCAGCGGCGCAGCGGGGAACGGCAGGGGGAGGCCAGGGGCGCATGGGCAGTGCACGCATGGGTCAGCTGGGTGGTTGTGCGCGCCCGCCGGCCCCCGGAGCCGGCCCCCCAGCGCAGCGGCAAAAGGCAGTGCCTCCCCGGGCTTTGCGCGCGCGCCCGTCTCACATCGTCGCACGAGTTGCAGCAGTCGTTGGGCGTCTCGCCCGCGCCGTAGCACGTCATGCACTGGGCACTGCCGTCTGGGTTCAGCGGGATCTCTGTCTTCTTGGTCGTGTGGACGTCGTGCAGCTCCGCGTCTTTGATCTTCTGTCCGTTGGGCGCCAGGCGCTGCTTGAACACCTCGTGGTCGTCCTGTTGGCGAGCACCACCAAGTAGCAGGCATTGAATGCGCGCAAGGTTGCTAGGTGGGTTGGGCACGCGGGCACACGCGCGTGTGTTTGCATGGGGGCGTGCATGGGGCCATGCGGTGCGCGTCAGTCCGGGCCGCGCAGCCACCCACCAAGTCGAGGTGCAGCTCCCCACTGACGTCCATGGTGTCTAGGCTCAGCCAGGAGCACGGCACGCGCGGGAAAGTGACGTCCACCTGCGTGTTTTTGCGTGTGCTTGCAGTGATCTCAAACGATCCGAGCCTCGTGGCCGTCTCGCGCGCCCCCCCTCTCTCGCCCCCCTCACATTAATCATGATCGTCTCGCCCCTCGAGATGTCCACCGATAGCTCGTGCACAGACGTCGGCCGCATGTAAATCGCTGCGTGCATGGGGGTGCATGGGGTGTTGGTTCGCGCGCAAGAGTGACGAGGGCTTCAGGAGGGCAGGAACCTCGCCCTGCTCACTCACAGAACTCAGACAGGAACAGCAGGACCATGATAATGGAGGAGGTGATAGTAATGATTCCGCCAGTCGCAGTCTTGGTGAAGAAGTCCTCGGCCCCGGAGACAGTCTTGGGATACGCATCGAGTTGTGAGAAGCGTCGCAGCAGCCCACCACCGTGCTCGGACGACGGCCTCATGCTGGCGAACTGTGCGTAGAGGGGCTCCAGATGGGCCATGCTGGGCCCACACCGTCCACACGCGGACGCTCACACGCACACACACACACACACACACACACACACACACACCTGTGATAGTCCAGTCACACCTCCTCACCCCCAGGAAGCTGCAAGCGCTTGCACGCCTGCTGATCTCCACTGATCACCGCTCGATCAAGCATGGCACTCCCGCCAGACAGCTCGCAGACCCCAGCCGTCAAGCTTCTCGTCAAGCTCGGCGGCGCAGCGATCACGCGCAAGGGTGACAAGGCTGGCAAGGCCGAGGAGCTGGACGCGCACGTGCTGTCAGAGGTGGCGAGGCACATCGCGAGTGCATGGCGCGCGCATGGGCCGGATGGGTTCATGGTGGTTGTGCACGGCGCCGGCGCATTCGGGCACCCGCAGGTCGGTTTTTGCCTGCGCACGTGTTACTGCTCCCGTTCCCCTGTGACTGCTCCTGTGTTACGAGCCCGCCTGTGGCCGGTCTTCCTCGTGTGCATGCCTTCCTTCTGATAAAAGGAGCACAAGGTTTTTACCTGGGCTGCCCTCCGGTTACAGGCCCCGAGGGGTGGTAGAGATTGTGGTGCCTGCACTGTGGTACTGCTTGCTTGGCGCCCACCACCTTGTGTGAGTGGCGCTACCGTGGGCCGCTTTTGTAGCTTGAACTTTTTGGTGGGCCTCGTGCCTGCTGTCTCGTACTATGATAGTCCTGCTGGAGCTTTGGAGCCGTGCGTGTGTGGCCACCAGGAGTGGGTTGTTCAACTGTTCGTCAACAAGCTTTGTGCTTAGGCGGTGGCGTTGGCACGTTGGCAGGCAGCCGGCTGGTGGCTACCGCCCCTCACAAGTAATTGTTAGGGCCATAACTGGACTTGGCGGTGGTACTAGGCGGTGGTACTAGGACGAGAAGGTAGTCTTTGCTGGAAAGCCGATGTGACTGTTACTGCGCAGGCGGTGCGGCACGGCGTGGTGGGCGGCTGGAAGGCGAGCTCGGAGAGCAGCATCAGCAGTGGCGTCAGCAGCAGCAGCAGCAGCAGCAGCGGGAGTGCGAGGAAGGAGGCCACTGCAGGGCCGGGGCGCCTCGGCTTTGCCGAGACTCGCGCGTCGGTCGCGAAGCTCAACGCGATCGTCGTGGCTGCGCTCGTACAGCGTGCGTGGCAACGGCGGGCGGGGCGGGCGGGGCGGGCGGGGCGGGGCGGGCGGGGCGGGCGGGGCGGGCGCAACACACACACACACATAGGGTGTAAAACACACACACACACACACACATGCATACACAAACACACCCACCCATCGGGGCGGGCGGGGCAGGCAGGGGCGGGCGGGTGGGGGCGGGGGGTGGGGTGGGGGGGCGGGCAGGGCGGGCGGGGTGGGGCAGGCGGGGCGGGCACAACACACACACACACACATACACACGCACACACAAACACACACACACACACACACGTGCGCGCACACACACACGTGCACGCACAAAAATGCACCCCCAACCACGCACACGGCACGCTTGGTTGCTCACACCCACACCCACACCCACACCCACACCCACACCCACACCGACACCCACACCCACACCCGCACTTACACCCACACTTACACCCACACTTGCATGCGCACGCTACAGAGGGCCTGCCAGCCGTTGGGATCTCGCCCTTCTCGTCCGGCTGGCGGACGTCTGGTCGCAAGGTGTGTGTTCCGCAGTTGCGCTTTGCCATGGCGGCAGTTTGCTAAAGATTCATTTTTATTTTTTTTTGTGACTCGCCGGGATTCGGTTGTGTCGCCTTGTCTCTGCCTTGCCGGCGCCTTTTCGTAAACATTTGCCGGAAAGGGCCAAGCCAGGGGGCGCTGGGCGGCGCTCGCACGTGTAGTGGGTACTAGGTTCTGGTAACTAGGTACCTAGTAACTAAGTAACTATGTAATTAGGCAACTAGGCTAGGTGACTAAAGGGGGTGTTGAAAGTGGTGGTGTTTCAACACTGATTCCCTGCTGAAAGTGTGTTGTTTCAATTGGGCGTTCAACAGGGTTTCAACAGCTTTTCAACAGCGGTTGATCCAACAGCATTTCAACAGTAGAGGCAAGATGATTCAGCAGCATTTCAACAGTAGAAGCAAGATGATCCAACAGCACTTCAGCAGTAGAGGCAAGATGATTCAACAGCATTTCAACAGACCCAGGGCCGTATTGTCTGAACACCACTTCAACTGGCGCTCGACAGGCCCTCAACACGGGTTCTGACTGGCTTCAGTAGCACTAGCTGGCAGGTTGTTGTAGTGCGAGCTGGCAGAACATGTTACAGGAGAGGTCAGTGCCTTCAAGGGGAGACCTACAGGTGTGCACCGGCACGCCTGCCACACTTCGCAGCCAGAGGTGGCACCTCTTCAACAACACCGCTCTGAACGACGGAGGGAAATAGTGTTTGCACGCACAGCCACCACCTCTGCCGCAAGCTGCGCGCGTGGGCAGCAGCCCTTGTCGGGCTTGGTACCCGGGTGCTCTAGGCGGCGCCTAATGCGCAGGCGTACAAACGCCAGCTGCAGCACGCCAACTACCGGGTTGCCGTCGGCGTTGCGCCCCGGCCACAACTAGGCAACTAGGCTAGGTGACTTGGCAACTAGGTAACTAAGTTTTGGTACCATTCAAAACCAACCGCCCCTCCAAATTTGAAGATCGCGGCCGACGGCTGCGCCGCCATCGCCGCCGCGCTCTCAGGCGGCCTGCTCCCTGTTCTGCACGGCGACTGTACTAGAGCAACACACACACACACACACACACACACACAGGTCGTCGCCGACGGCTGCGCCGCCATCTCCGCCGCCCTCTCCGCCGGCTTGCTCCCTGTGCTCCACGGTGGCTGTACTAGAGCAACACACACACACACACACACAGGTCGTCGCCGACGGCTGCGCCGCCATCTCCGCCGCCCTCTCCGCCGGCCTGCTCCCTGTGCTCCACGGTGACTGTACCAGAGCAACACACACACACACACACACACACACACACGCACAGGTCGTCGCCGACGGCTGCGCCGCCATCTCTGCCGCCCTCTCCGCCGGCCTGCTCCCTGTGCTCCACGGTGACTGTACTAGAGCAACACACACACACACACACACACACACACACACACACACACACACACACACACACGCACAGGTCGTCGCCGACGGCTGCGCCGCCATCTCCGCCGCCCTCTCCGCCGGCCTGCTCCCTGTGCTCCACGGTGACTGCGTGCTCGACGACGCGCTCGGGTGCACGGTGCTGAGCGGTGATGCTGTGATGGCGCGGGTAGCTGAGGCGATGGGTGTGGAGGCGGCGGTGTTTCTGGTGAGTGTGATTGTTTGGGGTTGGGTTGGGTGGGTGCAGTGTGTGGGGGGGGGGGAGATAGGAGGGTGCGCGGTGCTGAGCGGTGGTGCTGCGATGGCGCGGGTGGCGGGGGCGGTGGGCGTCCAAGTGGCGGTGTTCTTGGTGAGCCCAGGGGAGGGGGGAGAGGGGGAGGAGGGGAGCATGGGGGGCAGTGCCTGTTGGGGCGGGTGTTTTTGCTGTGATGGCGCGGGTGGCGGGGGCGGTGGGCGTCCAAGTGGCGGTGCTCTTGGTGAGCCCAGGGGAGGGGGGAGAGGGGGAGGAGGGGAGCATGGGGGGCAGTGCCAGTTGGGGCGGGTGTTTTTGCTGTGATGGCGCGGGTGGCGGGGGCGGTGGGCGTCCAAGTGGCGGTGCTCTTGGTGAGCCCAGGGGAGGGGGGAGAGGGGGAGGAGGGGAGCATGGGGGGCAGTGCCAGTTGGGGCGGGTGTTTTTGCTGTGATGGCGCGGGTGGCGGGGGCGGTGGGCGTCCAAGTGGCGGTGTTCTTGGTGAGCCCAGGGGAGGGGGGAGAGGGGGAGGAGGGGAGCATGGGGGGAGGGGGGAGAGGGGGAGGAGGGGAGCATGGGGGGCAGTGGCCCAGTTTGGGCAGGGAGAGGGAACAAAGGGAAGAGGGAAGGGGGAAAGGGGGAGAGGGAAGGGGGCAGGGGGAACAAGGGGGAAGAATGTAAGGGGGAAGGGGGAAAGGGGGAACGGGGGAAAGGGGAAGGGGAAAAGGGCAAGGGGAAGGGGAAGTAAGGGGGAGGGGCCGGATAGGGGTGGAGATGAGCGGAAGGGGGGAAGGGGGAAAAGGGGGAAAAGGGGACAAGGGGGAAGTGGGAAAAGAGGGGGAAAGGAGGGGAAGGGGAAGGAGGGAATTGGGAGAGGCGGGGGGGAGGAGGGCAGGCTGAGGGGAGGGGAGGGCCCCTGCACACGCACCCACACATGCTCATCTCTGCCCCCCACACACACCCTCACAAACACCTCCCCCTGCCCCGCCACACACACAGACCAACATGCCCCGCGTGTTCGACCGCCCACCCACCCACGCACCTCTCTCTCCTGCCCCCTCTCATCTCCCCCGTACACACACACGCACACACGCACACACACACACACACACACCACTACAGACCAACGTGCCCGGCGTCTTCGACCGCCCACCCACCTCTCTCCTGCCCCCTCCCATCTCCCCCGTACACACACAAAATACTCCTCTCCCCCCCCCCGACCTTAAAACGCCACCTCCCCGCACACACACACACACACACACACACGCACACGAAATGGTCCCGAGCACAACTTTTGTGCTAACAAAAATGTGCCCAGAGCAGCGCCTCCGTGCCCTGCCCTGCCCTGACCGCGTCCCCTTCAAAGGGCAGCCTAACTTTCTGTAGCGCAGGCGGTATTGGGCGGGGTGGGGGCGCGGGGGGCGTGGTTGGGGCGTAGTCTGGAACGGGACATGGGACATTGCACATGTCCCGAAATGCCCCATCCTGTTGCAGCCTAGCACACACACACACACACACACACACAAACACAACCAACCAACCAAGCGTTACATGAGGCCGTCCGCATGCACCGGCAATGCCTGTACTACTAACAGCAATACACCCCGGCAATTGTTACGAAGTCTGACCCGTGCACTGGGATGTCTTTCGAATAGCGGGTGACCAACCAGCGCCTGAATCGAGTGGATAGTATCCTTGGTTTGGGGGGGTATGGGGGGGGGCTGCCACTCTGGCCAACCAACTTCAACTTGGGTTGCCACTCTGGCCAACCAACTACAACTTGGGTTGCCAGTCTGGCCAACCAACTTCAACTTCAATCGCGGCATATCATCTCCCCATGGGCCGATTAATTCCATGGGGCGATAGTTGGGTGTAGGCAGGCCTAGAGGATGTCAGATCAGCTCCTCGATGGGGTGACGGACGAACGCAGGCGGGCCTGGGATAGGGGGCGGCGGCGGATCATCTCCATGAGCCCGCGAACTCGATGGGGCGATGATGAACGTAGGCAGGGGCGCAGGGATGGGGCGGTGGATCATCTCCATTGGCCTCTGAACATGGTTTTATACCTTGGGTCCGCCCTCTGGCCATTTGAGGGGCTGGGTGTGCAGCCTGCACAGTGGTGCTGCTTGCTTGGCGCCCGCCACCAAGTGTGGATGGCGTTACCGTGGGCTACTTGTAGCTTGACCTTTTGTGGGCCTTGAGCCTTGATTCTCTAAGTCCCACTGGAGCTTTGGAACCGTACGTGTGACCGCCAGAAGTGGATTGTAAAACTCTCATCATCATAAATCTGAACTCCATGGGGCGATGATGTAGGTAGGCAGGGGGCGGAGGCAGGAGGCGAGGGGGGAGAGGCTGGGGCGTGGGGGTGGTGTGGCGGATCATCTCCATGGGCGATGATGTAGGTAGGCAGGGAATGGAGGCAGGGGCAGGGGGAGGAAAGGCTGGGTGGGGTGGGGTGGGGTGGGTGGTGGGGGAGGGGCGGCATGGGGGCGCGCGTGAGGGCGCATGGGCGGGAGGTGCATGGGGCGGGGGTGCATGGGCCTGCATGGCGCGCGCATGGGACGGCGAGCTCCATGTGGGGGTGGAGCGTGGGTGGGTGGTCGACTGTGGGTGGGTGACGGTGGGGGAGAGTTGGACTGTGTAGTTTGGGGGGATCATGGCAATGTGAGGTTCTCTGTGGTGCATGGTGTCGTGGCGCCGCAGTGGGTCGCGGCCGAGGATCTGCTCGGCGTCAGGCGGTGGCGAGGCGGTCTGGGATGCGGTCTATAGTCTGCCGAGGAGCTGTTCGGCACTGGCGAGGGCATGGAGACGGACTCTGCGGATAGGATAAGGATTGGACTTGGCGACGAGGTTGCTCGGCTCGCTGAGACAGCCCCCTTCGGGCGATGACGATGGTGGATAGTCCATGGTGGGCCGCAGTACATAGGCGGCAGTCGACGGGGGGGGCGGGGCGATGAGGGGGATGGGCGACGGCGACTCACATGGGCCGACCGCCGCGACTCGCGCCAGGGAGTGGACTCGTGCCAGGGAGCCACACACACACACAAACACACACACACGCAGACCAATGCGCCCGGCGTTTTCGTGGGCCCACCCAGCGAGCCACCTCTCTCTCCTGCCCCCTCCCATCTCCCCCGTACAAACACAAAATACCCCCCACCCCAGCCCGCCTTCAAAACACCACCTCCCCGCACACGCACACACCTCCCCCCTGCCCCCCACCACACCACACCACACCACACAGACCAACGTGCCCGGCGTCTTCGACCGCCCACCAAGCGAGCCAGACGCCACCCTGCCCCCCCCCCCATCACACACACACACGCACACACACACACACACACACACACACCACCACCACCACAGACCAACGTGCCCGGCGTCTTCGACCGCCCACCAAGCGAGCCAGACGCCACGCCCCCCCCCCATCACACACCACAAGACCACCGACACACACAACACACACAAAGCAGACCACCGAACCACAACAGACCAACGTCCCGGCGTCTTCGAAGAAACCGCCCACCCAAGGACAACGCACCCTCCCCCCCCCCATCACACACACACACACACCACCACCACCACCACAGACCAACGTGCCCGGTGTCTTCGACCGCCCACCAAGCGAGGCAGACGCCACCCTGCCCCCCCCCCCCGTCACACACACACACATGCAGGAGCAGATCTACCCATGACACGCGAGTTGCCATATCTGGGCATGCTCTTTCACCACCGGCGGGCAGTGGGGGGGGACGTGGGCACCCGACGCTCTAGGGGCCAGCGCACCAGATACGCGCTAACTCGCAGATGCTACATGATACGCCTTAATAATATTGGCATTAAGGCCCATCTGTTCGACACGCAAGTACGGCCTGTGCTAAATTACGGGTGTGAGGTGTGGGGCCCTGCGATGATGGCGGTCCTGGGGGGGGCGTGTTTGCCGGGGCGGGCGGACGGTGGGAGAGAGGCAGGAGTGGGAGGGGCGCTAAGGCCGCACGCGACGGATGGCGCACCCTGGAAGAAGTGCTTCTGCAATTTACCCGCGCGTCCCTAGGAGTCCGCAGCAACGGGCAGCAACTGGGTATTTTGGCGCGGGAGGCGGGGTGGCGGCCGCTGGCGGCAGATTGGCTGCGCCAGGCGACGCGCTTTTGGGATAAGGCGCGGAGGCGGCCTGACGGCGACCTGCTTAAAGATGCGATGCGGGAGAGCTGGGGGCTGGCGGAAGCGGGGGGGGCGTGCTGGGCGGCACGCTTGCAGGTGTGCCTTGGAACTGTGGGGCACACCCTGGCGTGGGACCAGGAGGGACCGGTACGCATCACCAACCTGCTGGGCGTGGCGACCGCGGCGTGGCTGGCCCCCGCGACAAGCACACCGGCGCTGCCGAGCGGCACTACCGTGCGAGATGTACCTGAGGAGTGGTCGCGCGGCTTTAAGATGCTTACCTACATGCGGTGGATGGCGGGTAGCGACAGCGAGCCGCCGGCCCTTTTGAGCTCAGGGCTGAACAGTGCTGCCCGGATCACGGCTCTAGCTAGGTTCAGGATGGGGCCCCATGAGCTGCAGATAGAGCGGGGGCGCTACGCCGTGGCGGGACAGAGGCAGCGACGCAGCCAGCGGGCGTGCTGTCTATGCGGTGGGCTAGAGGATGAGGCACACATGGTATTTGAGTGCCCTGCCTATGAAGAGGCACGGGTGCGGGCTCACAGCCTGTTTTGGTCCATCCCTCGCCCCGAGGAGGCCGATTTAGATGAGCGGATGCTGGAGTTTATGAATCCTTGGCCAGGCCAGGAGAACCCCAGGTTCTGGCACGAGTTGGCTGACTTCCTTGTCGCCTGTTTTGAGACACGCACCGCGTGCACAGCAATCATGATGGCAGATGGCATGGTAGGGGTCTAATTTTGACAGCTGCCGGCCTCTTTCCTAGGGTCTAATGCGCCATCAAAGGCGTTCGACGGACTGTAAAATCGACCACACGCACACACACACACACACGCACACACACACACACACACACACACACCACCACCACCACCACAGACCAACGTGCCCGGCGTCTTCGACCGCCCGCCCACCCACCTCCCCACCTACTGCCCCCCCCGCCCCGTCACACACACACACGCACACACACACACACACACACACACACGCACGCACGCAGACCAACGTGCCCGGCGTCTTCGACCGCCCACCAAGCGAGCCAGACGCCACCCTGCTCGAAGACATCGTGGTGGCACGCGATGGCAGGTGGGAGGTGGGAGGTAGGGCTCCAGTCTATAAATAATATTATATAATATTATATAATATTGAAAAAATCAGAGTAATATTATAATCTGGAGCCCTAGTGGGAGGTGGGAGGTGGGAGGTGGGAGCAGTGGTCCCTGGGAAGGATTTTAGTAATTAGTTTTTTGCCGGCTCCAGCAACTTTGACCGCTCATACCAGGCACAATACACAGCGGGTATACATGCGATGCATGCCGTTGTGCTGCTCTCGGCAAGAGCTTTCCAACGCATCGCTCCACGCCCTCACCACTAAGTGTGGGGTGGTTTTCTGGGAAATGGGAAATCCGGCTCGGGGCGGTATACGGCTTGCAGGGGAATCACTGGGTGGGAGGTGGGAGGTGGGTGGCACGCGATGGAAGGTGGGAGTTGGGAGGTAGGGCTAAAAATATTTTTTTATAATATTATATACGCGAGTGGCCCGTGTGCATCGTGTTGCTCTGGTGGCTTTGCCACTCACACACCCAGCTGGTGCGCACCTGCGTGCACACACACACACACACACACACACACGTGCGCACACGCACGCACTTACACACACACGCGCAGCTGGCGTGCACGCGGTCAAGAGCTTGACTCAAAGAGCGTTGAGCTGCGTGCACAGAGAGAGAGAGAGAGAGAGATATCGTTACAGAGAACTCTGCACGGCAGACCTAGATAGGCTGT
>VFSX01000117.1:257614-295114 GCA_016618255.1 Chlamydomonas sp. UWO 241 | reverse complement strand
ACCGTCGTGACGGCAGAGGCGGCCCCTGCGCCCAGCGCTGGCGCGCGCGCGCCGGCGGGGCCGGCGGGGCCGCGCGCGCGCGCGCGCGGCGCGGGGCCGCAGGGGGGTACGCTCGTCAAATACTGCGGGCTGATCATCGCGCTGACAGCGGTCGCCGTCCAGATCATCTGGCTGATGTTCTTCACATAGCCACGCTCCCACACCGCGCGGGCCACGCACGCACAGAGTGGGCCACGCCGCGCGCGCGCGCGCACAGCGCGGGGCCGCAGGGGGGCACGCTCGTCAACTACTGCGGACTGATCAATGGCCTGACAGCGGGCGTCGTCCAGGTCATCTGGCTGGTGTTCTTCACGTAGCCACGCCCCCACACCGCGTGGGCCACGCACGCACAGAGTGGGCCACGCCGCGCGCGCGCGCACAGCGCGGGGCCGCAGGGGGGCACACTCGTCAACTACTGCGGACTGATCATCGGCCTGACAGCGGTCGCCGTCCAGGTCATCTGGCTGGTGTTCTTCACGTAGCCACGCCCCCACACCGCGTGGGCCACGCACGCACAGAGTGGGCCACGCCGCGCGCACGCGCGCACAGCGCGGGGCCGTAGGGGAGCACGCTCTGAGGTTTTACGGGTTGTACACGTACGCGTCCGGAGGAGCAGGGAAGCACGCTCGCAACTACTGCGGGCTGATCATCGCGCTGACAGCGGTCGCCATCCAGATCATCTGGCTGATGTTCTTCACGTAGCCACGCCCCCACTCAGCGTGGGCCACACCCACACCAGAGTGAGCCGTGCAAGCGCGCGCGGCGCAGGGCCGCAGGGGGGCACGCTCTCAGGTTTTACAGGTTTTATACGTACGCGCCCGGAGGAGCAGGGGAGCACGCTCGCAGGCTGATCATCACGCTGATCAGCGCGCTGACAGCGGTCGCCGTCCAGGTCATCTGGATGTTGTTCTTCAAGTAGCCACGGCCACACACAGATTGCACCCCGGGTGCACGACCCCTGGTCCTGAGCTGGTCCAGAGCTGGTCCAGAGCTGGTCCTCAAAGCAGTGGTCCAGATGGTCCAGACTGGTCACGTGGGCCACACGCCCACACAGAGTGGGGTTCTTCTCCTACCAGTAGCCACCCAAACCAGATAAGTGCTCGGGCTCTACGCGCCGAGCGCGGTTGTATGTGCTGGCACGGGGCTGCCCACACCCAGGCCTCGGGCACACGCCCAGACCTCGGGCGATCGCGGCGATGGTTGAAACGAGTCTGCCCCTGTATTCGTAAGGTGTCCCTGACTGCAGCATCCATCATCATCAGTGGTTTTACAGGTTTTACATGTGCGCGCCCGGGGGACCCCGTGGCTTGAGTAAAAGCCTGGACTACACGTTTCGGGGGGGCTTTACTTGGACAGCCCGCAAGGCCACGCAGCGCGCCAGCCTCCCAGATCATCATCATGAGTGAGGCTGATCGTGAGCGTGGCGGGTGTGGTGCTCTGGAAGGCTGTTTGATTAGGTGTCCCACCAGGGAATGTTGTAATCCGTCTGTTCTGTCTGTCTGTCAGTCAGTCTGTCTGTCTGTCTCAGTCTGTCGGCACCGTGACATCTGGTGGGGATTTGCGTCGCAGCTGTCTGGGGATGCAAGCGTCAGCCACAGAGAGGGCCATCCTTCGCCCCCCGTGCATCACGCCTGGGGCATCACCACCAGCGCCTCTGTCACTACCGCCGTTCTGTTGTCAGGGGGGGGTCATCCAGGCCTCTGAGGCAGCGCCATGCACCTGCCCCATGTTGCCAGGTCAGCCACAAAGAGTGTTTAGGGCATCGCACAAATGTACATCATGATGAGAGTAAATATTAATCCACTTATGGCAGCCACGCGTACGGTTCCCAGCTCCAGCAGGACTTTGAGAGAGCAGTCCTGAAGACCTGCCAAAGAAAGGGGTGGAAAACGCCCCCACGGTTGCGGCACCCACACTCGGTGACGGGCGCCAACCGAGCAGAGCACCACATAACTGAACTGAGCTAGTGCCACGACCGCCGTAACTCCCCAACTTGCACTAGCAGCGGGCCGTGCCGCGCGTGTGCCAGGCAGGGTCCCATCCAGTGCAGCAGCGGGCCTGCTGCCTGCTCGGCCTGTCACATCTCACGCATCTCATGCGATCATCAGATGTGACAGAACAAGCCAGGCCAGTAACAGTGCCCGGCTGCGTCACAGCCAGTGCAGCAGCGAGCCGGCAACCACTGGCAGCGGGCCAGGGTGCGCGTGTGGCAGGCAGCGTGCCATGTGACTGACCTGATTCGGCCTGTTACATCTCTGCTAATACTGGTAGGCTGGCGCGCTGCGTGGCCTTGCGGGCTCTCCTAGTAGAGCCTCCCTTAGCGTGTAGTCGTGGCCTGAACTCACGCCCCGGGGTCCTCCGGGGTAACGCATACGTGTAAAACCTGTAAAACCATCTCTGCTAACTCCTTACTGGACTGGGCGCAAGGGCAGCTGTTACATGCCAGGCTGCGTCACATCCAGTGCAGCAGCGAGCCGGCAACGACAAAGAACGCCCACGACAGCGCGCGCACGAGCGCGCGCACGAGCGCGCGCGCGGCTCCTCCCGTCAGCTTGATGGCCGCACCCGCAGTGGCCGCCGCAGCGCGCACGAGCACGGGCCCTGCTCGGGTCGGCTGACCCGCTGCAGCCGCTGCTGATGCCGTGGCTGCGCCGCGCACCGCGACCGGCCCGCTGCAGTACTGGAGGAGTGCGGCAGCAGAAACGAGCAACGCGGCAACCCAAGCCGCAGCGAGAATGGCCTGGAGCAAACCTGTACGCAGGGGCAGAGGGGGGGGGGGCAGGGGCGTTTCGGGGTGAGGCACCGACGGCGTTGGAGAGCGCGGGGGAAGCGCCACATGCAGGAGCAGCGGGTGAGTAGCTGTGGGTGAACCGCTGCACGTTGTGTACGCGCACTTGTTGTGTATGCTCACTCGACGTTTCTGTAGGATTGCTTAAAATCACTCACCCCCCAATCTTTCCTCCTCATCCTCGTCCTCCCAACTTCTGGGGGGGCCTGCAGCTGCGCCATGCGGCTGTAAGGGTTTCGCGCGCGGCACCAGCAGCCTGCCCCGCACGCTGCACGTTGCATGCAGGGTCCTGGGACTCACATGCGCGCAGCTGGTGAATACTGCTGGCGGGGTCGAGGGGTGTATAACACAAACTGCAGACGCACTGCACGGGCTGCATGCAAGGCTCGGCAACGTGGCCCTGCCACCCTTCAGTTCCAAAAAACATGGAGATGGGTGGGAGAGATGCATGGCAGTAGTAGGTGTGCACCTGCCTGAGTGTGGCCTCGTGGTGGCCTGAGTGTGTCCTCGTTGTGGGTGTGGGAAACGTGAGACGTGGCCTTGAGAGCAGGGGCTGGTGTGCACTAACACCACAATGCTAGGCTTCCTCCTCACTGCAGGCGTTCGGGCGTTGGTCGTGAGGAGCATGCGGAGAGTCGGCATCAACTCACAGCCACGACCGAGCGAGCGAGCGAGCGGAGGAGGCTGTCCAATCGCAGTCACGGCGCACCCTGCGGCAGGCCATTGAGCCGCAACTCCGCCTGCAACTGCTGTGGCTCCTTGGCGAGAAGCGAGAAGAGTGAAGGCGGTGTTGGTGGGCGCACGGCACAGATCTGTTCCGTTGTGTACGCACAGACAGACAGGCAGACAGACACACAGACCAGGAAGGGGAGGGGGGGGGGCTAAGTGGTGCAACGTCCACACGCCGCATTACCACAGGCAGCCGAAGGCAAAACAAGGAACTAAGTAGACGCATAGGGGGCGCAGTAGTAGCCAACTGTAACCACACGAATTGGCGGTACGATTTCCCCAAGTGTGGGTGGGACGTATCCCACCAAAGTGAGCGGTCACCAGACAGAGCACGCGATGCAGAGCTTGAGAACACAGCGCGCATACTGATAGGAAGGAAGCATGGCGCCACGCAGTAGCGGGCTCCAGCGAGGTGCAGTGCATGCACCACGCAGAGGCCCGCTGCTGGCGCTTGCTTTGGCTGGGCTGCTCGTGTGCTGCCCTCCCGTATCCATCGGGGCCGTGGTGGCTGGTTCAGGGAGCAAGGCTGCTCCAGGCGTCACCCGACCCGACCAGCTTCGCAGTCGCGCTCGGTTGAGTGAGCACATGGACCCAGCAACACAGACGCCAGACGCCGCGCCCATGGTGTCAGCAGCGCACGTGGATGACGTATCCGGGACCTACTGCGACGTGAGGGTCGTGGTGCGCGGCCCCTCGATCCCGCAACCAGCTGCCGTCTGTGCAGCGCTAGGCGCGTCCCCATGGCACGGACACGCCGGCCAGGTGCCCCCCATCCGCTGCAGCAGCTCCGACTCTTCGATCGACGCCGTGGCGAGCCTCAGGTATCGTTCAAACCTACTTCTGCCTCCTGGAGGGAGGACCCAACGCCCCGTCTGCACCCATAGAGGGGGTCATGCTTCGGGAACGTGCTTTGGGGACATGCCTGGAACGGGGTAGGGGTGGGTGGGGTTGGGGGGGGTTGCACGCCCGAGGGGGGCCACAACACGCACTCTGCATGCGCCCCATGCGCGCCGCATGGGGGCACCGCTCTCGCGCAACACCCCTGCTACTGATGCTGCCCCCCCTTGGACTGGACCTCGGACTGTAACCAATTCCAGAGCTCGACGCTCCGGCACCAATTAACCCACGCACGCACACACGCACCCACCCGCGCGCAGGACCGGGTCGACGGAGGCGCGCGCCGCAGCAGCCTGGCCCAGCAAAGACCGCGTGCTCGAGCTGGCGCGCGCGCTGCGCGTGCCTTGCGATGCAACCGTGGCGGTGGATGCCAGCGCATGCGGCGGGGCGCGAGTAGAGGTTGACGCCTCGCCTCTGCCCAGCTGCACGCGCCCCGGCGAGGGCTCAGGCGAGCATGAGGGCAGGCGCATGGGCAGCGGCGGCGGGACGGCAGCGCAGCGGCGGAGGACGCTGCTGCAGTCAACCCCGCTGCCGCGCCCACCCCCGCGCCCGCCCCTCGCGCCGCAGCCGCCGCGCCCCCCGGCCGCGCCGCAGCCGCCGCGCCCCGCCATCCCGGGCCTGCCAGACATCCCTAACGCGCCGCCACCGAACCCGCCTAGGCCACCTCCGCCGCCGCCGCGGCTGCCGCCACGGCCGCCGACGCCGCGGCCGCCACTCCCGTCTCCGCCCGCCACTCCCACCCCGCCGATACCAGGCGTTCCAGCGTACCCAGAGTACCCGCCTCGGCCGGCGTTCCCCAACTACCCGAGCTGGCCGCAGTGGCCGCCGCGCCCACCGCGCCTGCCGCCCGCGCCCAGCCGACCTCCGCCGTGGCCGCCGTTTACGCCCTTTTCTCCTGACTACCCCTACCCGCCGCAGATGCCCGCCCCGCCAGCGCCGCCGCGTCCGCCGAAACCGCCGCCGGCGCCGCCCGCGCCGCTGCCGCCGCCGCCGAGGCCGTCGCCGCCGCCGCTGCCGCCGCCGCCGCCGCCCTCGCCGGCCCCGCCGGTCCCGTACCCGCCGCCGCCGCAGCCATCGCCACCTCCCCCGCCGCCGCCTGAACCGCCGAGCCCGTCGCCGTTGCCGCCGCCACCGACTCCTCCGCTCCCGTCGCGGCCAGCAGCGCCGCCGCTGCCGCCCCTGCAGCCGCCCAATCCGCCCCCGAGCCCACCGCTTCCGTTCCTCTACACGGTGCGTGGGGAGGGTGTGTGTGGTGGGGGGGCACGCTCGTCACACGCACCGGGCGCACGCGCGCGCGCAACCCACACACTCCGCGTTTTGCCCATGCTCACTCGCACCGGCTGCCGCATGCATGCATGCATGCGCACGCACACGCACGCACAAGCGCACGCCTGCTACCCATGTGCACTCTGCGTTCCGCCCATGCGCACTCGCACCTGCTGCCGCATGCATGCATGCATGCATGCGCACGCACGCACGCACGCACACACAAACGCACGCCTGCAACCCACACGCACCCTACGTTGTGTCCATGCGCACCCTGCTGCATGCGCACTCAACACACACGCACAAATGCACGCACATGCACACACACACACACACACACACACACACCCCGCAGGACATGACGATGCTGATGGAGATGAACCCAAGCACCGCGGAAGCCGTGCTGTCAACCCTGGGCCTGCAGGTGCGCTGAAGGGCTGGGGGCGTGGGCACGCAGGGGGCGCTTGCGATGCATGGTGCTTGGAGCTTGGTGCATGGTGCTGGTGTGCATGGTGCTGGGTGCTGGGTGCAGGGTGCTGGGTGCTGGGTGCTGGGTGCTGGGTGCTGGGTGCTGGTGCTTGGTGCTTGGTGTAGGGTGCTGGGTGCTGGGTGCTCTGGTGCATGGTGCTCTGGTGCTGGTGCATGGTGCTGGGTGCTTGAATTTTGAAGCTTGAAGCTTGGTGCTGGTGTGCATGGCGACGCAAGGGGTGGGGGCGGGGTGGGGTGGGGGGGGGAGAAAGGGCAGGGAGAGAGCGTCCACGGTCGAGCTGTGCATGCCACAACGACCTCCCTACTCTCCCTTGCACACGCCTCCCACACACACCACGCAACGCGATGCCCCCCAACCCCCACGCCCCCAGGCGCTCTTCGTGACCGAGTTCGTCACCCGGATGGCCCTGTTCACGGGCGTGCCGCTCATCCCCTCCGTGTCGGTGTTGCAGCCGTCGTCGCCGGCCGCGCGAAGAGCGCTGCAGGAGGTTGCGCAGAGCGGCGTGAGCGGTGAGCAGCGTGCGCTCGCGCGCGCGATGCTCGCGCAGCTTGAGGGATTGCAACGGCAGGAGGGCTTGCAGGGGGCGGGGCTGGGCCGCGAGGGCGCGCAGGCGCTGGCGTGGCAGCAGGGGGCGGCAGCACGGGGCAGGCGGCTGGCGCAGGGGGGCCTCGAGGCGCTGCTGCCGCTCGGCAGCGCTGCCGCGGTACCGCTCGGGTCGCCCAACCTCATGGTGCTCTACACACTGCTCTTCAACGAGACGTCGCCCCCGTCCGAGGTCTACGCCGCGATGGCGCGGCTGCAGTCGAGCACCGCGCTGCAGATCTTCGGCCAGGTCTTTGTCGTCAAGTGGAGCGTGCTCGAGCAGATCACGCCGCTGCCACCCGCGCCGCCGCCTGCCCCGTTGCCGCCGCCGTCCCCGTCCCCGCCGCCCCGCCCGAGCGCCCCGCCGTCCCCGTTCCTTGTCGCGGCGTCCGGCATCCCCTTCGGTGCCATCGTCGGGGGCGTCGTGGGGGGCATCGCGGCCATCGTGCTGTTCAGCGCGGCGGCGTTCTGGTATGTGCGGCGGCGCGCGCGCCGACGCGCCGATAGCTACCTCGAGGGCAAGTCTGGCCTCGAGTTGCCGGGCAAGCCGGGGGTCGACGGGAGCCTCGGCGGGGGCGGCAAGGCCGGCGCGCCCGGGTCCAAGGGGGCCTCGCCGAACGGCGGCGTGGGCGTGGGCGTCGACCTCGAGCACGGGTGCAGCGGGAGTAGCAGCCCCGGGGGGGGGCACGGCCTCTGTGGCGCGCCACTCGCGTCAACGAGCGACACCGGCACGCACACCGGGGGGCCCGCGAGCATCGGCACCGCCGCGGGGTCGCTGCCGCTCGACGCGTCGGCGTCGCTCGGGGGCGCGTCCCCGTCGACTTCCGCTGGCGCGGGTGGGGCCCTGCCGCTCACGCCGCCCCACCAACAGGCCTCGCTCGGGGGCGCGCGGCCGCCGAAGCCAAGCAGCTACCACGCGGCCACGGTTTCCGTGGAGGTCGCCCCCGACGTGATGGTGTCCCCGTGGGGCGCGTCGCTCGCGGCCACCGCGCTCGGGTTCCTGGACGAGGACGATACCGCGTCGCAGCAGCAGCAGTTTGGCGGAGAGCGCAGCCCGCACGGGTCGCTGCTCCCGCTGCCGCCGCTTGCGAGCGGCGGGTATAGCGCGGCGTCCGGCGGCGGCGGCGCTGCGCCGGGCGCGCAAAACTTCTACCAGACGGCCGGCCAGCCCTCGCCGCGCGGCGCGGGCGCGGCCGTCCGCCAGACCCCCCCCGCCAGCAGGGGCGCGTCGGCGGTGTCGATGGCGAGCGGCAACATGGGCGTCACGGGGCCTCCGACGCCCAGCGACCGCGGAGAACCGAGGGAGTCGATGGTGTCGGAGCTGTTGTTGCCGTACCACCCAGGGCCGGCGTCTGCATCGCTAGGGGGGTCGGTGTCGGCGGCGCCATCAGCCGGAGGTTACCGCTTCGGCAGTGCCGCCGGGGGCGGTGGCGTGGCGGCCTCGCCTCACGGAGGGGGCGAGTACACGCCTGGCGTGCAGGTGGGTAGTTGTGGGCGAGGGGGGGGGAGGAGAGGGGGGGCTCGTGGCACGGAGGGAGCGAGTTAACGCCTGGGGTGCCGGTGGGTTTTGTGGGCGGGGTGGGGAGGAGGGGGGGGGAGGTGCCGCTTGGGGCGGTGGCGTGGCGGCCTCGCCGCACGGAGGGGGCGAGTTCACGCTTGGCGTGCAGGTGGGTCGTCGTGGGCGAGTGTGGGGGAGGAGGTGGGGGAGCGGGGGGGGGTGAGGGGGCTGTTTGTGGGGGCTGTTTGTGGGTGCGGGGGCAAGGGTGGGGCATGCCCACCATATGTTTCCGCTCTCACCTGAGTATTGCCTGTCTGCCTTTGCCTTCTTCGCGGGGGTCCCCTCACCGCCGCGCGCACACAACATACCCCCCCCCCTACACCCACGCAACAGGCGTTCGGCCCCGCAGCGGTCGGCGGCGCGACGCCCGGTTCCGCCGGCCCCTCCCCGTTTGCCATGTACCCCGGGTTCGCCTCCCTCGGCGGGGAGCTCGGCTCGCTCACCACGCCGGGCTCGCTCGTGGGGTCAGCGCGCCCGAGCGGCGCGCACTCGGCGACGCCGGGCGCGCGCGGGAGCGGCGGGATGCAGGGCAGCGTGGGGCGCGACGAGCGCGGCGGGGGCGGCGCGACGTCGAGCGCGCCCACCGGGTCGGTAGGCCGGGCGCACCACGCGCGCACCGGGACGGGGCAGGGGCTGCCGTTTGGGCCGGACGGCTACTTGCGCGGTTCGTCGCTCCTCGCGTCCCTCACCACGCCGCAGCCGCCCGGAGGCGTGGGAGCCGGCGCGAAGAGCGGCGGCGGCGTGGGCGAGCACCGGCGCGGGTCGAGCACGAGCCTCGCGGGCGGGGGGCAGAGCAGCGGGAGCGACGGGATGGCCGCGGTCGGCGTGTTCACGCCCGCGCCGACGCCCGCTCCGTCAGAGACCGCAAAGGTGCGTTTGACCCCAACCAGTGGTCCCTGGAAAGGATTTAAGTAATTAGTTTTTTGCCGGCTCTAGCAGCTTTGACCGTTCATACCAGGCACAATACACAGCGGGTTTTCATGCAACGCATGCCGTTGTGCTGCTCTCGGCACGAGCTTTTCAACGCACCGCTCCACGCCCTCTCCCACTAAGTGTGGGGTGGTTTTCTGGGAAATGGGAAATCCGGCTCGGAGCGGTATACGGCTCGCAGGGGAATCACTGGTGTGCCTCTGCTGCCCCTCCCTCAAGAGGGTGTCCCTTCTGCTGCCCCCCTTGCCAACTTCTCCACCCCATGAACTCACCCCCTCAGCCCTTCAACCCATCTTACCTGGCCCAACCTAGACCCCCCCTTGACCCTCCCTAAAGAGGGTGTGCCTCTGCTGCCCCCCTCCCTCAGAGGGTGTCCCTTCTGCTCCCCCCCTTACGAACTTACCCAACCCATGAACGCACCCCCCTCAACCCTTGCACGGATCTCTCCCACCTTTCCCAGATCCTTGATCCTTGATGCGCTCGACCCTCCCTCAAGAGGGTGTCCCTTCTGCTGCCCCCCCCCCTTACCAACTTACCCACCCCATGAACTCACCCCCTCAGCCCTTGCACTCCCCCCTTTCCCAGATCCTTGACACCTACTGCAAGCTCGGCCTGCTCAAGTTAATACACACGCGCCCCCACCCCACGCAATATACAGCTTAACACTAGCATACCAAAATCTCAACCCTAAACCCTAAACCCTAAATCTCAACCCTAAAACACACACACACACACACACACAGATCATTGACGTCCACCGCATGCTCGACCTGCTCAAGTTCATACCCACGCGCTCCCCCCCCCACACAGCCCACACACACGAAACACACAGGCTTAACACTAAACACTAAAATGCTTAAACCTCAACCCTAAACACGCACACACACACACACAGATCCTTGACGCCTACCGCAAGCTCGCCCTCTCGGGCAAGTTCGGCCCCAGCAGATCCGCGTCGCTTGAGGGCCTGGGCCTCGGGCTGAGCCCGACCGAGGGAGCGGCGCTGGTGCACCTGCACAGCAGGCACAGCTTGGGGCCTGTGCGCGGGCTCGCGGGAGACGAGTCGGGCTTTGGGCATGCGCACGGGCTTGCGGGAGACGATTCAGCGTCGGTGATCGCTCGGGTGTCGCACAATGGTGGCGGCCGCGCCAGCGGCAGCGGCGACGGCAGCGGCAGCCCCGGCCAGGGCGCGGGCAGCGCGAGCCTCTCGCCCCACCAGGGCGCGGGCTACGAGCACGAGCGGTACTCTCCGCCCATCTCGCCCGAGGACGACTCGTTAGAGGTGCGCTTGGTCCCCATCAGTGATTCCCCTGCGAGCCGTATACCGCTCCGAGCCGGATTTCCCATTCCCCAGAAAACCACCACACTTAGTGGGACAGGGCGTGGAGCGATGCGTTGGAAAGCTCGTGCCGAGAGCAGCCCAACGGCATGCGTTGCATGGATACCCGCTGTGTATTGTGCCTGTTATGCGCGGTCAAAGTTGCTGGAGCCGGCAAAAAACGCATTACTGAAATCCTTCCCAGGGACCACTGGTCCCCATCGCGCAGGTCCCGCAGGTCCCCATCCTCTAGGTCCAGCCCTGACCCAATATACCGTAGTGCCGCTTTGCCTTGCCTCCACTTTTATAAAGGTGTTAATTGTTTAGGACTTGGGGCCCTTCCCAGGCTAGCATGTCACAAAAGAGGATGGTTTGGTGCCAGACTCAAAAACACGTTTTTGAAACGAGTCGTGTGGAGCCCACAGTGCACAGAAGCACGCACTCCTGAGCAAGAAAGCCACCACTGATCCAGGAGCAGCTGTATGCGGCGGGGGGAGGGCGGGGGAGGGCTCACAGGCGCCGTGAATGAATAAACCGCTTGGGGACCCCCCCCCAAAAACGCGAGGTTTCTAACTTGAAACACCCAAAAACTTGTTCTTAGAATGGGTTGTGTGTCGCCCACGGTGCACGGAAGCACGTACTTTCTGAGAAGGAAAGCCACCACTGATCCAGGAGCAGCTGTATGCGGCGGGGGGAGGGCGGGGGAGGGCGCACATGCGCCGTGAATGAATAAACCGCTTGGGGACCCCCCCCCAAAACGCGAGGTTTCTAACTTGACACACCCAAAAACTTGTTCTTAGAATGGGTCGTGTGTCGCCCACGGTGCACGGAAGCACGTACTTTTTGAGAAGGAAAGCCACCACTGATCCAGGAGCAGCTGTATGCGGCGGGGGGAGGGCGGGGGAGGGCGCACATGCGCCGTGAATGAATAAACCGCTTGGGGACACCCCCCCCCAGTTTATTCCGTGTGAGGCCATTTTGCCCCGTGACTTAATTGTGCGCCACCTCTGCGCCCCTCCCCTCGTGTGTGACTTCTACTATGTATTCGACGACTATGGGCACAAGTGGTGCGTCGTGGCATGCGCCGTGGCCGCCACACGACCGTTGCCAAGGCCACCCGTCGGAAATGACCATTTCAATATCGGCCCCCGCGCATCCCACGCCCGAGAAACGTCAATTATACGTGTTTATGCCTCGTAACACGGGGGTTAGAGCCCCCGAGCGAGGTTGCATGGCGGGTTGCATGAGCGCAACACAGCCACCCCCAGGGCCCCGATCACGGTCCCCCGGGCACGCACACCCCACATACGCGTAGATAAGCATCGATATCGACATTTGACTCCGCGCGGGACGCGGAGAGGGCCCCTCGGCGCCCCATGGCTCATAGCTGGCGACCTCATGGCCTGCCCCCACCCACACAGCCCACCCGGATGCCCACATCGAGCAGCACAACCTTGTAACAGCGCATGCATGCCATGCACATCGAGGGGGCATCCGGGGGGGCGTCCCCGGGAGGTCCCCAAATGTGGCACCGATTATTAGCATGCTAGTGTGGGAAGGGCCTTGGGTGCCTTGCGAAGGGAATTTTGGGTGATTTCCCCCCTTTTCGACGTCACTTTTGGCGTTTTTTTTACTTTTGCGGCTATTCTCTTGGAAATCGACCTTGCCGCGACGTTTTCTGAAGTATTTAATCGGCATGGCAAAGCGGTACTATGATGATGATGAGAGTTTTACAATCCACTTCTGGCGGTCACACGTACGGTTCCAAAGCTCCAGTGGGACTTAGAGAAACAAGGCTCAAGGCCCACAAAAGGTCAAGCTACAAGGTGGCAGGCGGATGGATGAAGAGGAGGCGACGGCGGCGGCGGCGGAGCGGATCGCTGCAGCTGCCGAGGACGGCACCAGCCTGCCCGTCCGCCTGGCTACGGATGTTGTGCGCTTCCTCTACGGCGGCACCGGCCGGCGGGAGCCGGCTGATGGTGGCGTCGTGTCCGCGTCGCTCCTCAACGCCAAGCCTGCCGTCGGGGGCATCGGCGTGGAGCCACGCGGGGGCGGTGTGCTGCGTGTGCTCTTCACCGTGGCGTCTGACGCCGTGGCCGACACTGTCGTGCGCTGGCGCCACGAGCTGCGCCGCTGCGTGGACTCGACTGCAGTCTTCGACGTCCTCAGTGACCGCGAGGAGGCGCAGCACCAGGCGCTGTGGCCCGCTTTCCTCGCCGCCAAGGTTGCGGGGAAGCGGGCGCAGTTCCACCGCGCGCGCCTCGTCGTTGACGGCGAGCGGGTGCCTGCACCTGCTTGCTAGATGGCATTCCCTCTGGGGGTGTTTTTGAAGGGGAGGTGGCGCCACACGCGTGCGGTGGCGGATGCGGTGTGGTCGCTGAGTAGAGTGCTGCGGCGGGTGTGCTACTAGCCCCGCTTCCGGTGGTCTGGGGGAGGGCTTTTTGGTCCCTTCATGGTTTTATACCTTGGGTCCGCCCTCTGGCCATTTGAGGGGCTGGGTGTGCAGCCTGCACAGTGGTGCTGCTTGCTTGGCGCCCGCCACAAAGTGTGGATGGCGTTACCGTGGGCTACTTGTAGCTTGACCTTTTGTGGGCCTTGAGCCTTGTTTCTCTTAGTCCCACTGGAGCTTTGGAACCGTACGTGTGACCGCCAGAAGTGGATTGTAAAACTCTCATCATCATACACTTGGTGGCGGGCGCCAAGCAAGCAGCACCACTGTGCGGGCTGCACACCCAGTTCCTCAAATGGCCAGAGGGCGGACCCAAGGTATAAAACCATGAAGGGACCAAAAAGCCCTCCCCCAGACCACCGGAAGCGGGGCTAGTAGCACACCCGCCGCAGCAACTACTACCGTAGACCCCGACCACGAGTAGCCAGCCACCAGTCTGTCGTGCTCGGGCACTGTATGCCGAGCAAGGCCGAATACGCTGCCTGTGCGACACACACGACTGTAAAATCCAACAACAACAACAAGAACAACAACATGCACGCAGGCGACGGCACGCGACGTGACGCTTGGCGGCGGGCTAGGAGCGTCCGGCTTCGCGACCAACAAGTACTACCGCTACCGGACTAACTCCGCGGGGGGGCCGACGCGCGCGGAGGAGCGCATGGGTGGGAAGGTGCGGGCTCGGCGGAGCGTTTAGGGTTTTGGGGTTGGGGGTTTTAGGGTTTGGGGTTAAGGGTGTAGGGTTAGGTGGTGCCACGGTGTTTGGTGCGTGGTGTTGTTGTTGTTGTTAGGGGGGGGGGCGTATGGGTGGGAAGGCGCGTGCTTGGCAGAGCGTGTCTGGAGCGTGGCGTTTGGTGCCGCGGTGTTGTGGGTTTAGGGTTTTATGATTTTTGTGCGTGATGTTGCCGTGGGGGGGGGCATTGCGCGCGGAGGAGCGCATGGGTGGGAAGGCGCGGGCTCGATTGAGCGTGTCTGGTTTAGGGTTTAGGACTTGGGGTCAGGGGTTTAGGGTGAAGGTGGTGCCACTGTGTTTTGGTGCATGGTGTTGGGTGGGAGGGGGGGGGGGGTATGCGCGCGGAGGAGTGCATGGGTGGAAGGTGTGTGCTTGCCGGATCGTGTCTTGAGAGTGGCGTTTGGTGCCGTGGTCTGTAGGGTAACCTTACATTAAGCCTTGTATTGAACCGTGTTTATACAGCGACACTCTCTAGACACACACACACACACACACACGCACAAACACGCACGCACACACGCAGGTCGCCGAGCTGATGCCCCACCCCGACGTGCAATTCGAGCTCGACTGGGCGCGCGTCACGGCTTTCGACACACACACACACACACACACACGCACGCACACACACACAAAACACACGCGCACACACATCCCACGCACGCACACACCCAGGTCGCCGAGCTGATGCCCCACCCCGACGTGCAATTCGAGCTCGACTGGGCGCGCGACATCACGGTCTACCGCGACTCCATGCTCGGCGCGGGCGCGACGGGGCTCGTGTACAAGGTGGGGTTAGGGCTTAGGGGTTTAGGGCTAAGGGGTTTAGGGGTTTGTGGTTAACGGGGGTTAACGGTCAAGGGCTCGTGTACAAGGCGGGTTTACGGCTTAGGGTTTAGGGCTTAAGGGTTCTGGGTTTAGGGTCATTGGTTGATCGATTGTACTGTCTGTTCGACGCTCGGCGCAGGCGCGACAGGGCTCGTGTACAAGGTGGGGTCTCTTGTCTCTTGTCGTTGGTCTCCTGTTGTTGGTCAAGAGATCAAGGTCGTCAGCGGGCTCCCTGCGTCCCTCGCCTCCCCTCCCGTTCCCTCCCCCCCCTCCTAAAACCTTTACCCCACCTCCTGATTCCCTGCTCAGGGCGTGAACAAAGGAGGAGCAGTCGCGATCAGCTCCCTCCCTCCGTCCCTCCCTCCGTCCCTCCCTCCGTCCCTCCCTCCCTCCGCCCTCCCTCCTCCCTCCCTCCTCCCTCCTCCCTCCTCCCCTCCCTCCCTACTCACCCCTTTACCCCCCCCCCCTCCACACAGGGCGCGTACAAAGGAGAGGAGGTCGCGATCAAGGTCATCATCCCTAGCGGACAGCAGGGGGCGGGGGCCATGGACGCAGAGGACATTGCGTCGATGCAACAGGAGCTGCAGGTGCGTGTTTGAGGGGGGGGAGGCGAGGGGAGTGTGTGTGTGTGTGTGTGTGGTGGGATGGGGGGGGGTGGGATGAGCGCGTAGGGCATTGCGTCAATGCAGCACACACACACACGCACACGCACACACGCCCCCCCCCCTCCTTCCAGATCATGGCGCGCCTGTCCCACCCCAACGTCGTGCGCATCTACGGCGGCTGCATGTCGCCGCCCAACCTGTTTGTGGTTTCGGAGCTCATGGTCGGAGACCTGTGCACGCACATCCACCGGAGGGGCGTCGGCAAGGCGCCAGCGCAGCTGAGCCTGACAGCGGTTCTGAGCCTCGCGCTGGACATCATCCGGGGGCTGGTGTATCTGCACTCGCTTGACATCATCCACAGGTGTGGGTGGGTGGGTGCGTGTGTGCGCGCGCGTGTGTGTGTGTGCGTGTGCGTGTGTGCGACTCATGAAACGATTGCCGGGGGGGTGCTTTAGCACTGGCAAGAGCCGTTATCTAGGTTGCCCGAGCGGTGGGAACTGTAACGCATTTCTCTCTCTCTCTCTCTGCGTGTGTGCGTGTGTGTGTGTCCAAGGATACACTATCCACTCGATTCAGGCGCTGGCCGGTCACCCGCTATTCGAAAGACATCCCAGTGCACGGGTCAGACCTCGTAACAAATGCCACACACACACACACACACACCACGCAGGGACCTCGAGCTCGGCAGCATCCCCATGACGGCGCCAGGCACCGCCACCACGCACCCTTTACCCCCCTGTCACGCGCATGCCCCACCACACACACACACATGCACACACACACACACACACACCGCAGAGACCTGCCAAGCCTGGCAACATCCCCATGACAGCGCCAGGCACCGCCACCGCCCCCACGCGCATGCCCCACCACACACACACACACACACACACACCGCGCAGGCACCGGCCAAGCACTAAAACATCTCCAAGGTGGCGCCAGGCGCCACCACCACGCACGCTTACCCCCCCCCTCATGTGCATGCCCCACCACATACACACGTACACACACACCACGCTGAGACCCTTTATTCCCGCCTAACGCGCATGCTCCACCACACACACACACACACACCACGCAGGGACCTGAAGCCTGGCAACATCCTGATGACGGCGCCAGGCACTGCCAAGATCGCCGACTTTGGCCTCGCCCGCTGCAAGTACAAGACGTACCTGTCGACGAAGAAGCTGGACGCGGGGACGGTCGCATACATGTGAGTGTGTGCCATGCACACATATACCGTTGACCATGCACACCATGCGTGCACACAGACCGTTGACCCATGCACACAGAGCGTTGACTGCTAGGGTGTGAAAGTGCAACAGACGTTTACACAGAATGGCTGCAAGTTCACAATATGCCCGTCGACGAAGAAGCTGGGCGCGTACATGTGAGTGCGCTTTTTAGAGTGTCTTTGTGCACACAGAGCGTTGGCTGCTAGCTAGCTAGAGTGTGGCTGCAAGTACCAAAGTCGTACCTGTCGACGAAGAAGCTGGATGCGGGCACAAGTGCGTGGTGTCTCTACACGTCTTGTCTGATTTGGAGTGTGGCTGCAATCTGTGGGGAAGATGCTGACTGGACGCGGGCACGGCCGTGCACACATGTTGGTGGTCAGTTGGGGCTTTGTGCATGCGCACTCCATGCATGCGCACAGAGCGTTGATTCGAAGCGCGCTCACTCACACACACGCGCGCACGCACACACATGCGCGCACACGCACACTTGTAGGGCGCCCGAGTGCTTCAACGACAAGCTCGGCGGCGTGTCGACCAAGTGCGACATCTTCTCGCTCGGCGTCATCCTGTGGGAGCTCGTCACGCAGACGCGGCCGTGGAATGGGCTTAACGAGTTCCAGATGATCTACCAGGTGCGTGCGTTTTGGCGTGCGTCAGGGGTTTCCTTGGGGTCAGTCATCCTTTCGTTTTTCCCGAAGAGGGTTTCCCAGTTTCGTCGGGATTTCGGGCTGCAGCCCGAAGAATCGCGTCAAAAAGTGTGAAAATCGACGATTTCACACTTTTCCCCAGAAAATTCGCCTCCGCGCTTCGTTTTTTCCGAACGTACGCTACCCGTAACCATTAGGATCGCGCCCTCTGAGAACGTATTTTTTCGTTTCCCGATCGGGAAGGAAACTCCTGGCGTGCGTGCACGGCAATCATGGCGAGTGCGTGTGGGAGGGGGTGTTGATAGAACATGCGAGTCAAACGAGTCCAACGAGCACGTGTGGGCTGTGCGCGCGCGTGGGCTCTGCCTGCTGCTGCTCACGCTCACGCGCTCGCACGCATGTGCACAAAACGATCGCTCGCCTTCTCACACATTCACGCACGCGCGCAAGCGGCTCTTTGCAAGTCACTGCCGAGGGCGTGCGCCTGCAGATCCCCAGCGACGCCGCCTGCTCTCTCTCTCTTCTCTCTCTCCTCTCTCTCTTCTCTCTCTCTCTCTCTCTTCTCTCTCTCTTCTCTCTCTCTCTCTCTTCTCTCTCTCTTCTCTCTCTCTCTCTCTGGCACACACACTCCCTCTGGCACACACACACACTCTCACACACATACAGTTACAGTTACATCGGCTTTCCAGCTTATACTACCTCTAGTCCTAGTACCACCGCCTAGACCCAAGTCCAGTTCTGGCCCTAACAATTACTTGTGACACACAGGTCACCGTCGAGGGCGCGCGCCTGCAGATCCCCAATGGAGCCTCGTCCTGCCCTCTCTCTCACACTCACACACGCACACACGCTCTTCCTGACACAAACACCCACTCTCGCACACATAGGTCACCGTCGAGGGCGCGCGCCTGCAGATCCCAAACGGAGCCTCGTCCTGCCCTCTCTCTCTCTCTCTCTCTCTCTCTCTCACACAGACACTCACTCCCTGCCTCACACACATAGGTCACCGTCGAGGGCGCGCGCCTGCAGATCCCCAACGGCGCCTCATCCTGCCCTCTCTCCCTCTCTCTCTCTCTCTCTCTCTCTCTCTCTCTCTCTCTCTCTCTCTCTCTCTCACACAGACACTCACTCCCTGCCTCACATACACAGGTCACCGTCGAGGGCGCGCGCCTGCAGATTCCCAACGGTGCCTCGTCCTGCCCAGGCCCGCTCGCGGACCTCATTGAGTCGTGCTGGGCGTCCGAGCCGCGGCTGAGGCCGACGGCAGAGGAGGCAGAGACGGTGCTGCTGGGCATCCGGAGCCGGATGTGACGACCGACGTGACACAGCGCACCTTCCCGCCCGGACGATATCGTCTCGTTCGGCTGCTGCTGGGCATCCGGAACCGGATGTGGCAACCGACTTGACAGAGAGCCTCTTCCCACCCGGACGAAATCGTCTGGTTAGGCTGTGTTCCAGCGTGCAACACGGCCAAATCAGCCGATTTGGCTGGGTGGGAAGGGGCTCAGTGAGCTTGACGAGTCGCGGTGATTGACGCGTCACACTTGTGGGCTCCATGGCCCAGACTTTACCTCGACTGTATCAGGTTTTACAGGTTTTACACGTACGCGCCCGGAGGACCTGGGGCTTGAGTTCAGGCCTAGGCTACACGTTTAGGGGGGCTCTACTAAGAGAGCCCGCGAGGCCACGCAGCGCGCCAGCCCACCAAAGCTTGACTGTGCCAACTGACCGAGCACACAGGACTGTCGGTGACGGGCCTGCGCAAGGCCAGGTGCAGCAGCAGCAGCGGCAGCAGCAGCGTGCCGGCAACGGCCAGGCGTCGTAGTGGCAGTAGCTGCCGAGTAGCCAACCTGACCGCGGCAGGACTAGACTGCCGCGCGTCACAAGCGAGCGCGCGTGCGCGTAGGCGCCCGGCTCGCCCGGCGAGCAACCCCACCCCCCCCCACACACATCGACCACCCCACCACGGCATGGCCGCCTAACGGCTGCTGTACGCGCGCGTGTGCCTGTGACAGGCCACGCAAGGCTGTGTGTGCGCTAGGCTGTTGCGCACTCCCGCAGCGACTGTACGCGTGCACCTGCCGACCCACAGGCAGTGGATTGTTTGACCACCAACACTTTTGGGTATTTTACATGATCTCATTGATTGATTAAATAACGAAACGCCCCAGCTGGGCAAGGCAAGATGGCCACCTCCACCCCAGATATACCTACTCTCCACTTTTCGAGTCAATAGTTAAAACACTAACTAAGGCTGCTCCCCTCAACGCGCGACGGAACATGTGATGCAAAATGACGTGCGATTGCAGTCACATGAAGTCCTCCTCGAGCTCCTCGACCGACGCGTGCTTTGCCGCTACGTCCCTGTTGCTCTCCATGTAGTCGTCCTGCGCGCGGTGTTGGATGTGTGTGTGATGTGTGTGTGTGTGTCAGGTGTGTGTGTGGGCGTTTGTGGGCGTGTGCTGTGTGTGTTGGGGGGGGGGGCATCGACACACCACTGAACGGGCTGCAACGCAGGAGCCTTGCAATGTAGTCGTCCTGCGCGCGGTGTTGGAGACGCCATGGTGTTGGCAACGCTCGCCATCATGACCATACATGTGCGCTGCTGCTGGTTTGGGTTGGATCACAGGGGGCAGGCCGCCACGCGGGCTGTCCGGGCCATGTCATGACGTGTCTCATGTCTTCTCTACGTATGGGACTGCATGCGGGGCAGCTGGAGTTGACCAAGAGCCATCAGCAGCGTCTCTTATGGTGGCACTCGCCCCCGCCGCACCCACGTGCAACCTGCCTGGTTCTCGCCCCACATCCGGCGGAGCACTGGGCTACATGGGGCAGGCACCAGCTCCTACTTTTTGTCTCTGCGCGACCGCGCCTCCTCCCTCCCCCGCTCGCGCCCCCTCCCCTGCCACTCGCGCGCGCGTGCGCGAGCCCCACCTTCATTATATGCCGGTAGCTCTTTTGGTCCTCTGTCTGCCGCTTCTCCTCCTTGGCAGCCTTGTCCACAGCGCGCCGCGCGCGCTCCGATGCGCGCGTCGCCGCGCGCGCGTGCTCCATGTACGTCTCCTGTGCATGGGAAGCAACACAGGCATGCAAGGTCACAGAGAGTTGGGAAGTTGGAGAGGCATGCCGGGCCGGGTCACGACGTTGTCGTGGGTGCCTTCTCCGTCGCGCGTGCGAGGCCGACACCTGAGACTGCCACTGAAACTGGCCACCTGTAGGGTGACGGGTTCACAGTTCAGGTTTTGGGGTGACGGGGTGACGGCGCTTCTTCCCCAGCGTTTGGAGGCGGATTTGGGAGCCATGGAGCCGGATTTCCAGTCAAATGGCTCCAGGGACACAATTAAAAATCCTGGAAAAATCACTGCTGCGGGTTCATAGTGCCCACCTGCTCGGCCGCCAGGTCCGGGTACCGCTCGTCTCTCGTCTTCTCCAGCCGGTTGATGATGTCGCTGAACTTCTTGGGCACGTTGACCTTGAGCACCCTGGGGCGCATCGATTGGTTTCATTTTCAGTCGGTTTAAATTGTTTTTTCGACAGCGATTTCCTCGACACTGCCATCGTAAAAACAATCGCGCCTTCTCTGGCCGTTTGGACACGCCATTGAACTTCTTGGGCCAGTTGGCTGTGAGAACCCTGGGGGGCATCGATTGGTTTTTGGTTCGTTTACAGTTTGTTTGAGTTGTCGTTTCGACAGCCACTTTCTTGCCATTTCCTTTACAGTGTCATCGTGCAAATAATATCGTCTTCTCCAACCGACATGATGTCGTTGAACTTCTTGGGCACGTTGACCTTGAGCACCCTGGGGGGCATTGATTGGTTTCGTTTTCAGTTTGCTTGAGTCGTCGTTTCGACAGCCACTTTCTTGCCATTTCCTCGACACTGTCATCGCACAAATAACATTGTCTTCTCCAGCCGACATGATGTCGTTGAACTTCTTCGGCGCGTTGACCTTGAGCACCCTGGGCATCAGGGGTCGGAGCACATATACACTGGGGCCGCGTGCGGTGCACACAAGGGCCTAAAATCAACCCCTTTGAACTGACACGATGACGGATGGGGGCCTGAGCACACACACTGGGCCGCGGGGCCGCGTATGGCGTGCAGTGCTTCTTCGACTGGGCGGTAATAATTAATTGAAGTTTGAGGGTTTACCGCCCGATTTTTTTGATTTTTGCCGATTTGGGTGCGATTGTGGCTGTAAGAATTAATAAATTGAAATCAATTGAAGAAGCACTGGTGGCGTGCTCAGAAAGCAAACTCGGAAACAAACTTGGGTTCACTTGAAACAACGACTGAGACAACGAACATCAAATCCCAACCCTTGCTCTCACTTCTTGTGGCCGTTAGAACCTTCCCCCCTCCGCTCCACCCGTACCCAGTGATGTTGGAACTGGCCGGGGGCGGACGAACTTTTGAGCCCTTCACTGACCAGGCGGGCGCGAAATCGGCAAAAGCGGGGGGGGGGTCCGCCTTGGGCGCAGCGAAAAACGGGTCGAAGGGCCGTTTTCTTCCGCTGGTGCGGACAGAGGTTGGGGCTGGTCCGCCCTCCGCTCATTTGCTTCCGGGGGGCTTAGCGGAGTTCGGGGGCGCAGCCCCCGAGAAAAAAATTGCACGAGGATTGGTTTTGCTGCTGCCTCCGCCTCAGGAGGATGCCTTTTGGCTGGTTGGTTTGCCTGAGGCGGATCCCCTCTGACACACTTCCTACATCCCTGCCCGTACCCCTTGCTCCCCCCACACCCCACCCCCCCTTTGCGCTCTCACTTCTTCTGGTCATTGAACCCTCCCCTCGTCTCCACTTGTCCACCTCCTCACCCACCCTCGCTTGCACCCACCCTCGCTCTCACCCACCCACCTTTCACCCACCCACCTCCTCACCCACCCTCACTTGTTTTAGCCGTTGACCCCTCCCGCCCCCCCCCATCCCCCTTGCGCTCTCACTTCTTCTGGTCGTTGAACCCGACCTGCCCGACCTCCATCGACGAGTTCTTCTTCAGGTTCCCCCACGGCGTGTAAACCACGTTGACATTGTTCTGCTTGCAGCCTGTGTGTGTGTGTGTGTGTGTGTACATGTGTTGTGGGTGCGTGTGTTGTGTGTGTGTGTTGTGCGTGCATGTGTGCGTGTGTGTGTGCGTGTGTTGTGCGTGCGTGTGTGCGTGTGCATGCACGTGTGTGTGTGCTCTGCACGTGCGCGTAAGTGCGCACGCGTGTGTGTTCTTGTGTGTGCTTTACACCTAGCTGCTGGGGCACATCAGAGCAGGCTGGCAGCATGCGCGCGCGCGTGCTGGTGCGACTGAATCACCCCCCCACCCCATCACACACAGCTGCATACGAGTGCCTGCATGTGCTGGGTGGGGCCACCAGCCTCCCACCTACCCATGATGGAGTTCTGCTTCACGAGCTGCGCGCAGTCGGTCAGTGTCTCCTCTGGGATGTCCTCCATGGAGCAGCCCTCTGGGAGGCGCAGGTACACGTGCGCGGACGACAGGTTGTCCACGTGGAACCTGCAGTCGTCGGTAGCAGATGGGTCCCGTGCGTGAGGGCACGCAGCGGCATTCGACATTGCGCTCGCTCATGCAAAACTCCATGCGCCTCTCGCGCTCCCGCCCTCACCATACGTCCACCGGCAGACCGTATCGGATGAGGTCCTCGTTCTCATGCTTGTCCTTTCCCTGGGTAACGCGTGCGTGCGGAAGAGGGGCTCGTGCTCGCGTGCGCAGGCGTAGGACAAGGCCCATGCATCCATGCACCCACCATGTAGATCATCCACGCGTCGCCCTTGGACTTGTCATACCCACGGGGGTAGAAGTAAAACACCATCCTGTCCCTGGACCCACAGGTCGAAGCAGGGAACAGCAATGAGAGGCTGCCGTGGAAAAGTCTTTCAAGCGCGTCTTTGCACTTCCACACTCACCACCCAGGCAGCAGAGGGCTGATGCAGCACACCCTGGCTCCATGCAAACTCACGGGTTCAGGCTGACATTCCACACTCACCTTGCACTCACCCCCAGGCAACCTATCAGAAGGCTGCTGCAGGTCGTGGAGCAGCCACACCCTGGGTGCATGCAAGACTCACGGGTTCTGGCGTGGATTCAGGCTGACATTGAGATGGGACACAACTAACTGATTGGCTTCAATCCACTTACAAAAGGGAAAGGGCACTGAATTCGGGTGCCGACCCCAAACAGGCGCACTCTGTGTGCACAGGCGCGACCAGCACGCGACATGGGAGGCGCTCCTCAGGGAGACGCAGTGTGAGACATGGTGAAATGGCATTATCTTATTTCGTCAGGGTAGGACTACAGTGAGCTAGAAAAAACATGGAAGCCGTAAGAAGGGGCGTGTGGCTAGCCAAGAGAGCACGGCACAGCGGCATTGGAGGCGGGCACCAGGCAGGGGAAGACGGGCGGGCTTACGCTCGGCGCGGCCGCGGTCTGTGCCCCGTCTGATGCAAGCTTGGCAGTGCACTTACGCGCAACGCGGGCCCGAGCCTCTCCCTGCATGACAACAACAGGGTGCAGTTGTGTGGGTGGGCGTCGGCAATGCTACGACACTGCGCGCTATCGTCGGGACGACAGCGGGCTTATGCGCAGCGCGGCCGCTGCCTCCTTGCCCCTCGCGTCTTTGGCAGCACAGCGCACACCGGGCGGCGCACCGAGCGCTTACGCGCAACGCGGGCTCGGGCCTCCCCGCAGCACGGGGGCAAACAGGTGGCGGTGGCGTCGACGGTGGCGTCGACGGCGTCGTGGTGTCGTCATCGCCGCCCGACGGGAGCGCACGCGGTCATGGTGGGGGGCGACGGTGGCGAGTCGTTTACTCGAACGTCGTCTTCTTGCCGGCGGCAGCGCCGACGCCAAAGCCGCGGCCGCGGGGCGCGCCACCGCGGCCTCCGTCGCGGCCACCGCCACCGCGTCCTCCGCGGCCGCCATCGCGCCCACCGAACGAGCCTCCACGGCCTCCGCCGCGGCCGCCGTCGCGTCCGCCAAACCCGCCGCGGCCGCCACCGCGGCCACCACCTCCGAAGCCGCCACCGCCGCCGGCGGCGTAGTCAACCTTGGGCTTGACGCACAGGTCGACAAACAGCGAGCCGCCTGCTAGCTCTGCGCCGTTGAGCTCTCCGGACGCGGCCTTAGCCTCGGCCGTCGCGAAGTCGACGTAGCAGACACCCTTGAGCTCGCCGGTCTCGCGGTCTGAGGGAATCGACATGCGCGTTATCTCGCCGCACGCCTCGAAGGCCTCGGTCAGCGCGGCGCGCACGGCGTCCTCGCCGAGGCTTCCATCGAAGCCCTTGACGAAGATGGACAGCGTCGCGGTGGGGTCGCCGCCAGCCTTGGGCGCGTTGGTGCGTGGCGCCGCGACCTCAACCTTGATGTCGCGCCCGTCCACGTTGGTGCCGTTGACCTCGGCCGCGGCCTTAGCGGCGTCGGCGCACGACGCAAACTCGACGTGCGCAAAGCCGCGCGCCTTTCCGGTCTCGCGGTCGTACGCGACGCGGACGCCGACAATCTTGCCGATGCCGTTGAACACGTTGCGGAGCGAGTCCTCGTCAGTGCCCCACGACATGTTGCCGACGAAGCACGTGCACGACTGCTCGGCGCCGTCAGCGGCAGGCGCGGCGACGGCCGCGGCGGCCTTGGGCTTCTTGGCCTCGGGAGCCTCGGTCACCTCCTCAGCCTTGCGCTTGGGCGCGGGCTTGGCCTCCTCCTCGCTGTCGCTCGACTCGTCATCGCTGGACGAGGAGCCGTCAGAGTCGCTGTCGGCCTTCTTGGCAGCCTCCTTCATCTTGGAGTCCTTCTTCTCCTTGACGGGCGCAGCCTTGGCGGCCGGCTTGGCCTCCTGGGCGGTGGGGGAGAGCAGAGGGGGGAGGGATGTTAGCATGTGTGCAAAGTGGGGGGTGGGGGTGCATGCACGGTGGGGCTAGGCAGGGAGTGTTCCTGCTGCTTGTTGCATGCGCGCAAACCAGTTGACGGGGTGCAGTGTAGGGGTGCGTGTAGGCAGGGATACATCGGCAGACGTGGGCGCGAGCAAAGCCGGTCGGCATCTCACCTCCTCCTCGCTGGAGTCGCTGTCCGAGTCGCTGTCGCTGTCTGACGCAGCCTTCTTTGCGGGCGTAGCCTTCTTGGCGGGCGCGGCCTTCTCCTTCTTGGCGGGCTTGGCGGCGGGCTTTACCTCCTCCTCCTCGCTGGAGTCGCTGTCAGAGTCGCTGTCCGAAGACGCAGCCTTCTTGGCAGCCTCCTTCTTGGCGGCGGGCGTGGCGGCCTTCTCCGCCTGATGGGCGGCAGTGGCGGTCGGGAGGGGTGCGCGGGTCAGGGGGGCAGTGGTGCGTGTGCATGGGCGGTGCGTGCGTGGAGAGCAGGTGATTGCTCACAACGCCGGTGGGCGTGCATGGGTACACGCCAATAGCATGCATGCGAGGGGAGGCAAGGAAGAGCAAGGCTCCATGTGTGCATGCCATGATGGAGAGGGGTGCACGCATCCATCCATCATGAGCATGCATGCTGCTTCGCCCAAGCCACGCCCAGTGCCGAGTCAAGGCAGGCAGGTGCGTGCATGCACGCGCGTCCGGCACTATGGGAGGGCTGCGAGCTGCGTGCAGGAACACGCGATGGCGGCTGTGGCGGCGGGCGCTAGGGCTCTCGTCCCACCCACCTTCTTGGCGACCGGCTTCTCCTCCTCCTCCTCGTCAGACGAAGAGTCAGAGTCGCTGGACTCGACCTTCTTGGCGGGGGTGGCCTTGGCGGCCTTGGCAGCCACAGCGGGGGCGGGAGTCTGCAGAGTTGGTGGCAAGTGCATGGCCGAGCGTCAGCGCAGGTCCCTCGCGTCCATCCATCGCGTCAATGCAGGCACACGTGCCTTGCCCACGGAAGTTGCCATGAGCGGAGGGGCAAGGAGGCGAGAGGAATGGGGTACAACGCCCCATGCATGTCGGCGGCGGCACGCGCATCCATCACTGCACCTTAGGCTTCACCTCGTCATCGCTGCTCTCGCTGTCCTCCTCAGAGTCGGAGTCAGAGTCGGACGACTCCTGCAAAGCGCGCGCGCGGGGGGAGGGGCGCAGTGAGGCACAATCCACGGACCTTTTGTTCGCCTAGAATGGCGGCGCCGCTCTGCGCACTCGCCGCTGCTCTCCCCCTCACTCACCACCTTCTTCTTGGTCTCCAGCTTCACTGCCTTCTGCAGCTCCTTCTTGGCCTTGAGCTCATCCTTGGGCTCCTTGCCGACTGACTTAGTCTTGGCCATTGTGAGTGGTGGGTGGGAAGGGAAGAGGTGGAAGGTAGAACCTGCTTAGAGCGGGCGGGGCGGGCGTGGTTGGAGACAACCACAGCCTGAAAGAGCGAGGGGAACGCAGCGCACACAATTTGGGAGTTTGTTCCACACTTCCACACTCCGCAATCCACACACGCCAATGAGCCCCGCTCTGAGCCCTCCTTGGCTCTTGGTGCTGCACCAAGCACCCGCCCATCGCCATGGCCAAGCCCTACAAGGGCCCCAAGGAGGTCAAGGGCTCGTGTCACTGTAACAAAATAGGCATCGGCTTCCTCAAGATCATCTTCTGCCCGTGCATCCTCTTTGGTCAGGCACTGTGGTGCGTGGCGGGCGTGATCCAGACGTCACTGTCGTGCACTGATTTTTCAAACGTCTCACAAAACTCACGCACACGGCTAGCCCGCCTGACCACCACCGCATGGCTACCACGCGTGTGCGAGGGACGTGGATGGAGGAAGGGGCCGGGGGGCAGTCCGATGGCGAAGATTCTTTTCCTGCATGGGGTGTTGCGTCTCGCATGCTGCATGCCCCTTCAGGTGATGCAGGCAGAGCCCCTGTGCCCCCCCCCCTCACACACACACAGACGGTGGCCCAACTTTCCCCCACCCTGCTGCCCGCCCTGCCCCCGTCCCCCAGGCGCTACCTCTTCGCGTGCGTGGGCGTGTACCTGCAGCGCATCGGGCGCACCCTCGCATGTGGGATCTGCGTGTGCTGCAAGTGGACGTACAAGGACAAGAAGTTCCCGGCGGGTCCGGAGGCCATCGGGGCGTGGGGAGGGCGCACGCCGGCGCAGGTTGATGCCGAGATTGACTGGTGAGGTGTGCTACCAGCCCCGCTTCTGGTGGTTTGGGGGACGGCCTCTGGTCCCTTATGGTTTATACCTTGGGCTGTCCTCCACCCACCGGAAAGGCTTTGGTGAGGTGCCTGTGGCCTGTGCTGCTGCTTGGCGCCCACCACCTAGTGTGGGTGGCGCTACTGTGGGCTACTTTTGTAGCTTGACCTTTTGGTGGGCCTTGTGCCTGATAGTCCCGCTGGAACTTTGGAACTGATTGTGACCGCCGGCAGTGGATTTGTAACACTACTCTCTCGGTGAGGGGGGCAGTGGGTGCAGGGGAGGGGCGCGCGTGTGGCCATGCCCACGGGCAGTGTAGTAACCTGCTGCTGCCTTCTGCCTGCTGCTGTTGCCTGTTGCTGCTACCTGTGGGGTAGGGGAGAGGGAGGAGGGGATCACTGGTCACGGGAGGGCATGACTCCTCGGCTGGGGAGTCAGTTGGCCGGGGAGTCGCATGGCTGGGGAGTCGGATGCCTCCCCTAAGTTTCGGCTGGTCGCACTCAGGCCGCAGAGGGACGGGCTGTAGTACAGTACTAACGCTTTGCCTTGCCAATTAAACAATTCCGAGGACGTGGACACGTCCTGCCTTGCCTTGCCGACCGGCAAGGTCAATTTCTAAAAAATGCGGATTTTTTTTTCCAAAAGTGACTTCAAAATGGGGGGACAACAAACCAAATCCCGCGGCAAGGCACCCAAATTCCAAACAAAATGGCGGCAAGGCAAAGTGGTACTACGGTAAGTGGCAGCCGGGCGCACACATCGCGCTGTACTCGGCTGCACGGTCCGCCCCCTCCCTACCGCATTCACAACGCTTGAGGCGGCGCCTGAGGTGTCCCATTCCATGGCGCGGATCAGGCGGCGCCTCAGGCGCTCCGACAGCCTGAGGCGCCGCCTGAGGCGCACCCACGATCGCCTCAGACGTCGCCTTAGGCGTTATCCAAACCGCCTCAGGCGCCACACAGACCGCCTCAGGCGCTCACCACCGCCTGAGGCGCACCCCGGACCGTCTCAGACGTTATGACCGCATTCCATGGCGCGGATCAGACGTTGGGATTTTGGTAGGTCCTCCTCCCCCTCATGCCTGATGTGACGGCGATATAATGTCTTACGCGACAAGTGCCTGTCAGCCACACAGGCCGTGCCTAGGAGTCGAGAGCGTGTTGTGAACAGGTGCCGTGCCTAGTGGTGGAGATCGTGGCGTGCACTGGTACGAAGGCCGGTGATTTTCTTTTCGGGATTTTATTCTTCCACAGCCGGATTCTGCTTTGACTGCTTTGCCCGTTGACCTCCCGTTGACCGTTTGCCCTCATGTATGGGTCACTTGAAAGCTCTAGATGAGCACTGTCTGGCGGGCTAGGCAGACTTCCAATCCACGGAATATGTTGAGCTGGGTTCAAGGTCAAAGAGCAGCTGAAATACAGCCAAATGGCTGTGGAGAGCCGAAAAGGAAATCACTGACGAAGGCCCACACTTGGGGTGCCGGTCATAACACTGCCCCTCCCCCCCAGTACTCTCCTTCCCCCCCCAGTACTCAACTGCCCCTCATCGGATCACCCCTGTCCCCTCTTACCGCCCCCGCCAGGCACCGCATCAAGGACATCCTGTCTAAGACTGAGGAGGGCGCGGACAGGATCGGGGGCGGAGGCGACGACGGCGCCAAGCTGTTCAATGGTGCGGTCCAGTGGGGCCCTGTGACCTTGCTGACATAAGGACACACCTTACCCGCCCTTGGCCTACGCGATTCAGTATTGTTTGGGATGCCCCCGCGAAGCTGAAATGTTCGCAAGTAACAGTAACACGGGGTAACCAGCTAAGCAGGCTACTCTTCTACTAGAGACACCCGCCGATACTCCAGCACACTTAAGTACTAGAGTACCGCCGGCTCCCGGCCGATAGACTACCGCTCCCGCCGGCTAGACTACCCCAAACAGCGGTCTCTGAGAGACATGTCTGGCAAGGAGCATATAGGAGAGGACCATCCTCAGGGTCACAGTAGTGGCCTTGTGGCCAGTCAAGCCGGCAGAGCCGGCTGAAACGGTCCCTGCCTGGCAGTGCATGGCTGTCCAGCAAACCCAACCAAACAGCCAAACAACTCCCACCCAACTCCCACCGTACCTTCAGGTTATAGTAGACGAGCGACCCCGAGGATGAGCGCGGTGACGAACGCTGCGATTGGTGAAGCGGATTTACTGTGTTGCCTCGGCGGTCACCACCGCTGAAGCCGTGACGGTAGCCCGCCTCCACGGGCAGCTATCTTGACCAATGTCCAGCATGCATTGACGGGCGCCAGCTCCTCCGCTCGTCGATCAACTCGTCGAGATCGGTGCCGCATGGCATCCTGCATGGGGGGAGGATAAGGGCCGTCTCCCAGCACGGGCCGCGGCAGCGCCGCAGCTACTCGCCCAGCCCTGGCAGCTCCGGGCAAGCCGCTCTTGAAGTGTTCCACCGAGGGGCAGTCTAGCAGGAGCCGGGCCAGTCGTATTTTACCCCGCTCGTCAGCGGCACGGAGATCCTCGTCACCAGCAGCGCCGCATTGCTGGGTCCAGGGCTCGGCGACGAGAACGCGCCTCCGTTAATCGAGCCCCCAATGTTCGCAAGAAAACGAAAAAATGGATTTTGGGATAAAATTGACTGAAATCGACGAAGAACGACCCCCATGGAGCGATTGAGCATTCATTTCTTTGCCCCCCCCCCCCCGCGAAGGCTAAGGGCGCGTACGGTGATAAGGAAAACCATTATTTAACGCAGGAGTAAAGGATGTAAGGCGCAGGGATCATGCAAGCACCGTGGCAACCTCCCCCTCCGCCTCCCCCTCCCCCAAGGCAACCACCACCACAACAACAACAACGACGACAACAACAACAACAACGACAACAACGACAACAACAACAACAACAACAACAACAAACAACAATCCACAACAACAACAACAATCCACAACAACAACAACAACAATCCGCAACAACAATCCAAAATACTAAACAACAAAAACACAAACAACAAAGACACCACCACCACCATCATGCCACCGCCCCCAACTGCAGGCAAGATCAACCCCAGCGCCATCTGCCAGGGTCAGGTCGGGGACTGCTGGCTCATGTCGGCACTGGCGTGTCTGTGCAAGGTGTGTGTGTGGGGGGGGGGCGTGTGCGTGTTCGTGTGTGCGTGTGCGTGTGTGTGTGCGTGTGTGTGTGCGTGTGTGTGTGTGCATGTGTGCGTGTGTGTGTGTGTGGCTGCTGGCTCATGTCAGCACTGGCGTGCCTGTGCAAGGTGTGTGTGTGTGGCTGCTGGCCAATGGCAGCACTGGCGTGCCTGTGCAAATTGTGTGTGTGTGTGTGTGTGGCTGCTGGCCAATGGCAGCACTGGCGTGCCTGTGCAAGGTGTGTGCGTGTGTGTATGTGCATGTGTGTGTGTGTGTGTGCGTATGTGTGTGTGTGTGTGCTGGCTCATGTTAGCACTGGCGTGCCTGTGCAAGGTGTGTGTGTGCGTGTGTGTGCATGTGTGTGTGTGTGTGTGCATGTGTGTGTGTGTGTGTGTGTGAGTGCTGGCTCATGTCAGCACTGGCGTGCCTGTGCAAGGTGTGTGTGTGTGTTTGTGTGTGTGTGCTTGCCAATGGCAGCACTGGCGTGCCTGTGCAAGGTGCGTGTGTGTGTGTGTGTGTTTGTTAGCACAAATCTTATGCTCGATACCATTTTGTGTGTGTGTGGCTGCTGGCCTATGTCAGCACTGGCGTGCCTGTGCGCAAGGTGTGTGTGTGTGTGTGTGTGCGTATGTGTGTGTGTGTGTGTGTGAGAGAGTGCTGGCTCATGTCAGCACTGGCGTGCCTGTGCAAGGTTTGTGTGTGTTTGTGTGTGTGTCAGTGTGTGTGTGTATGTGTGTGAGTGAGTGCTGGACAATGGCAGCACTGGCTTGCCTGTCCAAGTTGTGTGTGTGTGTGGGTGTGTGGGTGGGTGTATGTGGCTGCTGGCCAATCGCAGCACTGGCTGTCTGTGCAAGGTGTGTGTGTGTGTGGCTGCTGGGCAATGGCAGCACTGGCGTGCTTGTGCAAGGTGTGTGTGTATGTGTGTGTGTGTGTGTGTGTGTGTGTGAGTGCTGGCTTATGTCAGCACTGGCGTGCCTGTGCAAGGTGTGTATGTGTGTGTGTGTGTGTGTGTGTGTGTGTGCTGGCTCCCGTCAGCGCCGGTGTGCCTGTCCAGGATGTGAATGTGCGTGTGTGTGCGTGCATGCGGGTGCCTGAGGATATTCGCCACCTTGCTGGCGCACGGTTGGTCACCCGCCTTCAAATGGAATCCCCTCAACAATGACCACAGAAAGCATATCTAGATCTGCCGGTCAGATTTGTCTCTCCTACTCCCAACCACCCCCCATCTCCTAACTCCCAACTACCCCCAACCACCCCCAACTCCACCCCACCACTACCGTAGCCACGCTTTGCCTTTGCGCCCAATTCAGTCAAAAAACGCCCCGCAAACACTCCGTAACCGTGAAATCAAGTCAAAAAACGCGCCGCAAAGGCACAAAAAGGGCAAAAGTCGAATTTGCACCCGGATCGACGCCCTACAGGCCCCACAAAAGCCGCAAAGGCAGCGCAAAGAGGAAAAAAAACGCCCCGCAAAGGCCTAAAATTCCAAATAAAGAGGGCCTTTAGTGGACCCCCGCAAAGGCAAAGCGTGGCTACGGTAGTGGCATCACACCAACAGTAGCATCCGGCACCCCGAACACCGACGCCAGGCTGACGGGCGCGATCCAGTCCATTGGAGACCCCTGGGAACACACTACTTTCGCCCCTTTCGCTCTACCAACCCCAAGTACCCCCAACTCCTACCCCCAGCTCCACTTTCACTCTCCGACCCCCAACTCCCCCCCAACTTTCTACTTTTCCCAACACCCTGTCGCAGGCCGACGGCGCGATCCAGCGCGCATTCATCACGCGCGAGGTACGTACGTGTGTATGTGTGTTTGTGTGTGTTTGGGGGGGGGGCTGCTTGTTGCGCACGCACCGAGTGTGTGTCTGCACGCACGTGGCATGGGGAGTGTTAGGGGGGAGGGGGGGGGCTGCTCGTGCTGACCGATTGCCCCCCCCCCCCCCCCCCGCCCTCCTCCTCCATGCACGTGACACACCCACACACACGCACACACACACACGCACGCACGCACACATATACACAGGTCTGATGCGCCAAAACATGCGTCCGACAGAGTGTAACATCCCCCCCCCTCCCTGCTCCCATATCCCCACACCTGTAGTACAACGAGTACGGCCGCTACCGCATCCGCCTCTTCGACAAGCCGAAGAACAAGTTCAAGACTGTGGTGGTGGATGACTGGTGCGTGTGTGTTGGCCGGGGGGTGCATCATCAGAGCATGCATCATCAGAGCAGCATGCATCAGAGCAGCATCAGAGCACGCATCAGAGCAGCATCAGAGCAGCATCAGAGCAGCATCAGAGCAGCATCAGAGCACGCATCAGAGCAGCATCAGAGCACGCATCAGAGCAGCATCAGAGCAGCATCAGAGCAGCATCAGAGCAACATCAGAGCAGCATCAGAGCACGCATCAGAGCAGCATCAGAGCAGAATCAGAGCACGCATCAGAGCAGCATCAGAGCAGCATCAGAGCAGCATCAGAGCAGAATCAGAGCACGCATCAGAGCAGCATCAGAGCAGCATCAGAGCAGCATCAGAGCAGCATCATTAGAGCAGCAACAGAGCAGCAGCAGAGCACGCATCAGAGCAGCAGCAGAGCAGCAGCAGAGCAGCAGCAGAGCAGCAGCAGAGCAGCAGCAGAGCATGCATGCATGCGTGCGAGGGGGGGGGGCAAGGGGGACAAGCAGAGCAGCAAGCTCAAGACTGTGGTGGTCGATGACTGGTGCATGCACGCTGGCCGGGGGGAGGGGGGGGGCATCATCAGAGCACGCATCATCAAAGCTCGCATCATCAGAGCAGTATCAGAGCATCATCAGAGCATGCACGGGTGCAAGGGGAGGCAGGCGAGGGGGACAAGCCGAAGAACACGTGACTGGTGCGTGCGCGCTTGGCTGGGGGTGGGGTGGGGAAAGGCCACAGCTGCCCTGTAACTTACACGAAGGGCCCATGCCCATGGATATAAGGTGCTCCCTCTCACCGCATGCCCTTCTTGGGATCTGAGTGATGAATGCGTCACCACAGCAGTCATGCAAGGGGAGGCAGGCACTGCCTAGGGGAGAGGGGGTATGCATCATAAGGGGAAGGTATGCCGGTGTTTGTGCCTGTTAAGGCACACACAAGCGCGCACACGCACCCACACACACGCACAGGATCCCCTGTACAGTTACAGTTACATCGGCTTTCCAGCAAAGACTACCTCTAGTCCTAGTACCACCGCCTAGACCCAAGTCCAGTTCTGGCCCTAACAATTACTTGTGAGGATCCCTTGTAAGAAAGGCGCAAAGATGCCGTTTTTATGCCTGGCAAGGCACACACACACACACGCACACAATCGCACACAATCGCCCACTCACACGCACACACACACACACACACCTCTTCCCAGGATCCCTTGCAAGAAGGGCACAAAGACGCCGGTGTTTGCTCAGCCGAGCGGCGGCGACGCGGGCGCGTGGGTGCTCATCCTCGAAAAGGCAATGGCCAAGTTCATGGTGCGTGCGTGTGTGCTGCTGCTGCTGCTGCTGTGTGTGTGTGTGTGTGTGTGATCGCACGAGCGTGCACTTGTGTTTCGTGTCAGGTGTGTGTGTGTGTGCGTGCGTGAGTGCTCATCCTGGAGAAGTTAATGGCCAAGTTCATGGTGCGTGTGTGTGTGCTGCTGTGTGTGTGTGTGTGTGTTTGTGTGTGTGTGTGCATGATGCGTCAGAGAGAGAGCATCAGAGGAGAGTGTGGTAAAGAGAGAGAGTGTCTTGGCGGGCGCGTGGGTGCTCATCCTGGAGAAGGCAATGGCCAAGTTCATGGTGTGTGCGTGTGCTGCTGCTGCTGTGTGTGTATGTGTGTGTGTGATCGCGCGAGCGCGCGTGTGTGTGTGGTGGCAGGCGTGTTGATGTGTGCGTGTGTGTGAGAGCATGTGGGTGCTGATCCTGGAGATGGCGATGGCCAAGGTCATGGTGTGTGTGTGGGAGAGAGTAAGTGTTGCCGCGCGCTTATGCCCGTGACAACACACCGTGTGTATTGTGCTTTGTGTGTGTGTGTGTGCACTGTGCGTTGTGCGCTATTGTGCGTTGTGCGCTTTGGTGCGTTGTGCACTATTGTGCGTTGTGCGCTATTGTGTATTGTGTGTGACATACACACATACACACAATCACAGGGCTCGTACCATGCGCCCGACGGCACGCCCGTGTGCGTTCTTGGTCCAGGGCTGGATTCAGACTTCACAAACACATACACACACACATACCGTCCATATTGTTTGCCTTCGCGGGGGGGGTCAAAACTATAGTTGTTTAATGCGATTGCGGGGGTCGTTTTAGTCGTTTTTAATCGTTTTGACGCCCCAAATCGCGATTTCCAACGATTTAAATTAGTTTCTTAGCTTTGTGGAGGGGCAAAAAACGACAATTATACGCAAAGGCTAACCGCCCGGACGGTACAAACATACACACATGCACACAATCACAGGGCTCTTACCACGCGCTCGACGGCGGCAGCACTCTATGGGCGTTTGAGACACCCACCAGGCACCCTCTCCACACATACCCACACACACACGCCATTTAAGGCGTCCGACGCACTGCAAAATTTACCACACGCACACACACGCGCACACCGCACACGCCGCACACACACAGGGCTCATACCACGCGCTCGACGGCGGCAGCTGTGCGATTTCTTGATTACGCCCCTGGCAACACGCACACACACGCACACGCCATTCAAGGCGTCCGACCAACTGTAAAATTGGCATTTGGACACATGCACGCACACACAGGACTCTCACCACACGTTTGACGGCGGCAGCACGCTGTGGGCGTTTGAGACACTCACTGGGACCCCCCACCCTCCACCCCTACCCCCACCCCCCACACACGCGCACGCCATTTGAGGCATCCGACGGACTGTACAATTGACCACACCGTGCACGCTCACACAGGGCTCATACCACGCGCTCGACGGCGGCAGCACGCTGTGGGCGTTTGAGACTCTCACTGGGAACTACTGCTTCAAGCTCAAGCAAGGCGTGACGTCGTACCGGCGCTTCGACCTGGTCCACCCTGCCAAGTGCGTGTGTGTCAGTGTGTGTGTGTGTGTGTGTGTGTGTGTGCGTGTGTGCAAGCAGGAGCGCAGGATCGTGGCGGCGCTTCGACCTGGTGCACTCTGCCAAGTGGTGGGTGGATGGGTGTACGTGTGTACGCAGGGCGTGACGGCGTATTGGCGCTTTGACATGGTGCACCTTGCCAAATGGTTGTGCGCAGCAGTGAAAGCCTGGTCGTGGCACACTTTGGGGGGAATGCAGGTTGCGGGTTGGCTAACGGGGCCACTGCACCCGCCCCCATGCGCCTTCGCAGCGGAGATAAGGGCGTCGCGATGCTGCAGGCAAGCAAGGATGAGCTCACGGGCAAGGAGGTAAGTTGGTTGTGATGTTGGTTGTTGGGAGGTTGTTTGGTCAGTTGGCTGGCATGGTTGTTTGCGAGGTTGTCTGGGTAGTTGGCTGTGTCAGCGTGTTGGTTGCGCGCGCGCAGCGGAGAGAAGGGCGATGCGATGCTGCAGGCGAGCCAGGATGAGCTGTCGGGCAAGGAGGTAAGTTGGGAGTTGGGAGGTTGCTTGGGAGGTTGTCTGGAAGGTTGTCTGGGAGGTTATTTGGTGAAGTAGCTGTGTCAGCGTGTTGGTTGCTGCTCAAGGCAAGGATAGTGGTTGTTTAGTTATTTGGTGAGGTTATTTGGTGAGACAGTTGTGTGTTGGGTGCTGCTTCAGGCGAGCAAGGATGAGCTCACGGGCAAGGAGGGTGGTTGGGGGTTGGGAGGTTATTTGGGAGGTTGTTTGGTGCGTTGGTTGTGTCAGCGCGTTGGTTGCTGCTGCAGGCGAGGAAGGACGAGCTCACGGGCAAAGAGGTAAGTTTTTTGGTGGGGGTGTCTGGGAGGTTATCTGGGAGGTTGTTTGGCTGTGTCAGTTGGCTGTGTCAGCATGTTGGTTGCTGCTGCAGGCGAGCAGGGATGAGCTCACGGGCAAGGAGGTAAGTTGTTTGGGAGGTTAGTTGTTTGGGAGGTTGTTTGGGAGGTTGGCTGTGTCAGCGTGTTGGTTGCTGCTCAAGGCAAGGAGAGTGGTTGTTTGGTTATTTGGGAGGCTATTTGGGAGGCTGTCGGCGTGTTGGCTGCTGCCGCTGCAGCCGAGCAAGGATGTGCTCAGGGGCAAGGAAATTCGTTGCCGGGAGAGAGGTTGTTAGGAGGTGGTTGTGGTGCGTCGGCGCTGGCTGTGTCAGCGTGTTGGTTGCTGCTGCTGCTGCTGCGCTCCGCTACTACGTCACGAAGAAGTCAGTGTTGGTTTACTAAAGGCCAAACCCTAAAAGCCTTTAGGGCTTCTAAAGAAGCCGTAACACCTAAAACCCTTAACTGTGTAAAGGTTACTAAAACCCCAAGTCCTGGTAGGGGATGGACCCTAAACCATGGACCTTCAACGCTAAACCGCGCCAGGTGTTTGCCGTGCTCCGCTCCTGCCTCAAGAAGCAGTCGGTGGTTGAAACAAAAAAACAGAAACCTGCCTGAAATCCTGAACCCTGAGCCCTGAACCCTGAGCTCAAGCCTAAATCGCTGCAGGTATTTGCCGCGCTCCGCTTCTACGCCAAGAAGAAGTCGGTGGTGGTTAAACCCCTTGACCCTACAACCTGTCTATTTAGGGTCTTAAAATAAGTCGGTGGTTGAATCTGTCACAAACGCCCCGATACATAAGCCCGATAGAGGCCAACAATGACACCTAGGACCTAGGATAGTGCCAACAGAGCCCAATCCGGGAAGGGGGCAATGTCACGAACGACCCAATACATACGGCCGACAGAGCCCAATCCAGAACCCTTATCAGGGTTCCGCCCCGGGAAGGGGGGAATGTCACGAACACCCCGATACATAAGGCCGACAGAGGCCAACGATAACACCTAGGACCCTTTTGGCCATCTGCTACAGAAACCCTGAAACCTAAACCTGCATGAAACTCTGAAACCTGCTAAACCCTTAGACTACCGCAGGTGTTTGCCGCGCTCCGCTTCCACGTAAAGAATACGTCGGTGGTGGCTGCAACCCCTTCACCCCACAACCTGCCTGATGATGATGACGATGATGATGGATTTTACAGTCGTGTGTGACGCACCTATTCAGGGCCTTAAGTAAGTCGGTTGAA
>VFSX01000117.1:240114-255114 GCA_016618255.1 Chlamydomonas sp. UWO 241 | reverse complement strand
AGGAGCACCCAAAGGTACGTACGAGTTTTGCGGGTTTTCAAGTTTTTTTAAATTAGATCGGAAACATTGTGGAAACATTCAAAAGTATTAAATTTTGTCAGCGTTCTCGGATTTTGAGACGGGTGTTCAAAACCCAGGTATGTTCAACAGCCGTCGAGGTTGCTGAAGCTCTCGGGACTTGGGTGTTGGGAGGACCTCCTGGTGATAAGGAATATCAGGAAGGCCCCCCTAGCTCATGATTTTCCTCTTCATCCTATGCTCAGCATGCAAGAGGTCCCCAGGCGTCCACACGCCTGGAGACGCCTGGGGAATGTCACCCTTTATAATAATCTGTGCCGCTGGATCCCAATCAGTGATTCCCCTGCGAGCCGTATACCGCTCCAAGCCGGATTTCACATTTCCCAGAAAACCACTGCACACTTAGTGAGAGAGGGCGTGGAGCGGCGCGTTGGAAAGCTCTTGCCGAGAGCAGCACAACGGCATGCGTTGCATGAATACCCGCTGTGTATTGTGCCTGGCATGAGCGGTCAAAGTTGCTGGAGCCGGCAAAAAACGAATTACTAAAATCTTTCCCAGGGACCACTGATCCCAATGGTGGACCCCTGCCAGTGATTTCCTTTTCGACTGTCCACAGCAATGCTGCAGCCGCACACAGCCGGAAGAATAATTCAATCTCTTGAAAAGGAAGTCACTGACCTCTGCCACCCGCAGGTCGCCGAAGCACTCAAGTCGAGATGTTTTATGACAACACATTACAAACAGCCTCTGTGGTTGTGTTGTGCACCCCTGCCACCTTATTCAGATTCACACACCCACCCCTGCCACCCGCAGGTCGCCGAGGTGCTCAAGTTTAAGCCGTCGGACGACGGCAGCTTCTGGATGGAGTTCTCCGACTTTGTCACGTACTTCAAGGTCGGTTGCAAGCAGTTGTTAGGCAGTTGCTCGGCAGTTGCTCGGCAGTTAGGGCAGTTTCAGTTGCGGCAGTAACTGTTTCGCGGCTAGAGCTCACCGACGTTGTCGCCGCACTCCAAGGTCGGTTGCAGTTGCTGGGCAGTTGCCAGGCAGTTACTCAGCAGCTTCTCGTCAGCTGCGGTTGCCGCCCTCCCTCTCCAACCCGCCTGCATGTCCTCAGGCTGTCCTCAAAGAACCTCGACTTGTACTGTCACACGACTATGGCACCTCACCACCCGTGCAGAACCTGGACTTCTGCTTCCGAACTACGGGCTGGGACGACCTAACGATCGACATCCACGAAGAGCACCCAGTCTGCGGGTGAGTGGCACGGACACACACGTGCACACATACACACACAAACGCACACATACGCACACACATACGTGCACACACACACACACACACACGTGCACACACACATATGCATAAGGGTCGGCGGTCTATATATAGCCTTATATAGCTATAGCCTATATATAGCCTATATATAGCCTATAGACGCGGGGCGCCTGCCTATATAGGCTCCAAACGAGCCCTAGAATATAGGGTCCCGCGCCAAGTGTGGGGGCCGCAGGGCCGCGAAAGGGGCACTTTGGCCTCCCCGCGCGGCATCAGCGAAGGAACGGTACCATGCGAACCTAATGCATCGCCGTGAGGCGCGAGAGGTCTCGAAATGGCCGTCGGAAGGAGTTCCCACACTCCGTTCGACTGCAACAGCCGGCTCGTACTTCCTCCGAATGAGGCCCCACCACTTGCGACGCCCCAGAAAGGCATAGAGTGGACGACGTACTTTCGTTTGACGCAGGGCTGGGGGGTTCCATGGGGGTTGCATGGGCTGCACGCATGCAGTGGGGTGGGTTGGGGAGGCAGGCAGGTGCAGGTGGCCAGGAGAGTTCCCTGGCATGATTGGCAGCATAGAGGACCTACAGGGCATAAAAAAAGACATGTCCTTATTAGGTTGGTGGCATGGGTATGGAGCCGCGCTGTGGCGTGCTGCGTATGCTCCCGCCGCAGCCGGTGGGAGCGCAGCAGCGGCGGCGGCGGCGAGAGGGGCCGCTGCAAGGCGGCGGCGGGGAAGCCCGCCCACCCAGCAGCATATATGATGGAGTGGGGTGTTGTGTTTGGGGTTCTGGGTTTTAGAAAGGCGGTGTGGGTTGGTGTGTTGGATGCCTGCAGCGTAGGGCGGGTGTATGAGGGGCTTGCAGCGCGTGTAATGTCATCATGAGAGCGTGCGACTCCGCGTCGCCGCGTCCCCTCCGCGCAGCCAACATCTTGTATTGCTTCTCACGCCCTACAAATAATTCCAACAAATATTCGGAGAGCGGTTCCGGGTTCCTTCAGGGTTGCATATAATTGTCATACTTTCCAAAAACAGATTTGATTTTTTTCTAGGAAATGTCTATAGTCCCTATATGATGATGATGGATCTTACAGTCTGTGTGACACCAGTAATGATGTATAAGACCGGTGTCGGCGCTAGCGCCCGACACCTTAAACTCAGTTTCAGTGGGAAACTGGCTGGCTACCTGGTAGGGGTGAGGGTAAACCCCCACACGCGCGCACGCACTGGACCTAGACAGGACACTGGGCCCCCAGATCCACCGTATACCACCCAGGTAGTAACAGCAACGCATTGTTGGTGTGCGCCTGTGTTCTACTACTAGTCCCGCCGCCGCCATTGGCTCCAGCAATCTCCTCCATGCCCGCCAGCAATCTCCTCCACGCCCGCCAGCAATCTCCTGTATGCCCGCCAGCAATCTCCTCCATGCCCGCCAGCAATCTCCTGAATGCCCGCCAGCAATCTCGTCCATGCATGGGCGCCGCCATGCGATCTCCATGCGCCGCGCCGCGCTCCATGCGCGCCAGCACCCGTACCACCCGCCTCATTCCCGTTCTTTAGCCATTCCCGTGACACCTATGGCTGATCCTTGTTCCGCCGTCCCCTTTGGCATCTGTAACCCGTATCCTCTCCCTGTAGCCTCATTCCCCGTTCTTAACCGCCATCTCCATTATGGTGCCCGCCCGCTGGTGGGGCCTCGCCTCGCCCCATGCCGCACGGCTAGTGTATTGATTGCTGCGCCATCTATAATCTGCGCCTTGGGGCAGGGAACCCCTGCGCCACAACCTCCTCACAAAGCCTAGCCGCATGTGCCTCGCTTCCCATGTTTCTCAATTTCTCGCCATCCGCTTCCATGCTGCCGCCTGCAATCTCCTCCACGCCCGCGAGCAATCTCCTCCATGCCCGCCAGCAATCTCCTCCATGCATGCACGCGCAGAGCGCCGCCATGCAACCCCCATGCGCCGCGCGCGCCGTGCGCGCGCCGCGCCCGCCAGCTCCCGTAGCCTCATTCCCCGTTCTTTACCCATGCGCCGTGACGCATTAGCCTTGTCCGCCGTCCCCTGGCATGCATAACCCGTAGCCTCATCCCCGGTAGCCGCATTCCTCGTTCTTAGCCGCCATCTCCATTATGGTGCCCGCCTGCTGGTGGGGCCTCGCCTCGCCCCATGCCGCACGGCTGGTGCATCGATCGCGTCATCTAATAATATATAGGGTATAGCCTATATATAGCCTATATAGGGCAGTCTGGCGGGCCGGGACCCTATATCGACGAGGGTTACATATGCACACACACACACACATATACATACGTGCACGCACATGCACACACACACACACTCACACACACGCTCACACACACGTGCACACACAGCACACACGGCACAGAACAGTGCGCGCGCACACACACATATGCACACACGCACATGCACTCGGCACAGAACACCGCATGCCGCACACACACAGTCAGTCGATGACAGTATGTCACAGTTGCAGTCACACAGTCAGCCGCACAAACACAGACGTCGAGAACGCCATCGCGCGTGCCAAACAGACTTCAAAATCAACCACACACAGCACAGCGGGCACGCGTGTGTGCGTGCTTGCGCATCATCATGAGAGTGTGATACTGCATGCGTGTGCGCAGCACGTGCCCTGCGTGCCTCCCTGGGCGCTGCGACTGCACCGTGCACACACCCCCCCCAGACACTGCCCATGGATGACGGGTGTATCCGTATCCATGGGTCGTATCCGTTATCCGTCGTCTAAGGTTTTAGGCAGCTTTTGACCTTTTTAACCCTTTCTAAATCCTAAAAACCTAAAACCTGGGCAGTTATTTTGGCGATTGGCGATGAACCTGCCTCGCGCTTCTGTTTCCCCACATGCGCCCACCTACTTCAACAAGCGTTTGCTGCCGCTGCGGTAGGGAGCGGTAGTCTATCGGCCGGGAGCCGGCGGTACTCCAGTACTTAAGTGTGCTGGAGTATCGGCGGGTGTCTCTAGTAGAAGAGTAGCCTGCTTAGCTGGAAACCCCGTGTTACCGTTACTGCGGTAGGGGACCTGGGGGTGCGCCCACACTCTTTACAGAGTTGGGGAGTTACACTAACAGCCAGCAATCTCAGTGAGGTGCTCGGGCCATACGCACCGAGCCCGGTATTTTACGCCTTTAGCCTTTAGAGGTGTCCCTGACTGTAACATCCATCAACCAACCGACCATCCCTCCCCCTCCCACACACACGCGCACGCAGACCGACACTCGGCTGCCTCGAGGGCTGCGGCACCTTCTGGTGCTGCTGCGCCGGCCTAAACGCGCTCGCGTGCAACAACCAGAAGCAGGAGTTCATGAAGGCGCCGAAGGGGTGCTGCTCGTGCGTGTGAGGCCGAGGCCACGGCCGAGGCGGCGCGCTGCTTCATGCGCCACTACGCGCACTGGGCGGGGGAGGGGGGGGGGATTCTCAGACCAGGGAGGGGTTCTCAGAACGGGGGGGTTTCCACCGAACAAGTGATGTGATGTGCAGGGGACGTGGTGGTGGTGTGCACACCACGTGGCTGGGAGGACGAGTGATTCTGGGGATCCCCTGGATTCTCGTGATGCGGCACAGCGAGGAGGGCGTGAGCAACTGAAGTGCAGTGCGCCATCGAGTTTTGGGTAGACACAACCAAAATCAGGCGTGCAGCGCAAGTGGTGCATGATCTCACCTAGGAGGAGTAATCTGGTCAAAGTCAACGGTCACACCAGGTTCACACCGGGAGAGCAACACCGTCGACTCCAGCGCACACCGCCTATACGTTTACGACCACCATGGCCACGGCGGCGAGGCAGCCAGCGCCAGGCTCCGCGTTCGCAACTTGTGAGCAACTTCACGCCCGCCTCACTGCGTGCCGCGACCTCCTGGCGTCTAGCGACGGTTCTCGGGACAGCTTCGAGGTGCAGGCGGAGCTGCACGCGCTGGAGCTCCTGACGTGAGCACTGAGTGCTGCATGCAGAGAAGGTCCAGCACCCTAGCGGTGCTACAGGCAATACTGATGTAGCGAGAGCAGGATGTGATCGCCGTGTGTATGCGTGCGTGCCCTGCACGCCTCGACTCGCCCTGCATGCGTGCGTGTGCTCGCCGCTCACATCGTCACTGCATGTGCATCGCAGGCACTTGCTCGAGGACCTCAAGGTGGCTCTGGCATCATGTCACGCGGTGGGCGCATCGCGCAGCAGCGTCGAGAAGGCGCGTAGGGCGAAGTTGTCGCGTAGGGCGCAGTTGTGTGCTTGGCCGCGCACTCGGACAGTTGTGTGTGCCGGCAAAGTGCGTTTCTTTCAGTCTGAGTCATGGCATGCATCCTGTGTCCTCGCACAGGCTCCGATGCTTAAGCGCATGGACGGTGCCCGCACTGCGCTGCTGGCTGGCGCCGAAGAGTTCGGGCGCCACGTTGAAGCTGGGCAGGTAGGGCTCATGCGTGTCGCGCATGCATGCACAAACACAGCGGCCAAGGGCAGACGCCAAAACAGGGGGACACGCAAAACAGCAAGTTGCAGAGGGTACGGAGGGTGCGGGGGGGGGGGGGGGAGCTGCATCATATAGGGCGCACGCGAACACACACGCGTGTGCACACGCTGTACGCTGTACAGCACTTGGTACTCAACGCCGCGCACACGTGATGCGCTGTGCCGTGCAGGACGTGGTGGCGGCCATCACCAGCTTTGCCTGCATCAGCAACGTGGCCAACCGACGCACTACGTCGCCGCGCGCCCTCGGCCCGGCACCCAGCCAGCGAGCGGTCGCGGTGGCCAAGCTGGCAGCGGCAGAACAAGCAGCGCCTGCGCCGCCGCCAGCGCCCGCGGCTGCCGCCGGCACCGGCCCGACCCAGCGCCAGACGGCGCTGGCCAACCTGCGGCGTGCGGTGGCGGCCACGCAGCACATACCCGCGCCCGCGTCGCCACCGCGGCCCAGCGCCACTGGCCCGACCCAGCGCCAGACGGCGCTGGCCAACCTGCTGCGCGCCTCCACAACGTCACAGGAGCCCGCCCCCGCGCCGGGGCCGGCATCTCCGGACGCATCCGCTGGCCCGACTCAGCGCCAGGTGGCGATGGCCAACCTCCAGAAGCAGCTGTCCTTTGGCGACACACCACACGCAGCACCAGGACCGGCACCGTCCGAGCCGTGGTCCGCCCACCGGTTGGGCATCACCACCGTGTGCACATCAGAGTGCAGAGGCGCAGGGACGCCAGAGGTGGCCGCGTGGGCGGACGCGGCAGTGCAGCCGGGAGCGCCCGCGTCCAGCGTCGACGCGCACGGCCAAGCAGCATGTTTTCTGCCGCTGCCGCCGGCGCACCTCACCATGGCTGGTGGTGCAGTGCACGAGTCGGCCACACGTGCTAGCAGTGGCCACAGCGCCCAGGCCGCGCCCGAGCAGCTGCCATGGCACGTGCATGGCCTTCCAGATCGTGACTCGGGCGCAAATGCCAGCTCAGGTGGTGTCAGCAGCGACCACGCTCAGGCCGAGGAGCAGCCATGGCACGTGCACGGGCTGCCGGATCGTGACTTGACTGCAAGTGCGAGCTCACACGGAGCCGGCAGCGACCACGCTCAGGCCGAGGAGCAGCCGTGGCACGTGCGCGGACCACCGGCGCGCGAGTCAGCCGCTGGGCCTGAGCAGCGACCGTGGCATGTGCACGGACGGCCGGCGCGCGATTCGGACGCACCTGCCAGCTCGGGTGGGGCGGGCAACGACCGCGCTGAGGCTGAGGCCGAGGAGCAGACGTGGCACGTGCACAGGCTGCCGGAGCGCGAGTCAGCCGCAACTGCCAGCTCAAGTGGCACCGGTAGCCACCACGCCCAGACTGGGCCCGAGGAGCAGCCGTGGCACGTGCACGCGCCACCAGCTGCCCACTACAAGCCCGCTGCCGCCCTGTCAGCGCCCCGCCCGCGCTACCAGGCGTTTGCGCGCGCCAACGCGTACACCCACACGCTCGACGGCTCCTGCCTGTGCAACCTGGAGGTGGGTGGGTGCAGGCGCGGTAGCGGCACCACATACCTGCATGGCATCGGCGGTGTGGTGTCGCTGTCGACGGGCACTGAGTGTAGCTGACTGGCTGCTGCAACTGCGCATGCAACTGGCCATGCAACGCCCGTACGCGCGCGCAACAGCGCGCATGCACACGCCTCCCGCAGGAGTCGGCGACGAGCGGCTACGAGGGGGGCGACGTGTGCGGCGGCGACAGCAAGCGCGCGCGCATCATGGCCAAGTCGTGGGACGAGACAGAGGCAGAGGCGGGCAGCAGCAGGGCCGAGTCGGCCGAGTCGCGCGTCGACGCCGGCCGCGCCTCGACCGCCAACCGCGTTACCTCATCGACCGCGTCGTGTGCTGGCGTCGCGGGCCTGCTCGCGTCTCTGGACCAGCAGTGGGGCAGCCACGAGGCAGACTCAGGGGTGACGGCGGGCCCCGCTGCGGGTGCTGCCGCTGCACGGTCCGACGCGCGGCGCTCGCTGCGCATGTCTGCCGCGCTGCCGGTGTGCACTGACGCGCTGCGCATGCCAAAGCAGGTGCAGCCGCAGGGCAAGGCGGCCGCGGCGCCGCCGCCCGGCCCGCTGCACGCACTGCCGCCGGCTGCGCAGCACGGGCACCACCCCAGCGTGGCAGCCCTGCAGCTGCGCCACGCGCGCTGCAGCACGCCCTGCAAACCTGCGCCGCCCGACGCCGCGACGGGAGCTGCACGGCGCGAGGGCGGTTGCGACACCGCGCTGGCACCCGACGACCAGCGCGTGAGGGCGAGCACGGAGCAGCAGCTGCTGCTGGGCTCCCACGACGGGCTGCCAGTCAATGCTGCGGCACCACACAGGCAACCGCCGCGCGTCCCGCGCTACGGAGAGAACCACCACCAGCCGCAGCAGCCACAGCAGGCGGCGTGCCAGCCGCAGCAGCAGGCGCCGTCTCAAGTGCAGGCGCTACTCCCCATCGCGCACACGCACGCAGCGCTGACCCCGCCCCGGAAGGTGGCAGCCCCAGCCACGCACGAGGCACCGGTGCCAGCGCCCACACAGGGCGCCACCTCCCCCGCGATGCACCGGAAGCTGCCAGCCCAGGACACCGCTACCGTGCCACAACCACAGGACCCCCACATCGCAGGCAGCGTCGGCGCACAAGGCCTCCGCGCGCCCGACGAGACCGCCAGCCAGCCAGGCGGCAAGCACGCCGCGGCCGCACACAAGCCGCATGCACCGCCCCGCAAGGCCGCCGCCGCCCGCGCAACGGTCGAGTACCAGCAGTCCCCGGTGCGGTCGGGCGCGCGCGCACTTTTCCCGCGGCTGTGGGGCCGGCTCACGCGCGTTAAGGCTGTGGTGGGTACCGCGCTGAGCGTGGCGCTCGTGACGATGGGTGTGGTGCTTGGCGCAGCAGCGCTCAACGACGGCCTCGACAAGATCGATGCGGTCGAGGCGCGCGGGCGGCGGCGAGGCGGGGGAGGCCGCGCAGGCGGCAGCGGGCGGGCGCGGGGCGGCGCTGCGCTAACGTACCCGCTCGCGTCTGCCGAGGGATGCTGTCCCGACATGATGATGCTGGCGCGTGGGTGAAGCGCGCGGGTGGCGGCGTGGCAGGGCAGGCCATGCAGGTGGCAGCGGGTAGGCGCGGGGCGGCGCTGCATTCCCGCTCGCCTACTCCAGGTCCAACAACCCGCCTGTCGACAGCCCCAGCTGCCCAAGTGTAAGCGGCTTCTCGTCGCGCGCAGCCGCCATTAACAACAGCTCGCAAAACCTGATTCCCTCTCTCAAGCGCACACACGCGCATCCTAGGGGGTCCCTACCATAAAGGCGGTCCCTACTCCAGATCTAGCAGCCCGCCCGTCGACAGCCCCAACTGCCCAAACGGAAGCGGCTTCTCGTCGCGCGCGGCCGCCAGCAGCGCGGGCAGCCCTGCGTACCGCAGACGCAGGCGCAGCTGCCCGGCAGCTGCGTCGTACACCGCTGCCGTGCCGCTGCCCTCCCCGGGTTGCGACCCAGGCGCGGTCGTCGACACGGCAAACGGGAGCTCGACGGTGAGGTCGTAGCAGCCGGCGCACGACACGTGCACGACCCGTCCCACCAGCTCCACGCCCACCGGGCACTCGCTGCTGCTGCTGCCTCCGTCCTGTGGGTTGGGTGGTGGGTGGTTGGATGGTTGCTTGGGTGGTCGGAGTAGGTTGGTGGTGCCCGGCCTTGAAACAGAATCCCTTGAATTGACGACCAGAAACAGCCTGTCTAGGTCTGCCATTCAGAGCTCTCTGTAACAACCCCTCCCTCTCTCTCGCTCTCTCTCCCTCTGTCTCTGTGAGGGAGTATCTTTGCGCTGGAGCCGCGGCTGGAGCGCAACCAACGTGTGCGGTGCGTGGGGGTTTGGTGTTTGTACGTACGTCCGAGTGGTGAGTGGGGGGACTATCTGTGTGGGAGAGGGAGCACTACCAACCTGTGCGTGTGCGGTGCCGGTCACGGCTTCTGAGGACGGCTGCGGCGGTGGCTAGGCCTAGGTGAGCGTCACACACGATATTAAAATCCATCATCAGGCCTGCCGTTCAGAGTTATCTGCAACGACCGCTCTCTCTCTCCCTCTCTCTTTCTCTGCGTATCGGTGTTTTTGTATGCGGGAGCACTACCAACCTGTGCGTGTGCGGTGCCGGGCGCGGCTTCTGAGGACGGTTGCGGCGGTGTCTAGGTCTGCCGTTCACAGCTCTCTGTAACGACCTCTCTCTCTCTCTCTCTCCCTCCATCTCTCTGTGAGGGAGTATCTCTGCGCTGGAGCCGCGGCCAGAGCACAGCCAACGTGCGCGGTGCTTGGGGGTGGGGTGTTTGTACGTATGTTTGGGTGGTGAGTGGGAGGGACATCTGTGTGGGAGAGGGAGCACTACCAACCTGTGCGTGTGCGGTGCCGGTCGCGGCTTCTGAGGACGGTTGCGGCGGTGGCTAGGCCTAGGTGCGTCACACACGACTGTAGAATCCATCATCAGGCCTGCCGTTCAGAGTTATCTGCAACGAGTTCTCTCTCCCTCTCTCTCCCTCTCTATCCCTCTTTCCCGCCCCTGTGGCGTCGTCGGCGGGCGCGCCGGCGGCGGAGCGGCCTGCTGCGGCGGGCGCCGCGCGAGCCGCATCTGCGCGCGGCCCCTGCCGTCGGGGGTGTGTGCCCGCGCGTGTGGGCGATTCGTCGCTGCGCCTCAGTTTCGTGGCGTCGATCTCTGTGGAGAACGCCATCGTGTTCGTCACGGGTGGCGACGGATGCGGCCATGCGAATGACGTGTTCAGCGGCTGCTTCGCCGACGACGCGGAGGAAGCACTGCGGCGCGCCGCGGACGCCGCGGCCGGCGTGAGCATGCCTGTCCGTTTGGCCACGAACATCGTGCGCTTTATGCACGACAACACTGGCAACTGGGATGGGCCGGCTGGTGGCGGCGTCGTGTCCGCGTCGTTCATCAACGCCAAGCCTGCCGTCGGGGGCATCGGTGTGGAGCCGCGCGGGGGTGGCGTGCTGCGTGTGCTCTTCACCGTGGCGTCTGGTGCCGTGGCAGACACTGTCGTGCGCTGGCGCTGGAAGCTGCGCCAGGCGCGGGTTGCGGTCTTCGACGTGCTCAGTGACCACGAGGAGGCGCGGCACCGGGCGCTGTGGCCCGCTTTCCTCGCCGCCAAGGCTGCGGGCAAGCGGGCGCAGTTCCACCGCGCGCGCCTCGTGGTTGACGGCGAGCGGGTGGCTGCACCTGTTTGCTAGTTGGCATCCCCTCTGGGGGTGTGTTGAAGGGGAGGTGGCGCCACACGCGCGCAGTGGCGGGTGCGGTGTGGTCGCTGAGTAGAGTGCTGCGGCGGGTGTGCTACCAGCCCCGCTTCCAGTGGTTTGGGGGAGGGCTTTCTGGTCCCTTCATGGTTTTATACCTTGGGCCCGCCCTCCGGCCACTGGAGGGGTTGGGTGTGGAGCCTGCACTGTGGTGCTGCTTGCTTGGCGCCCGCCACGACGTCGTTGGCGCTACCGTGGGCTGCTTTAGTAGCTTTACCTTTTTGGTGGGCCTCGTGCCTGCTCTCTTAAGTCCCGCTGGAGCTTTGGAACCGAACGTGTGACCGCCGGCAGTGGATTGTAAAACTCTCTCATCACCTCTTTCTGTATGAGGGAGTGTTTTTTGTGCTGTCCATCAGCTCCAGAGCACTACCAACCTTTGCGTGTGCGGTGCCGGACGCGGCTTCTGAGGACGGTTGCGGCGGTGGCGTCTAGGCGTGCCATTGCCGTTCAGAGATCTCTGTATCTTAAACGAGTTATCCTCTCTTTCTGGGTGTGTCAGGGAGATTTTTGTGTGTGTACCAACCTGTGCAGTGCCGGACGCGGTTTCTGAGGACGGTTGCGGCGGTGGCGTCTAGGCGTGCCGTTGCCGTTCAGAGCTCTCTGTATCTTTAACCAGTTATCCTCTCTCTCTACACACTATACAGTGTTCACGTAGAAGAGTGCCAGCCGCCAGGGCTGGCACTCTTCACGTGCTCTTTGAACCACGACCATGACGCGCTCTAAGCCGCGCAAACACAGCGAGGTCGCCGGCGCGCTAGTCGCCCGCGCGGCCACCATCACAGACTCGGTGAGCAGCGGTTCCCCCGGCTCAGACTCCCCGCCACGCCACCGCGCGTGCGTCGGTGAGACACAGAACTAGCTTCCGGCGCCCCCGGGGCGCTGGGGGCGGCCACATACGCGGAGGCTGCGCAACACATGCATGGAGGCGCCAGCAACCACATTTCGGCCTCGGCCGACACCACAGACCCCCTCCGCGCCATCCTGGCGGGGCAGGCTGACCTCAGAGGCCTGGTAGGCGGGCTGGTGGACAGGGAGGCGAGCGCGCGCGCTCAGCCACAGAATGCGCCGACGCATGTGGGCGCGGCACAGATTGCCGACGCCGGCCACAGCAGCGTCGCCCTCGCGGTGGTGCTCGCTGTGGTCCAGGCGCAGACGCAACAGATTGCGTCCCTCGTGGACCTGGTGCACCCCCTGGTGAGCCGCGTCCCCGGGGCGCCCATGCAGATGCCGCATGCAGTGCAGCATGCGGCCCACAGTGCGCCCCGCGCGGCGCCTGCTGCCAAGGCTGCTCAGCCTGCCCGGCCCGCTGCTGCTGCCGCCCCTGTGGCGTCGGCAGCGGGCGCGCCGGCGGCGGAGCGGCCTGCCGCGGCGGGCGCCGCGCGTGCCGCATCTGCGCGCGGCCCCTCCCGCCGGGGGGGGCTGCCCGCGCGTGTGGGCGAAACGTCGCTGTGCCGCAGCCACGTGCTGTCCATCCCTGTGGCAGCCGCCACCAGGCTCATAGCGGGCCATGGCTCTGAAGGCCAGATGGCGCGCGACGGGATCGTGCGCGGCGCACTGCGCGACGCCTCCTACTTGGGGTCCACGCGGCATGTGAGGCGGCTGTTCAGTGACTGCTATGGTTCCGAGGAGACGGCGGTGGCGGCGGCGGCTGTGCGGGTTGCTGCAGCCGCCGTGGACGGCGTCAGCCTGCCCGTCTGCCTGGCTATGAATCTCGTGCACTTTGTGCACGACGTCTCTGGCCGGGATAGGCCGGCTGGTGGCGGGGTCGTGCCCGCGTCGTTCCTCAACGCCAAGCCTGCCGTCGGGGGCATTGGTGTGGAGCCGCGCCGGGGCGGCGTGCTACGTGTGCTCTTTACCGTGGCGTCTGACGCTGTGGCCGACACCGTCGTGCGCTCCCGCCGCAACCTGCGCGACGTGGACCCGTCGGCTGCCGTCTTCGACGTCCTCAGTGACCGCGAGGAGGCGCAGCACCAGGCGCTGTGGCCCGCTTTCCTCGCCGCCAAGGTTGCGGGGAAGCGGGCGCAGTTCCACCGCGCGCGCCTCGTCGTTGACGGCGAGCGGGTGCCTGCACCTGCTTGCTAGATGGCATTCCCTCTGGGGGTGTTTTTGAAGGGGAGGTGGCGCCACACGCGTGCGGTGGCGGGTGCGGTGTGGTCGCTGAGTAGAGTGCTGCGGCGGGTGTGCTACTAGCCCCGCTTCCGGTGGTCTGGGGGAGGGCTTTTTGGTCCCTTCATGGTTTTATACCTTGGGTCCGCCCTCTGGCCATTTGAGGGGCTGGTGTGCAGCCTGCACAGTGGTGCTGCTTGCTTGGCGCCCGCCACCAAGTGTGGATGGCGTTACCGTGGGCTACTTGTAGCTTGACCTTTTGTGGGCTACTTGTAGCTTGACCTTTTGTGGGCCTTGAGCCTTGTTTCTCTAAGTCCCACTGGAGCCTTGGAACCGTACGTGTGACCGCCAGAAGTGGATTGTAAAACTCTCATCATCATGTGTGTGAGGGAGATTTGTTTGTGTGTACCAACCTGTGCGGTGCTGGTCGCGTCTTCTGAGGACGGTTGCGGCGGTGGCACCGAAACTGTGACGAACACCTCGGTAACCGGCCGCCCCACGTACTCCACCTCGTGGCGCATCACCTGCGTGCACGTCAGGGGTGTACCCGCCGATCGGATTCCGATGAACAGGGCGCCCGAAGGGCGCAAAACCGATGGTCTGTTGGGGGCGGGATCGGGAAATCCGACAAGTGCTAGGGCTCATAGGGCCTCGCATCGGCGTCGCCGATGACCACGCCAAGCCCATCGGGGCGTTCGGGTTGGGCTCCCCACACTCTGACTCCGACGCAAAAGCACGCAATCCCTCATTTCTGAAGCGGTTCTGCTGTTTGCAATCGCAAAGTGAATCTGACTGCCGGGGGCTCCGCCCCCGGACGGATGGTGGAGGGTGAGGGTGATTTGGTTGGAACTTTGGGGATGAATTGGCGTTTTCCTGTGATGGGGGGCCAGGAACCTGCGCGCATGCTGTAGTGTTCTTGCATGCATGCATGCATGAATCATGGTACTTCAATCAGTGCCCATTGTGGTGTTGCATGCGCCGTTCCGCCATGCGCTGCATGCATGCCGCGCCCTGCACATTAGCTTTTGCGAGCTGTTTGTCTTCTGGATGTGTGTTTGCCGCTGCCCCCCAAGCATATGAGAGACCGTATCACAGCAACAGAGTACCGGGACAGCGGGGGTCCGGGAAAAAAATGGGCAAGCCGATGAGTCCATGAGGCCCTCTCCTGGCAAGCCGATGAGTCAGGGAGGCCCTCTCCTGGAAAGCCGATGAGCGGCATGCCCCCGGGTACACCCCTGGTGCACGTGTGCGTGTGTGTATGTGTTTGCGTGTCAGGGGTTTCCTTTGGGGCTCTCAGGCTGCCGGTTTTCCTGGAGAGGGCCTCCTGGGCTCTCCGGGTTTCCGGAGAGCTCCCCGGGTTTTCTCCAGGCTGGCATTTTTCCCGGGGGCGCAACACCCCTGCTTTTTTCGGCTTTTCCGACCCCCCCTTTCGCTCCCCATAGGCAAATCGCACTTCGGGCGGTCTCCTCATCGGAGTCTGATCGGCAAGGAGAACCCTGGCGCGTGTGTTTGTGTGCGTGTTGGTGATATGCTCCCACGCACTGCCAGCCGCGCCCCGCACACACATCGTACCTGCTTGCCCGAAAAGTTGAACCCCGAAGAGCCTGGCGGCGGCGCGGCATTCGATGTTGGCGGCTTGGCTTTTCCAGCGGGTGCGCTGCCCGCGCCGGACGCCGACGCCTGCTTCCTCGCAGCCTCCTCCTTGGCCTTCGCCTTGGCTTTGATCTTCTCTTTGTCCAGCTGTGCGTGTGTGCGTGTGTGTGTGTGTGTGCGCGCGTGCCAGTGTTGCATAAAGGCGCGCCGCTGGAACGCGCTTCACACGG
>VFSX01000117.1:200114-235114 GCA_016618255.1 Chlamydomonas sp. UWO 241 | reverse complement strand
GTGTGTGTGGTCGGGGTCTGCCATCTTGCCCATTTGCGCTTCACGTTTTTCATGAGCTCCTGCGCTCGCGTGTGCGTGTGTGTGTGTGTGTGTGTGTGTGTGTGTGTGTGTGGTCGGGGTCTGCCATCTCGCCCTTGTCGCGCGTCACATTCCTCATGAGCTCCTGCGCTCGCGTGTGCGTGCGGTGGTCGATTTTACGGTCCGCCGGGCGCCTTAGATGGCGTATCGTGTGTGTGTGCATGTGCAGGCACACACGTGTGTGTGTGTGTGTGTATGTTTTTAGGGCCCCAGTACACAGCATCCCCACCCTCCCCACGGGACACACACGAGTAGCAGGTGGGTGCGCAACTTGTGTGCGTGTGGGGTGGGGGTTCGTGGGCGTTGGCACGTCACTCGTGTGAGCGCGCGTGCGGAGGGCGGGTGGGTGGGGCAAAGGCAGTGAGTGCGTGCGCCATGCACCATGCACGCATGGCCCATGCGTACATGGAACAGCTGCTGCGATGCAGGCGAATCCACGCCTCAAAGCGTGACAACCCGCATGTGACCAGATTCCATCTATGAGACGGCAGGACGTAGGAGCTCTGCACACACCGCGAGATCTGGTGAGATGTCCTCCAGGTTGTGCCCCGCGGCCTGCAGCTGCTCAATCATTGCCATCATCTGTTCTGCTGTTGGCGCTACCTCGCCACCGAGGAGGCCCTCCATGCCGCCCGTGCCGCCCATGCCCTGCATGGCTGCACTCAATGAAGCCGCGTGTCACTACCACTTGGAGCTGTGTTCGTGGGTTGTACGGGTTGTATATATCGGCGTGGCGTGGCGTGGCGTGGCGTGGCGTGGCGTGGCCTCGCGTGGAAGTTGCGAAGGACAGGTGGTGTGGACTTTGCGCAAAAAACACGAGAAAAAGCTGTTTAAGCCCTGTTGTCCCTGTTGCACGTGTCCCTCCGCGTTCATTCCCCTCCTAGTGAGAGACGCCGGCGACACAGGCAGTGCTTGTGAGTGGCGGGCTTCTTGGGGCCGCGTGCTGCTGGCAGGTGGCAGGTTGTGGGTCGCGCAGACATGCTGCTCGTCAGAACCGTGATGGGCCTATGCCGCGCGGGGAAGCTTGTCACACGACCACCTTCGATCTCCATGCCAGTCAGCACTCCCATGCAACCCCACGCTCCAGCGTCCCTCATGCAGCACATCGAAAGGGAGTGTGCGCGTCGAGGCGTGGCACGCGTGGTCACCGCGCACGCCCTGATCAGCACTGCACTGGGTCCACTCGCAGGGCAGGAGCAACACGGTTTTGTGCGGGGGCAGACGCAGCTCAGCTCAGCTCAGCCTCAGCCATGGCTGAAGAGGGCGAGCCCGAGGGTGGCGAGGTGCCTCAGGCACGGGCGAAGGCCTCCGCGGGGAGGAGCCTGGAGGTGGGGGGAGAGGAAACGCGCTGCCATGCAGTGCGGTTGTGGCGCATGCACAGGCCATGCAGCTGTTGCCACTCCCACTCCCCACCTGACGTGTGCATGCACATGCACGTGTGCCTGCCCACTGCAGATCATGGCCCCGCCAGAAGTGGCAATGGTGAGAGAGCAGAGGGGGGCACGCAGGGCTGGCATGGGTGCGACAGCTGCGTGCCATGACACACAAAACTGCTCGGCCACGTGGTCACCGCGTGCGTGCCTGCTCTTGCACCCGGGCAGGAGACCATGGTCGACAAGCTCAAGGTCATGAACTACGAGAAGGAGTGGTGCCGCAAGAAGTGGGTGTGCAGCGCAGCGCACCGGCCATGCACACGCCCGGCCCAGCACGCCAGTGCCGGGCCAAGCTCGCCGCCGACACGCACATGCATGCCTACGTGCGCATGCATGCCTACGTGCACATGCACGGGAGCGCACGAGAGAGATATGCACATGCACGGGAGAGAGAGAAGAGAGCTCGCATGCTCACCCTCCCCCCCTCGCTCGCACGCGCGCCACACCACCCCACCCCGCAGGAAGCCGTTCAAGAAGCCGCTCACACGCCAGTACTTTGCAGTGCCGTTGCCGACGGGCAACCAGGCCGAGCAGTTCTTCCACTTCACTTCGCTCTCAGGTGAGGGCGCGGCCACGCTGCTGCCGCACCCGGCAAACGGGCCGCGTACGATTTGTTCGTCAGCCACACCGAGGTTGGCGGGTCTTGACTGAAGCCTGTTTGCGGTTGCGTGTGCATGCGTGCTGCTGCCTGCCTGCCTGTCGCAGCGTGGCTGCTGTCGCTCGCATGTGAGCCAGCTACCACCGTTGACTGACGCCTGTTTTCTGCTGTGCATGCACGCGTGCTGCCTGCCTGCGTGCCTGCCTGCCTGTCGCAGCATGGCTGTTGGCGCTCGCTGGCGTCGAGTTCCCAACGCCAAAAGAATTTGACGACCCAAACAAGGTAGATACAAAGTAGGGTAATCCAAGCAAAAATCGACCTTAATCCTTTTCGATCCCCTTGAAACCAGATATAGAGGGTGCTAACACGGTCCCGTAGCACCGCTCGCGAGGTCCTGAGGTGCAGTGTGCGCCGAGTTTGAGTGGGCTTGGATTGCCCTACAGAGAGAGGGGAGGGGAGGGGGGACGTGGGAAGGATCTGCGGTCACAGTTCCCCGCACAGAAACAAGGTATGCAGCGAGGGAGGGGAGGGGGCATATGGAAAGTCCTGCGGTCACAGTTCCCCAATGCCAAAAGGAGTGTACGGCCCAAGCGAGGTGCGTTGCGTGCACAGACAGGGATGCTGATGCTCACACAGTTTGTAGTCGTGTGTGACGCACACAACAGGCAGCGCGGTGATGAGTGTGCCATCCACCAGTGATGTCCTTAGCGTCCCCGCAGCCCCCGCGGCGGGGGCAAAACGGAAAATTTGTGGGAGAAGTGCGGGAGCAAAGCGCGGGGATTTCGCTTTGCAAAGTGTGAAAATCTGAAATGTTCACACTTTCCCGCAAAAAACCGTCTCCTGCGGGGGCCATTCGGCCTGTTCCCTCTTATGTTGCGGGAGCAAAAAACACATTCGCGATTTCCTTGAGGGAAGAAGGAACACCACTGGTTTACGCCCTTGACGACCTGCTTGCTGCCGTAAAGCAGCTCGGGTTCGACCAAAGGAGCACCCTCCTAAACCCCACTAGGACGACCCTACCAGGAGGACCGCGCAAAACCGCTGCTTACTATAGACCTACCCGCACGCAGGTCTGCGGAGACCTCCTCACTGCTGCGACGCAGCTGGGCTTCGTCCTCCCCGTCATACCCCACACCCACCCACCCACCACCCCCCACCCCGTGCAACATGTGTGTGGCGACCTCCTTGCTGCCGTCAAGAAGCTGGGCTTTGCCCCCCCCCCTCCCCCCCCCCGTCACACCCAGAGCGAAGAAGCTCACGTCGGGGCACGGCCACAAGGGTCCTTCTCTAGTTGGGAGAACCGCACCCAAACCATCAGGGCATATACACCTACACCTACTGAACCCATCTGGGCACCTACACCTACACCCATTGGGGCACCTGCACCTACACCTACACCTACACCCATCTGGGCACTTACACCTACCCATCGGGGCACCTACACCCATCTGGGCACCGACATCTACACCCATCGGGGCACCTGCACCTACACCTACACCTACACCCATCTGGGCACCTACACCTACCCATCGGGGCTCCTACACCCATCTGGGCACCTACACCTACACCCATCGGGGCACTTGCACCTACACCTACACCTACACCCATCTGGGCACCTACACCTACCCATCGGGGCACCTACAGATATGCGGCGACCTCCTCGCTGCCGTCAAGAAGCTCGGGTTTGCCCCGCCGTCGTACCCAGCGATGAAGCTCACGTCGGGGCATGGCAAGGAGGTGTGCGGCATCCTCGACGGGCTGGTGGACTATGTGCTGGAGAAGAAAGGGTACCAGGTGTGTGGGAGGCAAGGGGGGGCTGTTTGGGTGTCGGTGTGGGGGGTCCTGCTTGGGTGGCGAAGCCCCATTGACCTGTGTGTGTGTGTGTGCGTGTGTGCGTGTGTTCAGTGCCATGGTACCTCCGCCCAGCGTGTGTGTGTGTGTGTGTGTGTGTGTGTGTGTGTGTGCGGCATCCTGGACTGACTGGTGGACTATGTGCTGGAGGAGAAGGGGTATCAGGTGCGTGTGTGTGTGCGTGTTTGTGTGTGTGTGTGTGTGTGTGTTCAGTGCCATGGTACCTCCGGCCAGCGCGTGAGTGTGTGTGTGTGTGTGTGCGGCACCCTCGACAGACTGGTGCTGGAGAAGAAGGGCTACCAGGTGTGTGTGTGTGTGTGTGTGTTCTGAGTTCAGCGTTAGGAGGCTATGGCACCTCCGCCCAACGTGCGTGTGTGTGGGAGGTGTGCGGCACTCGACGGCCTGGTGGACTATCTGCTGGAGAAGAAATGACACCAGGTGTGTCTGCGAAGCCTATTCTACCTTGCGGTCTACGCCCCCCACCCCACCCCACACACATAAGCCCCGACCATCACTTACTGCCCCCCCCACCCCAATATCCCCTACAACAATGGAACATCGCAGTACAAGAAGCCCATCCACCGACCAGACGGCTACGCAGAGGACGGCGCGGACGACCCCTGACCGCAATCTCTTGTAAAACAATTCAAAGCCCTAAACCCTGAACCCTGAACCCTTAAACCCCCGCAGTACAAGAAGCCCATCTACCTACCAGACGGCTACGCAGAGGACGGCGCGGACGAGGTCGACGATGAGGGCGGAGACATGGACGGCGAGGTCGACACATTTACACTGCCGGAGTACGCAGAACAGGTGCATTGACGTTGTGTGCAGTGGTGTCATTAGCGCCCCCGCAGCCCCCGCAGAACCCGCTGCGGGGGCAAGCCGGGAGGTTTTGGGGGAAACTGCGGGGGCGAATCGCGGAAATTTTGCTCCAAAAAGTGTGAAATTCGACGATGTCCACACTTTTCCGCAAAAACGCCTCCTGCGGGGGCAATTTGGCATGTCCCCTGCTGTGTTGCGGGGGCAAACAGGACATTCTTGGTTTCCTTAATGACACCACTGGTTGTGTGTTTCCACCCGGGATCAGGTAGTCTTTGCTGGAAAGCCGATGTAACTGTAACTGTAACTGTAACCCGGGATCATTAAGAGCAACGGTTAACTAACCACTAGTAGTTACTAACTACTAGTAGGTGCAGCTAATTAGGGGTGGGTGGGCGACGAGGGCGGCGGCATGGACGGCGAGGTCGGCGCGTTTGCGCTGCCAGAGAATGCAGAACATGTGCGGAGTTTTGTTGTAGACGAACGGTTCATTTGGCAGGGTTGTTGGTGCTTGTTGGGGTGTGGTGGGCGGCAAAGTCGGCGGCATAGATGGCGAGGGCGACACGTTTGCGCTGCCAGAGTACGCACAACAGGTGCAGAGTTTTGTTGTAGACGAACGGTTCATTTGGCAGGGTTGTTGGTGCTTGTTGGGGTGTGGTGGGCGGCAAAGTCGGCGGCATAGATGGCGAGGGCGACACGTTTGCGCTGCCAGAGTACGCACAACAGGTGCAGAGTTTTGTTGTAGACGAACGGTTCATTTGGCAGGGTTGTTGGTGCTTGTTGGGGTGTGGTGGGCGGCAACGTCGGCGACATGGAGGGCGAGGGCGACACATTTGCGCTGCCAGAGTTCGCAGAACAGGTGCGTGGGGAGTGAGGACTGCTTTTGGCTTTAAATGCAACGGTTAGATTCAGGTTACTTGCAGGTGGTTGTGCAGAAATGGGCGACGAGGGTGGCGGCATGGACGGCGACGTCGACACGTTTGCGCTGCATGCATGTGCGCGGTACTACTACGGTATGCATTGATGCGTCGATTTGGACCATGGGCCCGTCACACATAACCAACCAACCAACTAACCAAGCATTACATCAGCACAATCCGCATGCAATGCCTGTACGACTAGCGGCAACGCACCCCGGCATGTGTTCACGAGGTCTGACCCTTGCACTGGGATGGCATACGAATCGCGGACGACCGACCTCCACCTGAATCCGCGCACTCACGCACAGTCATTTTGTTTGGGGCTCCTGGGAGCCATTGGGAGCCATTTGGCTACTGACAATCCCACTGACGATCCCATCAGATAGAGCTCAACCAACCAAGTTGCTTGATGGTCTGACGATCCCATCAGATAGATCTTGTCAAGAGCTTGAAAATGACCCAATTTGATGGTCAATGGTCAGCGCTTAGGCGGCGGTCAAAGCGGTCAACAGGACGCTGGTCCGCGCGCCGGCTCCCAGAAAGTAACTAGAAAAACTGAAAACAAAAACACTCATCACGCACAATCCTGCACACAAACATGGCGCACATGCATGCAACCTGCAGGAGGACGAGGTGCAGGCGTACATGGAGATGGGCATCATGGCGCCCCCTTCCCTGGCGCCGGCAGCGCACACGTCAAGAGCACGGCTCCCTTATTTCGCCCACACGCCAGCAAACACCGACTAACACACACACACACACACACACACACCGCGGCCTCACACTTCTTCCACAGGAGGACGAGGAGCAGGCGTACATGGAGATGGGCATCATGGCGCCGCCCCCTGGCGCCGGGGGGGGCAACGCGAAGACCGACGCTGGGGGCGACGCGGCAGACAAGGAGATGCTGGTGTCCAAGGTTGGTGGGCTGGGTGGGCTGGGTGCTGTTGTTAGTGACCTGGGTGTTGTTGGTGGTGGTGGTGGTGGTGTTAATTGGGTGTTCGGGTGCACATGGGGTGGCAACGGGAAGACCGACGCTGGGGGCGACGCCGCAGACTAGGAGATGCTGGTGTCCAAGGTTAGAGAGAGTGAGAGAGTTGGGTTTGAGTGCCTGGCTTAAGCTACTGATTCAGCAGCTAGGCGAAACTAGTGGCACTCGTTCTCATTGGAAGACTTTTTCAGACACGGCGTTTGAGCGTGCTCAGGATAGGGTCGGGTGGAGAGCCGTGGTGTACGGTCCGGCTGCCCCTCAGGCGCCGGCCCCTCCACCACGGCAGTCAAGTAGATTGGCAAGCGCCTCTTGACCCCTATCCCCTGGAAGCAGTTAGGACCTATTTTGGAGGCGTCGCACAATAGCTCTCCTTTTTGCTCTGGGACTACATATTGGCAGGCAGCCGGCTGGTGGCTACCGCCCCTCACAAGGAATTGTTAGGGCCAGAACTGGACCTTGGTCTAGGCTGTGGTCCTAGGACTAGAGGTAGTCTTTGCTGGAAAGCCGATGTAACTGTAACTGTAACTGCCTGGCTGTTGTTGCTGGTGGTGATGGTTTCGTTGGGTGGTCGGGGGGGGGGGCAAGGGCACGGGGGCTGTGGGTGGCGCGGCAGAGACTAGGAGATGCTGGTGTCCAAGGTTGGTGGGTGATTGGGTGGTGGTGGTGGTTTTGGTTGTGTGTGTGTGTGGGGGGCACCACAGCTGTGCTGGGGGTGTGAAGAGCATGGGGGCAACGCGGCAGAGAATGAAGCCGCAACAAGCCGCAACAAGAGCAGCAGCAACAACAGCAACAACGACAACAACGACAACAACAACGACAACAACAACAACAACAAAAGGACCCCCACCTGCGGAAGATGGAGCTCGAGGGCCTTGGCCCAAAGCTGCGCATCCACACATGTGTGACACGCCATCAAACTAAGACTAAACAAATTAAAATACAATATCTCGCACACGCCAGGTGGACCCCCACCTGTGGAAGATGGAGCTCGAACACGTCGGCCGAAAGCTGCGCATCCACACACACACGCACACACACACACGCACACACACAAACTTAAACTGAGACCCTGCGTGAAGCTGCACCACAAATTAAAACTGGTACTGAGCCACTACGCCGCCCCGCACACGCCAGGTGGACCCCCACCTGTGGAAGATGGAGCTTGAGCGCGTCGGCCCAAAGCTGCGCATCCACACACACACACACACACACGCACACACACAAAATTAACCTGCGTGAAGTTGAACCACAAATTAAAACTGGTACTGAGCCAATACGCCGCCCCGCACACGCCAGGTGGACCCCCACCTGTGGAAGATGGAGCTCGAGCGCGTCGGCCCAAAGCTGCGCATCCTCCTCAACGCGGACGCCAAGGACTGGCGCACCAACCTGGAGGAGGTCCAGTCCAACAGCCAGTCGATCGCCAAGGCGTGGCCAGAGTCGCGCGTCGTGCTGGAGAAGATGCAGGTGTGTGTGTGTGTGTGCGCGTGTGTGTGTGTGTGTGTGTGTGTGTGTGTGTGTGTGTGTGTGTGTGTCGCAAAAGAAACACACAAAACGCTGTGCATAAAATACCAAGCTGCTGGCGTGCTGCAGAGGAGGTCGAGTCCAACAGCCACAGTCGATCGCCAAGGCGTGGCCAGAGTCGCGCGTCGTGCTGGAGAAGATGCAGGTGTGTATGCGTGCGTGCATGCGTGCGTGTTTCAGAAACAGAGAGAGACCACACATCCACTCACACAACACACACACACACTCAACCGCAGTTGGAGCTTACCAACTCGCTCGAGAAACTGACGACGCCCCTCCCCTGCCTTGTTCCTGCCGCCCCCCCCCCCCCCCCCACACACACACTCTGATGCGCCATCAAAGGCGTCCGACTGCTGTAAAATCGATCACTCTCTCTCGCTCTCACACACACACTCTCAACCACAGTCAGAGCTCAACAACTCGCTCGAGAAGTTAACAACGCGCCACCCCTGCCTAGTTCCTGCCCCCCCCCCCACACACACCACACACACCACACACACTCTGATGCGCCATCAAGGTCGTCCGACGAGCTGTAAAATCGATCACTCTCTCTCTCACACACACACACACATACAGTCGGAGCTCAACAACTCGCTCGAGAAGCTAACAACGCGCGAGAAGTTCCTCAACGAGCAGTTTGAGCGACTCATGCAGCAGTACCGCGCACAGGTGCGTAAACTCAGCGTAAACTGGCAGGAAAGGATTCGCAGAGGATTTGCAGAGTCTGCACAGAGAGGCCGCGGAGAGGCCGGCAAAGCAGTCAATTCATGGGATCCATCACGCAGTTACAGTTACAGTTACAGTTACATGGCATTCCAGCTAAGACAACACTAGTCCTAGTGCCACCGCCCTGTGAAGGACGATAGCCACCAGCCGGTTACCTGCCGTCTAGACCACCGCTCCCGCCGGCTAGTTTAGACCCAAACAAGTCCCTGAGGGACATGTCTGGCAAGGAGCGTATAGGAAAGGACCGTCCTCCTCCTGGCCTTTGAGGCCAACCACGCCGGCTGTGCCGACTGGCGGCGCTGAAGCAGAAAAGTCCCCGCCTGGCATGGTGCATGGTTGTCCAACTCCATGCATGGGGCTCTGCCTGCGCCCCATGCGTCATGCATGGCCAGGTCCCACCCTCCAGGGGGGCCTGGGCAAACAGAGTCGTCATGGCAGGCTGCCTGAAGACCAATGCCGACGCCAGTCACCGGCGGACGAGTGCCCCCGAGGGTGAGCGCGGTGACAAACGCTGCGATGGTGAAGCGGATAAACTCTGTTGTTGCCTCGGCGGTCACCACCGCTGAAGCCCTGATGGTAGCTCGCCCCACGAGCAGCCATCTTGACCGATGTCCAGCATGCATTGACGGGCGCCAGCTCCTCCGCTCGTCGATCAACTCGTCGAGATCGGTGCCGCATGGCGTCCTGCATGGGAGGAGGATAAGGGCCGTCTCCCAGCACGGGTCGCGGCAGCGCCGCGGCTACTCGCCAAGCCATGACAGCGCCGGGCAAGCCGCTCCTGTAGTTTCCACCGAGGGACAGTCTAGCAGGAGCCAGGCCAGTCGTATTTTATCCCGCTCGTCAGCGGCACGGAGATCCTAGTCACCAGCAGCGCCGCATTGCAGGGTCCAGGGCTCGGCGACGAGAACGCGCCTCCGTTAATCGAGCCCCAGATCCAGATCCATCACGCGGGGGGCAGAAAAAACAGAAAATACAGGCATTCTGAATATCAATCTTCTTCATATGTACGTTCCAAACCAAGCAATTTTTTTGAATTCGGACACCTGGAGGCCGAGATATGGGGCTCAAAGTGGAGGGGGTGGTGGTGGGTGTGTGTGCAGAAACAAATAAATATGGGGGGTCCAGAACTTTCTTTCCGGTGGGCTGTTTTTGATGGGAAGACCACCATTGGAACCGCCTTGATGAGAGGAGCACGAAGGCACTCTCAAAAGTGACCCTGGGGTAATAGGGTGGGGGTCCCCACCTTCTTAATGCCCTACCCCCCCCCGCGTGCTCCCTACGATGCACTAGTGCCACATAGGGGTTTGAGCAACCTTCATGGATTGAGATGGGACCGACGCCATCTGAATCTCCTTGGAGAGAACAGCCAAACACCTCAGGTGAGTCAACCCTGAATTTGCCTGGAAAGTGTGAACTGAAGGGTCCACACTCCTTGGTGCCCTCCGTCTAAGCCATGGTATGGCTAGATTTTGGGGGTGATTTGGGCCATCTGCCGTTGAGTTAGACATTGCGATGGACAGCCCTGTACTGTAAGGGAGCCATGCGCCTTGGTCCTGGCTCCATGCATGGTGTATTCAGCGAGGGGGGTGGGTGGGAGGGTGGGAGGGTCAGACCCTCCCCCCAAAAATATGTACCATGCCTGCAGGAAATAAGTTTCTTGGCCCCCCCCGTGGGATCTATTTTCAAAAGCACTGGTCGGCATTGGGGGGGCGCAGTTTGAGCGACTCATGCAGCAGTATGCGCGCAGGTGCGTAAACTGGCAGGAGAGGCTGGCAAAACAGCCAGTTCAAGGATCCAATTTCAAGGGCACTGGCCGGCATGGTGTGTGTCTGGGGAGGGGGGGGGACAGTTCGAGTAACAGTAACAGTAACACGGGGTTTCCAGCTAAGCAGGCTACTCTTCTACTAGAGACACCCGCCGTTACTCCAGCACACTTCAGTACTAGAGTACCGCCGGCTCCCGACCGATAGACTACCGCTCCCGCCGGCTAGACTACCCCAAACAGCGGTCTCTGAGACATGTCTGGCAAGGAGCATATAGGAGAGGACCCTCCTCAGGGTCACAGTAGTGGCCTTGTGGCCAGTCAAGCCGGCAGAGCCGACTGGCGCTGACTGGAACGGTCCCCGCCTGGCAGTGCATGGCTGTCCAGCTCTCGTTTGCATGGGGCTCAGCCGGCGCCCCATGCCTCATGCATGGCCAGGTCCCACCCTCCAGGGGTGCATGGACGACAGAGTTGTCATGGAGGCTGCCTGAAGACCTTCCAACGCCAGTCACCGGCAGACGAGCGCCCCCGAGGATGAGCGCGGTGACGAACGCTGCGATTGGTGAAGCGGAGTTACTCTGTGTTGCCTCGGCGGTCGCCACCGCTGAAGCCGTGATGGTAGCCCGCCTCCACGGGCAGCCATCTTGACCAATGTCCAGCATGCATTGACGGGCGCCAGCTCCTCCGCTCGTCGATCAACTCGTCGAGATCGGTGCCGCATGGCGTCCTGCATGGGGGGAGGATAAGGGCCGTCTCCCAGCACGGGCCGCGGCAGCGCCGCGGCTACTCGCCAAGCCATGGCAGCGCCGGGCAAGCCGCTCCTGAAGTGTTCCACCGAGGGGCAGTCTAGCAGGAGCCGGGCCAGTCGTATTTTACCCCGCTCGTCAGCGGCACGGAGATCCTCGTCACCAGCAGCGCCGCGTTGCTGGGTCCAGGGCTCGGCGACGAGAACGCGCCTCCGTTAATCGAGCCCCAGTCCGAGGGGCAACTCAAAAGCTTTTGAGGGATGCATGCAGCAGTACCGCGCGCAGGTGTGCGTGTGTGTGGGCACGATGGTGGCTCGTGGCCGCTGTCACAGTCCGCCATTAGATGGGATGAACGGGGCAGTGATGGGGGGCGACTTTGAGTAGTGTGTGTGGGGGGGGGGAGTTTCAGCGACTCATGCAGCAGTGCCGAGCGCAGGTGTGTGTGTGGGGGGGCAGGATGGTGGCTCGTGGCCGCTGTTGCAGGCCGCCGTTGGATGGGATGAACGGGGCAGTGATGGGGGCGACGTTGGGTGGTGTGTGGGAAGGGGGGAGGGTCAGTTTGAGCGACTCATGCAGCAGCGCCGCGCAGGTGCGTGTGTGTGGGGGGCAGGATGGTGGGGAATCCCCACTGGGGATGTGATGTGATGAAAGATGTAACAGTCTGCCGTTGGATGGGATGACCGGGCATTGGTGATGTGTGTGGTGTGTGTGTGTGCGGGGAGGGGGGGGGGGGGTTTGCGCGACTCATGCAGCAGGTGTGCCCCTAGCGTGCCCCTGCTCCATGCACGAACGCTTTGCGCTCGCGCGGCCGTGTGACGCCGGGGTCCCGCCAAGCGACCCTCCCGTGCGACGCACGTATCGGCGTCACGCCTTCATGCATCACGCCACCACGCCTCATGCACCCGCCTCTGACACACACGCACGTGCCTCGTGTCCCCGCGAGTGCAGAAGGAGCAGCTTCAGGGCGCACAGTCAACGTACAACAAGCACACAGAGGCGATCTCGGACCGCAACAACGAGCTGCACCGCATCAGCGAGCAGCTGACAGAGATGAAGGGCTTGATGGAGGAGCGGGGGTCCAACATCTCGGACGCGACGCCCGTCGTGCGCATCAAGGTGGGTTGCATGGTGGCTGCGCGGTGGCTGCGCGGTAGCTGTGCGGTAGCTGTGCGCGGTAGCTGCGTGGTAGCTGCGGGCATCGCTCACACGCAATGGGCCACAATGGAACAGCAGAAACTGTCATACTTAATTAACAGGCACACCGCTGTGGTCCTGGAGTATGACCGCGTACTTTCTTCTCGACACGTTACACGTCTCAACGACCACTCTTAGGTGTGGGAAAGCCACTAGACCAAAACACAACTCGGCAGTACTCCCTACCACATTGACAACGCCTGAGGCAGACCTCAGGCGTCCCATTCCATGGCGCGGATCAGGCGGCGCCTCAGGCGCTCCGACCGCCTGAGGCGCCGCCTGAGGCGCACCCCTGATCGCCTCAGCCGTCGCCTCGGGCGTGATCCAAACCGCCTCAGGTGCCACCCCGACCGCCTCAGGCACCCACCACCGCCTGAGGCGCACCCTGGACCGTCTTAGACATTATGGCCGCATTCCATGGCGCGGATCTGACGTTGGGATTTTGGTAGGGACTATGGCTCTCCCTGTGTCTTCCCCACAGCATGTCAGTGTGTTCTTGGCCAGAAACTCAACCCTCCCTCCCTCCCCCCACCCACTCCCCATCCGCAGGGCGCGATCCAGAAGCTCGGCGCCGAGCTGCATGAGATGGAGGTGCGCATCGGCGTCGTGTCGCACACGCTGCTGCAGCTGAGCATGAAGAACCGGCGGGCGCTGCACGCCCAGGCGGCAGAGTCGCTGTCTGACGAGGACGATACGTGACGTGGCCGGCGTGTGGCCGGCATGTGACCCTGGCCGACTCTTGACCTTGCCTGACCTGGCCTGGCGCTATTTAGATTTAGTGACCTTGCGAGGGGGCCGGGGCTTGGCGGAGTGTGCGCGCACACAGCGTACATATATATCCGTAGCAGGAACATTCTAGAGCGCACTGTACTGCACTCTCTCTGTGTAGACAGACAGAGAATCTCACTTGATATGAATCACAGGATCGTCACACAAACTCGGCTGCAACAGCTCGCGCGCGTGCATTCATCAGCAGCCATGCACCTCACGTCACGATCAGCTGCAGCTTCTGCGACCTGCACACGCCCGCATGCGCATCGGTGCGTTGCGGCGTCAGCATCATCTTCGGGCAGCCATGTCTCGCACAGCGGAGCATATGCCGACAGGCGGCAGGTGCTGCTGGGCGTGTCATCGGCGGCGGTCGTCCTGCCTCTGATGGCCGGCGTGGCGCCCGCGCAGGCTGGGTGAGGAGAGGGAGCAAATCCAGATTTGCCACCTCATCCTTCCGGCGTTGAGGCCCACAATCGCCCGACGTCCAATGCGCGCGATCCTGCACGCAGGTTCAAGAAGGAGCTCAAGAAGAAGAAGCTAGAGGACTCGGACTTCACGCCATCGGGTGCGTGGGGGCGATGGGAGCTCCTGGGGCTGGATGGGGCGCGTGCGAGTCGTGCTTGCCATGCATGCATGGCACGCATGGCACACGCACACGCGGCCCCAGCCCGCCCACCACCCATGCACAGATAACGTCGGCCTCAGGATCTACGAAGCTGAGGTTGGCGGCGGGCAAGAGATCAAGCAGGGCGACCGCGTGCTGGTGAGCGAGCGAGCGCGCGTGTGTGTGCTGACCGCTGCGTGTGCTGCTGCCTACGCACGCACGCAAGCAAGCATTGCCGCTGCCACCACCGTGATCACCATCATCGCCATCGCCGGTGCCATGGCATCCCATGAAACGCTGCCCACCCTCGCTCTCTCGCCTTGACACACACATAGTGGGGTGGCACACACACACACCTAGGGTGGCTCCCTCCGGCGAGACAACCGGGCTGTCCCCTCCCCAGAGGTGGGACAGGACATACACACATGTATCCATACACACACACATACACACACACACACACGCATACGCGCACGCACGCACTGCGCTGCACCACAGGTCCACTTTGACGTCATGTTCCGCGGCCTCGACGTCGTGTCGTCGCGCTCGTCGCGCCTGCTCGGCGCCAACCGCACGATCGCGGAGCCGTTTGAGTTTGTGGTGGGGGAGAAGGTGGACAGCATTGCTGCAAAGCAGGTGTGGGTGTGGGTGTTGCGGTACATGGGTGGGTGGGTAGGTACCGTAGAGACGCTTTGCCTTGCTGGCACTTTTATAAAAGCCCGAACACTTCGGTACGCTTACTTCATGCCCCCCCCCCATTGTACGGGTATAACGATTTTACCCTGTTTCGGCACGAGAGCTGTGGCTGTCTGATTGGGACATGGGGCGGCTGGTCGGACAGGCTGCAGTTCAGGCTGTCTGCTGGTGGTCTGTTTATAGTTTAAATTAAAATCCTGGCGGTTACGGTCTCTGGGTGGGTGGGTGATTACGTGTGGGTGGGCGGGTGTGGGTGCGGCATCCAGGCGCCGTGGGGTGGGAGGTGTTGAGAGATGTTTATATTGCTGGGTTTTGATGATAGGTGTTGGTTTAGGGGTACGGGGTTGGGTTAAGGCTTAGGGTTGGGTTTAGTGTGAGTTGTGGTGGTGGGTGGGTGGGTGTGGGTGTGGGTGTGGCCTCCCGGGCGCCATGACCTCCCGCGGCACGCACCCCACTCAGTCGCCACTTGGGAGGGCACCCGGCGGCAGGGCGCGGAGGCACCGCTCTGGCCGTGTTGACACATAAGACGCGCTCACCCCCATGATCAGTTTGTGGGGGGGGGGAGGACAGGGCGGGAGAGAGGGGAGGTTCCCGGAGGGGGGCATGGGGAGGGGGAGGGCCGGGCGCGCCCCAGTGGTGTCCCTAAGGAAACCGAGAATGTCCTGTTTGCCCCCGCAACATTGGAGGGAACATGCCGAATTGCCCTCGCAGGAGGCGATTTTTTGCGGAAAAGTTTGGAGGTTGCAGATTTCACACTTTTCAGAGCGAAGGTCACCGCGATTCACCCCCGCAGTTTCGCCCCAAATTTCCCGTTGTGCCCCCGCAGCGGGGGCTGCGGGGGCTGCAGGGGCTGCGGGGGCGCTAAGGACATCATTGGCGCGCCCATGCTGACACCGCCGCTCACATTACACCGTGCGGCAACCCATCGTGACGATGTACACTGTCCTGTTTAATCGTAGATCTTGAGATCGTGGATGAGCAGGAAATTCGAGTGTCTGCTAATCCTGGCTCAGTTCGCACTGAATGAAACTGAGGAGGAGTCAGGTAAAACCTGGGCTCCCTTCCTTGGTTCCTCAACCTCTCAATTCGCTACCAAGGAAGCGTAGCTTGTGTTTGTTTGCTGTGACCTAGTTACAGCTTCAAGCACGCTACCTGTATCCATCTCCCCCCTCCCCATTGTGACGACTCACGCCGCTGCGCCTGCGCCCACCACGACAGATGTCCGACTCCTCGGGCGGGCTGTTCAGCGGACAGGGCGGGCCAAAGCCGCCGCCGGCTCTGTCGAGGGCGGCGATCGGCATGCGCAGGTGAGGGCTCTCTCTCTCTCTTTCCCTCTCTCCCCCTCTCCCTCTCTCCCTCTCTCCCTCTCTCCCCCTCTCCCTCTCTCCCTCTCTCTCTTTCCCTCTCTCCCCCTCTCCCTCTCTCCCCCTCTCTCCCTCTCTCCCTCTCTCCTCTCTCCCTCTCTCCCTCTCTCTCCCCTCTCTCCCTCTCTCCCTCTCTCCCTCTCCTCTCCCTCTCCCTCTCTCTCCTCTCCACCTCCCCCCCCCCTTCTCTCTTTCTGTCAAGGGCGGCCATCGGCATGCGCAGGTGATGGCGTAGCTAGGGGGCGCGCTGCATCTCAGTCTCTCTCTCTCTCGTCCCCCCCACCTTCTCTCTCTCTCCCTCTCTGTCCAAGGCGGCGATCGGCATGCGCAGGTGAGGTCCTAGGGGAGCGTATAGCACCCGAGACGGGTGGCTGACTACTGGTGGTGGTGGGGGCTAGTGGGTCGGGGCTGGACCTAGACCATCCATAGGATCCCCAGGAGGCGGGGCGCCTTATCAGAGTCGGTGGTCCCCCCGCAAGCCGTATACCGCTAGGGCCCGAATTCCCCATTTCCTAGAAAGCCATCCCACACTTGGCGGGAGAGGGCGTGGAGGGGTGTGGAGGGGTGCGTAGAAAAGCTCTCGCCGAGAGCAGCACAATGGCATGCGTTGCGTAACTGCCCGCTATGTGTTGCGACTGGTACGAGCGGTCAAAGCTGCTCGAGCCGGGGAATAAATCAGTACTACAATCCTTCCCGGGGGTCACTGATCGGCAGTGCTTCCTGGATAAATTCTGTCTAATTGATTTTTTGCCGCCCGAGGCCAGCAGAGGCCAAGCAGAGGCAGCGTTTTTTGTTTGTAGGAAAGTGTGAAGTCGGTAGGTTTGCAACACTTTTTGGTGCGAAATCCCCGCGATTCGCCCGGGGCCGCAGTTTCCCCCCAAGAATGTTTGGCCCGCTGCGGGGGCGCTAGGAGAGGGCACTCCTAAGGACATCACCCCACCAAAATCCCAACTTCTGATCCGCGCAAGTGAATGCGGTCGTGACGTCTGAGACGATCCGGGGTGCGCCTCAGGCTGTGATGGGCGCCTGAGGCGGTCGGGGTGGAGCCTGAGACGGTTTGGAAAACGCCTGAGGCGACGCCTGAGGCGACGCCTGAGGTGACGCCTGAGGCGATCGTGGGTGCGCCTCAGGCGGCGCCTCAGGCGGTCGGCGCGCCTGAGGCGCCGTCTGATCCGCGCAAGTAAATGCGCTGCCTGAGGCGCCGCGTCAGACGTTGTGGATGTGGTAGGGCCACTGCTGATCAGAGTCCCTGGTGCGTGTCACACGCAGGGGCGGCAAGCGCATCATCCTGGTCGACGACCCCGCCCTCGGGTACGGCGCCAAGGGCGTCATGGAGCTGCCTGGCGGGGCGACGTTCCAGATGAGGGTTGAGGTGCTCGACGTGCTCAAGGTCGCGTGAGGGGGCACCGAAACCAAAACGTGAACGTTGACCACTGGGCCTGGGTCGGAGGAGAGCGGGTGTGCGTTCCCGCTCCACCCTCGTACCAGAGAGGGATTTTAACGGTCGGATCTGGGGATGTCAGGCCACTGCCCCCCTTCGTCCTAGCACCCTTCGTGCTAACGCCCTACTGGACATGCCCAAGGGTGGCTGTTACAGGGGGAAGCGAAGCCGGTGATCTTTCGTGACGTTGCGCTTACGAACAAGCCGGCCTGCTACGGCGAGGCTGCTGGTACAGGCTGCTACATGGCGTGCCCGTTCGGCGGCTCATGCTGGCGGTTGAGTTGGTGCGGCGTGTGGTGCGGATGGACGGCATGCTGCCATGTGACTGGCCTGGCTCGGCCTGTCAGATCTCAGATGTGACAGGCCGAGTCAGGCCAGTCACATGCCACGCACAGCCGACAGGCTGCTGCTGTCGCCGCGTGCGTGGCACCCAGGTGCAAGGCGTTCTGGCTGTCTTAAGTGTTTCGGTCCCCCCTTATCACAAAGCCCAACCTGGGTTTTGAAGGTCGTGAGTGAGGCTGGTCTTGAAGTGGAAGGAGCTGATCTACCGCAGCGATCATCATCCCTGCTGTGATTTTTTGGCGGAACCGGACGAGGATGAAGAACGATGTGGTGCCGATATTGCCGCCGCTGGTGTTATCAGGTGTTGATGTTCAAGAGCGTCGGATGAGCTGCCCCCAGATGCGGTCGGACGCACCACTTTTCCCCCAAATGGACATTTACTTTCTCTCCACACAAGACAGGGTAGCAGACAGGCCATCAAGGAGTGCAAGGACAGTTGACTGGACAGGACAGCTGACAGGAGAAAGCAGAAAGACGGGCGCGGCGCACTTGGTTGTTGACATAGTGACAGCTATGAGTGGTTCTGGATGATTGCGCGTGCGAGGCGTGCAGGCCGGGGCCGCCATTCACACTCAGCCAAGCCCAGCGACGTGCGGCTGTGACAGGCAGTGCGGGCAAGCCACAAGCCACAGCACTCCAGCCGTGTGGCTCACGGGTCCAGCGCCGGTATCGCTGCAGCAGCATCAGGCGCGGCTGTCGGGCGGGCGGCCCTGCATCACAGGCCAAGCTAGGCGCCGCGGCACAGGTAGGCGCGCAGGGGACGCCAGCCCAAACGCCCACCCGCCCAAATGCTGACGCAGTCTGACCGACCCCTTGGCTCATCCCAGCACCGGTATCGGTGCGGCCGTGAGCGCAGCCGACGGCGGCACCAGGCGGCAGTGCATCACAGCTTAGCTACGCGATGCTCGCATGCTGTCAGGGGGGCGGGGCAGCACCAACTATCGTCAGCTTCTCTGGATCCAACGGAGCCCTTATCAGATTAGAAGATCTGAACGGATGTAATTAACCCAATTGATCCCCGACTCCACCATTTCCCTCTTCTGGTAGACTGGCGCGCTGCGTGGCCTCGGGGGCTCTCCTAGCAGAGCCCCCCTAGACGTGTAGTCTAGGCCTTTACTCACGCCCCGGGGTCCTCCGGGCGTGTAAAACCCTGTAAACCCTGCTTAGCTAGGCACACAGGCACGCTACGCAGCGTGGCCGTCGACGGCTCTGAAGCTGCAGCACAGGCCTAGACTAGGACTGGTGATGGATATTAAAGTTGTTGTGACGCCAGTAATGATGGACGAGACCTGCGTCGGCGCTAGCGCGGACACCTTAGCTCAGTTTCAGGCTGAAACTGGCTGGCTACCTGGAAGGGGTGAGGATAAACCCCACATGCACGCACGCACTGGGTGTAGACACACGCGCCCGCACTGGGACTAGGCACACAAGCCTAGGGTCCAGCCACTCGCATCTCATTCCAGCGCAAGCCAGACTCCGCCCAAATACACGCAGCCGCGTAGCTGTCATCCCAGCGCCGGGATTGCTGCGGACGTGAGCGCGGCCGTCGGCAGCCCTGCAGCTGCGGCACAGGCCTAGACCAGGCACACAGGTCTAGGGTCCAGCCGCGCGCATCTCATCCCAGCGCACGCCAGAATACGCCCGAATACACACAGCCGCGTAGCTCTCATCCCAGTGCCGGGATCGCTGTGGCCGTGAGCGCGGCCGTCGGCGGCACCGGGCGGCTCTGCACGTCGAAGGTACACAGCCGCGTAGCTGTTATCCCAGCGCCGGGATCGGTGCGGCCGTGAGCGCGGCCGTCGGCGGCACCGGGCGGCCCTGCGCGTCGAGTGTGACGGCCTCCCACCCGTACGCCTGCCCCCACTGGTACACCTGCACAGAGCGCATGCGTGTGTGTGTGTGTGTATGCGTGCGTGTGCGTGTGTGTGTGTGTGCGTGTGTGTGCGTGAGTGTGTGTACCCGTACGCCCACCCGTACGCCTGCCCCCACTGGTACACCTGCATAGTGCGCATGCATGCATGCGTGTGTGTGTGTGTGTGTGCACCCGTACGCCTGCCCCCACTGGTACACCTGCATAGTGCTCATGCATGCATGCATGCGTGCGTGTGTGTGTGTGTGTGTGTGTGTGTGTGTGTGTGTGCATGCGTGTGTGTGTGTGTACTGTCCACTCGATTCAGGCGCTGATTAGGCACCCGCCATTCGAAGGACATCCCATTGCACGGGTCAGACTTCGTGACACAATTGTCGGGGTGTATTGCTGTAAGTAGTACAGGCATTGCCGGTGCATGCGGACGCTTGGTTGGCTGCTGTGTGTGTGTGTGTGGAGGGGGCGGGGTCAAGGTGAGTGAGTGCGAGGGCCAGGGCCAGGGCCCCCGCACCCTGCGGTACCGTGCTACGTCCTGCGTACAGTCAGGATGCTGACCTCAACTCAGAGCAATCATACCGTGCCAACCATGCCAATTACCAACCTCTGTGAGCTTGCTGTCAAACGTGCTGGCCACCACCGGGGGCATGCAACCTGGTCAAGTGGCCTGCAGCTGGCTCGTACCCACCAAGGAGGCCGCAGAGGCCAGCTCTAACAAGGAGGCGCCAAATATAGCCAGCAGCAGCCAAGGACCCACCTCTGTGAGCTTGCTGTCAAACGTGCCGGCCGCCACCGGGGGCATGCAACTTGGTGAAGTGGCCTGGCTCGTACCCACCCAAAGAGGCTGTAGAGGCCAGGAGGCGCCAAATATAGCCAGCAGCAGCCAAAAGGACCCACCTCGGTGAGCTTGCTGTCGAACGTGCCGGCCGCCACCAGCTCCTGGTACTTGCGGTACAGCAGTAGCGCCGTGCGCGCGTCCTCGATCGCGTCGTGCGTGGTGCCCTGCAGGGAGGTGTGTGTGCGTGTTTGCGTGTGTGTGTGTGTGTGTACAAGTGCGTGTGTTCAAGGACACGAGGCCGCGCAGCGAGAGGTTCAGACGCGTCACACACCTGCCAATTTGATTTGAACAATTCAATACGATTCGATTGATCTGATCGGATTGGATCTGACGTGATTCCACACCGCCCACGTGGATGTTGATGCCGAGCGGGTTGGACGTCAGGCAGCGCAGCAAAAGCTTGCGCTGGCGTCGGTACAAACAGGTGCACCCGTTTGACTCCAATGATCTGCTGCTGTGATTTGACTGATCTGATGTGATTGACCTGATCTGATTTGATTGCCTTGATTGAGTCCGCCCACACCTGGATGTTGATGTCTAACCAGGTAGAACATGAGGCGGCACAGCGAGAGCTTGCACTTGCGCCGCTGATGCTTGCTACACAAGGAACGTCAACCGTGCTGGTATTACAGGTTTTACACGTACGCGCCCGGAGGACCCCGGGGCGTGATATACTACACGTCTAGGGGGGCTCTACTAGGAGAGCCCGCAAGGCCACGCAGCGCGCCAGCCTACCAGGTCAACCCTGCTGTACAATGATGAATGCAGTGATACAATCAAAGCAAACTGCGCACCTGGATGTTGATGCCGAGCAGGTATGACGCCAAGTAGCGCAGCGAGAGCTTGCGCTGGCGCCGGTACGAGAACAGCTCGACGGTGTCAATCTGCTGGCTCGCTGGCAGCGTTAGGTTGATGATGCGGAAATCCTTCTTGAGGCCGTGGCCGATGAAGATGCAGCCGCAGTCGGCGAGGTAACTGCGTGTGTATGTGTGTGTGTGTGTGTGTGTGTGTGTGTGCGTGCGTGCGTGTGTGCAGGAAGCTTGGGGTGCTAGAAGAGGCGCTCCGTACTTGTCGCTTCACTCTGCAAAGCTTGCTTCCGACAGAGACCCACGCATGACCCATGACCACATCATAATGAACCATGACCACATCATAACGACCCATGACTACATGACCCATGATGACATCATAATGATCCATGACTTCATAAGGCCCATGACCCATGACCACATCATAAGGCCCATGACCCACGAGTACATCATATTGGCCATGCCTACATCATAATGACCTATGCATGACGCATGACTACATCACAACGCATGAACCATGAGCCATGCAGTAACACAGTAACACGGGGTTTCCAGCTAAGCAGGCTACTCTTCTACTAGAGACACCCGCCGATACTCCAGCACACTTAAGTACTAGAATACCGCCGGCTCCCGGCCGATAGACTACCGCTCCCGCCGGCTAGACTACCCCAAACAGCGGTCTCTGAGAGACATGTCTGGCAAGGAGCATATAGGAGAGGACCTTCCTCAGGGTCACAGTAGTGGCCTGTGGCCAGTCAAGCCGGCAGAGCCGACTGGCGCTGACTGGAACGGTCCCCGCCAGGCAGTGCATGGCTATCCAGCTCTCGTTTGCATGGGGCTCAGCCGGCGCCCCATGCCTCATGCATGGCCAGGTCCCACCCTCCAGGGGTGCATGGACGACAGAGTTGTCATGGAGGCTGCCTGAAGACCTTCCAACGCCAGTCACCGGCAGACGAGCGACCCCGAGGATGAGCGCGGTGACGAACGCTGCGATTGGTGAAGCGGATTTACTCTGTGTTGCCTCGGCGGTCGCCACCGCTGAAGCCGTGATGGTAGCCCGCCTCCACGGGCGGCCATCTTGACCAATGTCCAGCATGCATTGACGGGCGCCAGCTCCTCCGCTCGTCGATCAACTCGTCGAGATCGGTGCCGCATGGCGTCCTGCATGGGGGGAGGATAAGGGCCGTCTCCCAGCACGGGCCGCGGCAGCGCCGCGGCTACTCGCCAAGCCATGGCAGCGCCGGGCAAGCCGCTCCTGAAGTGTTCCACCGAGGGGCAGTCCAGCAGGAGCCGGGCCAGTCGTATTTTACCCCGCTCGTCAGCGGCACGGTCATGAGCCATGACTACATCGTAACGGCCCATGACCCATGACCCATGCCTACATCATGACCGATGACCCATGACCCATGACCACATCAGAATGACCCATGAGCCATGACTTCATCATAATGACCGATGACCCATGACCCATGACTACATAGAATTCGTTCTCACCGCAGCTTTGGGTACGCATGCTTGAGCGTCGGCGGGTCGTAGTAGGGGCAATCCTGTGGTCAAACTTACCATTTTCTTTTCAAACAACATGAAACTTGAATAAACTTGAAACCGCAAAACAATAAAAATGAAATGAACTTGAAAACCGCAACGTAACTTGCATATTTTTTTCTCACCGCAGCTTCAGGTACGCGTGCTTGAGCGTGGTCAGGTAGTGCCGCGACGATTGTGGATCGAGGTCGCCGCGCGAGACGCCGCTGGGGGGCAGTGTGCGTGTGTGTGTGTGTGTGTGTGTGTGCGTGTGTGCGCGCGTGTGCACACGCGCGTGTGTGTTTGTACGCGCACGTGCATGCATGTGTGTGCGCGTGTGTGCGTGTGTGTGTGTGTGTGTGTGTGTGTGTGTGTGTCAGTGCCGTGACGAATGGGCTTTGAGGTATCGGCGCGAGACGCCGCTGCTTGTGTGTATGTATGTATGACTGTATGTATATATGTATGTATGTATGTATGTATGCGTGTGTGTGTGTGTGTGTGTGCGTGTGTGTGCGCATGTGTGCGCGCGCGCGTGCGCGCGCGTGCGCGCGTACGTGTGTGTTGGTGCGTGTGTCAGTGGCGCGACGACTGGGCATCGAGGTCGCCGCGCGAGACGCCGGTGGTGTGTGTGTGTGTGCGTGTGTGTGTGTATGTGTGTGTGTGTCACAGTCAACCACAGGCTCCAGTGCTTTGATGTGGTCGTCGATGCACGGCACACAGACGCACACACACGCACACACACACACACACACAAACACACACGGAGCTGCTCTCTTCTCTCTTTATTCATCTCATCGACACGCACACACAATCACACAATTTCTCTCTTCGATCTCTTAGGTCTCTTTATTTTGTCTCTCTCTCTCTCTCTCACACACACACATCTGAAGCGCGTCAGGTAGTCAAACATCGGCTCCACAGCTTTGACGTGGTCATCGGTGCACGGCACACACACACACACACACACACACACACACACACACAGAGAGAGAGAGAGAGAGATATCGTTGCAGAGAACTCTGCACGGCAGACTTAGATAGGCTGTTTCTGGTCATCATTGAGGAGATTCCATTTGGAGGCGGGTGACCAACCGTGCGCCAACAAGAGGGTGAATAACCTCATTCAAAAAGCAGTGGGGGAAAGGGGCAAATGCGGGTCACTGACGGCTGTGTTCGTCACTCCGCTTCGACTGAGTTTAAACTAGGTCTCGGCAGATTGACATCCACAGTTGTGGAAATTTTGCTAAGAGGATCCACTCGGAGGTGACTCGCTTGGACAAGAGGTCCATGAACTCGGGGTGCTTGGAGATGTCGCGTTTGAAGTTGGAAAAGTGGGTGTTTGCGGAGGAACGGAACTTGACGGAGTGGGCGAAAAAGTCGCCGGCGCTGAGCCGGTAGGATGTGATGGCGCCGCCGGCATAGAGCGAAGTCATGTCCGGTCGGCGGTACGCGAAAAGGGCGGCAGTGGGGGGGTATATGATGTCGGGAGGGAGTGGGGGGGGAGAAGGGACGGGCGGGTGTGTGGAGATGGAGGGGCGGGGGACGGGGGAGGTGGGAGGCGGCGGATGAGGGAGCCGATGAACGTAGCTCGGTGCTTGTTGATCGTGTCGATAATGGGGAGCGTACAGGGGGGGGAGGCATGCATCGTGGTGGTGGAGGTGTGCTCTGTGGTGTGAGGAGGAATGCCCTTGATGAGGCGGAGGAAGCGGTTGTGGGTTACTTCAAGTCGGTGGATGTGGGCCTTGTTCAACGTCCATGTCTGGCAGCCATACAGTAGGGCAGAGATCACAAAGGCGTTGTAGAGGTGGATCTTGGTAGTGGGAGAGATTGAGTTGGAGTTCCAGAACCGGGGAGTGAGACGGTTGAAGGCGTACCAGGCACTTCCGATCCGGCGTGAGATCTCTGAGTCGAGGATGTCGGAATCAGACGTGTTGGGAGCGTCATCAGAAGGGGCGGCGGGGGAGGACAGAATACTTCCCAGGTATTTGAACTTGGAGGTGGAGTGGACCAGGTGGGGGGTAGATGAGGAGTTGGAGGGGATGGTGATAGGGGCAGAGGGGACGGTGTGGGCAGAAGGGTGGCCGAGGGATTGTGCCACGGTTTTGTCGTAGTTGATCGCAAGGGCCAGGTCTGAACCGATGCTGTCGAGGAGGGTGAGCATGGTGCGGAGGTCTTCCTCGGAGGGGGCGAGCAGGGCCATGTCGTCGGCGTAGAGAAGGAGGGGGAGGATGGTGGTCAAAAAGTCCTTGCGGGACTCAGGGGTGTACAGTTTTCCGTCGATCATGTAGCCAATTTGAATGCCAGCGTTGGGGAGCTGGGCAATCAGGGACCGGACAACTGTGTCGATGAAGACATTGAAGAGGAGGGGGGAGAGGGGGCAGCCTTGCTTGACGCCAGCTTTGAGAGGGAAAGGGGGGAGAGTATGCACCGTTGACTCGGGCTCTGGCGGTGGCACCAGAGTAGAGGCTTTCGATGCGTGCGAGGAGGGCAGGGTGCGTGCCGCGGTGGAGGAGGGTTTTCCAAAGGGCGGCGTGGTTGACACTGTCGAACGCCTTGGACAGGTCGACGTCAGCCACATGGAGGGGGGCGCGGGCGCGGTGTGACTCCTCTTGGAGGCGTCGTAGGGTGAAAATGGCATCGGAGGTGCCACGGCCCGGACGGAAGCCAAACTGGGAAGTGTGGAGGGTGGGCTCAAGCTGGAGCTTGAGGCGGTTGAGGAGGATGTGGGTGTAAACCTTGCCAGCGACGGGCAGGAGGGAGATGCCGCGGTAGGACTTGCTGCGCGTGGGTGGGCCCGAGGATGCGCCCTTGTAGAGGGGGCAGATGTCTGCTTGGTTCCACGCGGCGGGGATGGAGGTGGTGTTCCAACAGGTAAGGATCATCTGGTGGAGGGCGGTTGCGGTTGCGGTGCCGCCGTGCTTGAGCAGGGGGGAGGTGATGTCGTCAGAGCCGGGGGCAGAGTTTCTGAGGGATTTGATCGCGGAGACCACCTTGCACAGAGAGGGAGGGGAGGCAAGGGGGGGAGGAGGAGGGGGAAGGGGAGGGCGGGCAAAAGGGGGGAGGGGGAGGGAGGGAAGGGGAGGGGGAGGAGGGAGGGGGAGGGAGGGACGGGGGGAGGGAGGGGGCGAGGGGGAGGGGGAGGACGGGGAGGGGGGGGGGAGGGGGGGGACGGAGGCGGAGCGGGGGTAGTGGAGGAGGAGGGGGAGGGAGACGGGGGCGGTGCGGGGGTGGTGGGTGTGAAGATGAGGTGGGAGGCGAGGGTGGCTTCGTCGACTTCCGAGCGGAGTGGAGTGTGGAGGACACGGAAATATTCTCCGAATGCGTCTGCCACCGCCTGAGCTCCAAAGCACAGGTGGTCGCCGACACGGAGGGCAGGGAGGGCGGCGGAAGGGGGGCGGTCGACGAGTTTAGACAGCATGCAGTGGGCGGAGTGGGGGTGGTTGTCGTCAAATTGTGTTGCACGCGTTGAGCGACACCGTCCCAGTGCTTGTTGGTGGCACGTGCGATGGCGGACTTGAGCTGGGCAGTCATGCGCGCCTCCTTGGGGGCGTCACGGTTGCCAGTCAGTGCACTGTCGGAACGCATGGACTGAAGGTCGTGGGCGAGTTTGAGAGTCTCGGGGGGGAGGTAGAAGTGGATGGGGACCTCGCGTGGGCGGGGGCCAAGGGTGGATCTGGCCGCTGAGTGGATGGCCGCGGTGAGGTGGCTCGTCATCTGGTCCAGGGTGGGGGGGGTCGGGGAAGGGGGGAGGGTGGCGAGGGCCTCCTCGACTGCTGCCGCGAAGTGGAGCCGCGTGTCAGGGTCTCGGAGCAGGTCGGTGAAATAGCGGGAGGGCGGAGGAGGACGGCGGGAGTGGGTGATGTTCCAGGCTCTGGAGAAGCGGAAGAGGATGCGCGCGGTGACAAGGGCGTGGTCAGAGCGGGCGATGGTGTCAAGTCCCCGGGTCTTGGGGCATCGTGCTCGCACGTCTTGCACGGAGCCCAGGTGAGGGCGGCGGACGAGGATGTAGTCTGGGATGTTGCAATCCTTTTGGGTGTTGCTGTACCAGGAAAATACGCTTGAAGGGGGGTGGGGGAAGAAGGTGTAGGTGACGGCAAGATTGTGGGCGGCACACAGGTCGAGAAGCCGGTGGCCGTTGTCGCTGATGCCAGGTTTGTGGTGGAACCCGGCAAGGGGGGAGTAGGGAGGAAAGAAGGAGGAGAGGTGGTGGAGGGGGGGGCAGGCGTACGGGCCCACCTACACACACACACACACACACACACACGCACACACACGCGCACTTGCTCTCTCTGTTTACTTCTCTCCCTTTCTCTCTGAAAACACACACACGCACACACACCACCTGAAGCGCGTCAGGTAGTCAAACACCGGCTCCACAGCTTCGACGTGGTCATCGGTGCACGGCACACACACACACGCAGAGATACACACACTCTCTCTCTTATCTCTTTATTTCTCACACACACACACACCTGAAGCGCGTCAGGTAGTCAAACACCGGCTCCACTGCTTTGACGTGGTCATCGATGCACGGCACGCCTGACATCACCCCCTCGCCCCTGAGCACTGACACGCGTGCGAGGCACAGCCGCGCAGCCTTGCTGGCAGACCCACCCAGGGGGAGCTCGCCTGCAGTGTGTGTGTATGTGTGTGTGTGTGTGTGTGTGCGTATGTGTGTGTGTGTGTGTGTGTGCCCCCCCCCCTCAGCACGCAAGCTTCATGTCCACACTCGACATTCACACGAGGGCGGTCCCCAGTCATTTTTGGGGGGCGACTGGTGCCCGCTCTCGGGGCCGACCCGCCGGGTTGTGCTGCCGCCCGAAACAACTCGATCACGCCCCCCCCCCTCGACCGAGATCCGAGACCCGAGCGGCATGGGCAGCCATAGTCGACGTCGATCTCAGGCAGGCAGGTGTGAACTCCCACACCGTCCACACCCACCCTTGATCGCGCGCACATCCGAGGGGCGGATTGAGCGCCACAAACTCTGTGTCGATCGCGAGCAGCAACCACACCCACACTCGTCCACACCCCACACCCGTCCACACCCCACACCCGTCCACACCCCACACCCGTCCACACCCCACACCCCTCCACACCCCACACCACGTCCACACTTGCTTCCACACCCACCTTCGATCGCGCGCACATCCGAGAGCGGAGTCAACGCCACAAACTCTGCGTCGATCGCTAGCAGCATGCCCGGGCGCGGAGGGTCGGTGGCCATGTCGAGGGGGCGGAAGCGAAGGGGCAGCATGCCCTATGTGGGTGCATACGTGTGTGTGTGTGTGTGTGTGTGTGTGTGTGTGTGTTTTGGGGGGGGGGCATGCCGAGGGGACAGAAGCAAAGGGGCAGCATGCCCTACGTGTGTGTGTGTCTGTGTGTGTGTGTGTGTGAATGTGTGTTCCACTTTTCAGCCCGTCGAACGCCTTTGGTGGTGTATTAGGAAAGAGGCCGGCATGTGTATGTGTGTGTGTGTGTGTGCGCTTGGGGGGGGGCATGTCGAGGGGATGGAAGCGTAGGGGCAGCACGCCCTACGTATGAGCGTGTGTGTGTGTGTGTTTGGAGAGGGCAGGAGGGCGCCTACGTGTGCGTTGGGGTCAGGGGATCTTGCAAGCGCCTGCTGACAAAACTGCGGCAAGACCAGTGATCCTCCCGCAATCTGTATACCGCCCTGGGCCGGATTTCCCATTTCCCAGAAAACCACCCCTCACTTGGTGGGAGAGGGCGTTGAGGGGTGCGTTGGAAAGCTCTCGCCGAGAGAGCAGCACAACGGCATGCGCTGCGTGAGCATCCGTTATTGCGGCTCCTAATGGTTTACTGTGCCTGGATGGAAGAGAGAGACGGATGGCGAGAAATTGAGAAACATGGGAAGCGAGGCACATGCGGCTAGGCTTTGTGAGGAGGTTGCGGCGCAGGGGTTCCCTGCCCCAAGGCGCAGATTATAGATGGCGCAGCAATCAATACACTAGCCGTGCGGCATGGGGCGAGGCGAGGCCCCACCAGCGGGCGGGCACCATAATGGAGATGGCGGCTAAGAACGGGGAATGCGGCTACCGGGGATGAGGCTACGGGTTATGCATGCCAGGGGACGGCGGACAAGGCTAATGCGTCACGGCGCATGGGTAAAGAACGGGGAATGAGGCTACGGGAGCTGGCGGGCGCGGCGCGCGCACGGCGCGCGCGGCGCATGGGGGTTGCATGGCGGCGCTCTGCGCGTGCATGCATGGAGGAGATTGCTGGCGGGCATGGAGGAGCTTGCTTGAGGGCAAACAGGAGATTGCTCGCGGGCGTGGAGGAGATTGCAGGCGGGCATGGAAGCGGATGGCGAGAAATTGAGAAACATGGGAAGCGAGGCACATGCGGCTAGGCTTTGTGAGGAGGTTGTGGCGCAGGGGTTCCCTGCCCCAAGGCGCAGATTATAGATGGCGCAGCAATCAATACACTAGCCGTGCGGCATGGGGCGAGGCGAGGCCCCACCAGCGGGCGGGCACCATAATGGAGATGGCGGTTAAGAACGGGGAATGAGGCTACAGGGAGAGGATACGGGTTACAGATGCCAAAGGGGACGGCGGAACAAGGATCAGCCATAGGTGTCACGGGAAATGGCTAAAGAACGGGAATGAGGCGGGTGGTACGGGTGCTGGCGCGCATGGAGCGCGGCGCGGCGCATGGAGATCGCATGGCGGCGCCCATGCATGGACGAGATTGCTGGCGGGCATACAGGAGATTGCTGGCGGGCATGGAGGAGATTGCTTGCGGGCATACAGGAGATTGCTGGCGGGCGTGGAGGAGATTGCTGGCGGGCATGGAGGAGATTGCTGGAGCCAATGGCGGCGGCGGGACTAGTAGTAGAACACAGGCGCACACCAACAATGCGTTGCTGTCACTACCTGGGTGGTATAGGGTGGATCTGGGGGCCCAGTGTCCTGTCTAGGTCCAGTGCGTGCGCGCGTGTGGGGGTTTACCCTCACCCCTACCAGGTAGCCAGCCAGTTTCCCACAAACTGAGTTTAAGGTGTCGGGCGCTAGCGCCGACACCGGCACCGCTAGCGCCGACACCGACACCGGTTTTTTGTAACTGGTAACCCCTGTGACACATCATGTTAAGTTCATAAGCTCTTCGCCAGGGGCCCTGGCGCCGCTCGATGGCGGACAACCGGGACAACTGCGCTTGGTACTGGGCGGCTGAAAATCTGGAAATTTACCCTGCGCGGCTGTGACGCACAGCGCTACTGATGAACTGGTCCTGATGGGGCGAGGCTATGTGGCAGATGGGGCAGCGGTACGATGGAGAGCACGATGCACGATGGCGAGAATTGCGGCGAGCATGCACCCCCTCTCACAACGATCGGAACTCAAGCAGATTGCGGCTCCTAATGGTTTACTGTGCCTGGATGGAAGAGAGAGACGGATGGCGAGAAATTGAGAAACATGGGAAGCGAGACACATGCGGCTAGGCTTTGTGAGGAGGTTGCGGCGCAGGGGTTCCCTGCCCCAAGGCGCAGATTATTAGATGGCGACGCGATCGATGCACCAGCCGTGCGGCATGGGGCGAGGCGAGGCCCCACCAGCGGGCGGGCACCATAATGGAGATGGCGGCTAAGAACGGGAATGCGGCTACCGGGGATGAGGCTACGGGTTATGCATGCCAGAGGACGGCGGACAAGGCTAATGCGTCACGGCGCATGGGTAAAGAACGGGGAATGAGGCTACGGGAGCTGGCGGGCGCGGCGCGCGCATGGCGCGCGCGGCGCATGGGGGTTGCATGGCGGCGCTCTGCGCGTGCATGCATGGAGGAGATTGCTGGCGGGCATGGAGGAGATTGCTCGCGGGCCTGGAGGAGATTGCAGGCGGCAGCATGGAAGCGGATGGCGAGAAATTGAGAAACATGGGAAGCGAGGCACATGCGGCTAGGCTTTGTGAGGAGGTTGTGGCGCAGGGGTTCCCTGCCCCAAGGCGCAGATTATAGATGGCGCAGCAATCAATACACTAGCCGTGCGGCATGGGGCGAGGCGAGGCCCCACCAGCGGGCGGGCACCATAATGGAGATGGCGGTTAAGAACGGGGAATGAGGCTACAGGGAGAGGATACGGGTTACAGATGCCAAAAGGGACGGCGGAACAAGGATCAGCCATAGGTGTCACGGGGAATGGCTAAAGAACGGGAATGAGGCGGGTGGTACGGGTGCTGGCGCGCATGGAGCGCGGCGCGGCGCATGGAGATCGCATGGCGGCGCCCATGCATGGACGAGATTGCTGGCGGGCATTCAGGAGATTGCTGGCGGGCATGGAGGAGATTGCTGGCGGGCATACAGGAGATTGCTGGCGGGCATGGAGGAGATTGCTGGCGGGCATACAGGAGATTGCTGGCGGGCGTGGAGGAGATTGCTGGCGGGCATGGAGGAGATTGCTGGAGCCAATGGCGGCGGCGGGACTAGTAGTAGAACACAGGCGCACACCAACAATGCGTTGCTGTCACTACCTGGGTGGTATAGGGTGGATCTGGGGGCCCAGTGTCCTGTCTAGGTCCAGTGCGTGCGCGCGTGTGGGGGTTTACCCTCACCCCTACCAGGTAGCCAGCCAGTTTCCCACTGAAACTGAGTTTAAGGTGTCGGGCGCTAGCGCTGACACCGGTCTTATACATCATTACTGGTGTCACACAGACTGTAAGATCCATCATCATCATCATACATCATTACTGGTGTCACACAGACTGTAATATCCATCATCATCATCAATAAATTGCAATGATGGAATTGATGAAACAGAGTGACCTGCCCCCAGTACGCCGACGACTGCATGCCCCTCCTCCGGTCGTGTGCGCCGGCTGACGTCGCTGCACTCGTGACTCGAGGCAATGGCGGTGTTTGGCCGAGCGACCGGCCTCGTCCTCAACCTTGGCAAGTGCGGCGTCTTGCCCCTCGGGTCGGCGGGGGCAGGCCTGCTGGCGGGCGCTCAGGTGGCTGGGCTGCGCGTGTTGGACGCGGGCGTGTCGCTGGGGGTGCCGGTCTCGGCCGGCCTGCCGCCCCCGAGGGCGTCACTGGTGTGTGCCGCAAGAGACTGGTGGCTGCGCACACCAAGCTCGCGCGTTTCCCCATGTCGGCATTTGGCAGGGGGCACGCGGCGGCGACCTACGGGGTCTCGCGCATCCTGTTCCGGGCGGTGCACTGTGGCATGACCCCAGAGGCGGAGAGGCTGCTCTCCCGGTGGACGGCTGCACTGGTGGACAGGAGCGTCGGGCCGGACCCGCCTGCCGAGCTGCCGCGCTGGGCCTCCTCGGTGCCAGGTGCGCCCGCTGAGCTGCTCATGGGGCGGCCGGCGCACGGTGGGTTTGGGGCGCCGGCGTGGCGGGAGATCGTGCATGGACAGTGGGCAGTCCACCTCGCGTGCCTTTTCGGGGCGTGGGCGGCTGACGCCGCCGGGCTCCTGATGCCGGCCCCAAAGGCTGGCGACGGCGGCGGGGCTGGCGGCGGCGGCGGCGGCGGCAGCGGCGGCGGGGGGGCTGGGGGTGCTGGGGGTGGCGGTGGCGGTGGCCGGCCGGCCGAGCAGCCCGCGCCCCCGGCACGACCGGCTTGGGAGCCGTTCATGGTGGAGGTGGTGCGCCGCCTGTGCCCGGAGGCCCACCCGAGCCTTTTTGTGCTCATGGCTGGCCTCGCGCCGCGGCCCGGCACTCTTCCAGGAGGCCTCATTGGTGAGTGCATGGGCCCGGCTGTGACCGCGGCGCTGATGCCTGGGCCGCTGCAGCGCATGCTAGACGGGGTGCAGGCCCTGGGGCCGGTGGCGCGCATCCCGGGGCGCGTGCTAACTGCTGAGCTGTGGGGGGCGGAGGCGCCGCTCTGGGCCAAACCCCCTCCTGCAGCTGGAGCTGCCTGCCGCGCAGCGGACGGTTGACTGGAGGAAGCCCCCTGGTGAGGTGGCTGGGCACGCGCTTTTCAGTGCCGGCTACCCGCTGGCGTGAGGAGGGCCTCGCGCGCATGCGCAGCGCGCTCCCTGGCATGCGCACGGTTGTGGACGTGAGTGCGCTGTGGGCGTGGCTCGCTGCTGTCGACATGGTGCGCAGCACACGCACGGTCGACCATGCCTGCCTGGTGGCGTACGCCTCCGCGGCTCCGGCGCGCGCGCCGCCTGTGCTGGGGCAGCTTCGTGCGGCGCTGGCGTGCGGTGCGTACGAGGGGGGCGGTGCCTGGAGGGGGGTCCTGTGCCGCGCCCTCTTCCCAGGTGCGCCACCGCCAGTGACGTGGGGTGAGCCAGACCTGCTGTGTGTGCGGTGCACGCTCGACCCCCTCTACACCGCAGTGGCGGTCGTGCTCGCGGCGCTGCCCACTGCCTGGGTCGAGGCGGCGGCTGGTGGTGCTGCCCTCACGGTGCTCCGCCCGCTCCGCCAGTTCAGCCCCCTCCCCCAGGAGGGCGAGCGCGCTGCTGTGGTGGAGATCCTCCGCCTGGTCGGCTGGCAGCTGCCGGGTATCATCACGCCGGCTGGCTGGCGGCGTGGGCGGCCTGGCCTGCGCTCCACAGCTGCCCGACCTGCTCCCCAGCCTGCAGCTGCGGGGGGCGGCGCCGCGGGTGAGCCTCAGTGGGTGGGGTTTGCGCATGGCCCGGGCGTGGTGGGGAAGCTGACGTGCAAGCTGGCGGTGGCGCTTCAGTTGCGGGCGGTGGTGGACGAGCGGCGGGTGCGGCGGGCGGCCACAGTGGAGGCGGCTCTGGCGCTGGACCACGGGCCGCACGGGGGCCCCCGCGCGTCTGACGTGCAGGTCTGCGCGGGGCTGCGCGGCCTGGAGGCGGCGGTGCCGGAGCTGTGGCGGGTGCCGCTCCTCAATGCCCGCAAGGAGCCCATCTGGCGGCTGTGGGTGAGTGGTTTCCACAAGCAGGCTGCGCTGGGTGTGCCCGAGTGCCCGTGCGGGTGGCGGTGCAGTGAGGAGGACGGGCCGCCGGCGACGGCGTGGCGTGCGCACTGCTTCTGGGGGTGCCCGGTGGCGGAAGCGGTGGTGGTGGCGGTTGCTGCTGCCCTTCCTGCCCCTACCCCGGTTGTCACATGCTGCCAGGTGTGGCTGCTACAGCCACCCCCTGGGGTGCGGCCAGGTGTGTGGGCGGTGGTGGCCGCGCTCGTGGTGGGCGCAATGGAACGCGGCCGCTGCCACCTGTGGCGCATCACTCGCCCGCGTGATGGTGTGGTGCCCCCTGCTCGCTCGGTGGCGGTTGGGCGGGCGGGGGCGCTGGCGACGATTGATTTGTGGGACGCGCTGGCGTCTTTTGCTGCGGGCGGCGTGGTGCCGCGAGGATGGGCGGGTGTGGTGGGCCCGACCCACCCCTTCGTTGGAGTGGTGGACGGCGGGCTCACTCTGAACAAGACATCCTAGGCCCCTGGGGGGGTCTGTGAGGGGAGGTGACGTCATACGCGTGCGCTGGCGGGTGTGTTGTGGTCGCTGAGTTGAGTGTTGCGGCGGGTGTGCTACCAGCCCCGCTTCCACTGGTTTGGGGGAGGGCTTTCTGGTCCCTTCATGGTTTTATACCTTGGGCCTATCCTCCGGCCACTGGAGGGGTGGGTGTGGAGCCTGCACCGTGATGCTGCTTGCTTGGTGCCCGCCACGCCGTGGTTTGGCGCTACCGTGGGCTACCTTTGTAGCTTTACCTTTCTTTGGTGGGCCTCGTGCCTGCTCTCTAAGTCCCGCTGGAGCTTTGGAACCGAACGTGTGACCGCCGGCAGTGGATTGTAAAACTCTCATCATCATCATCAAAAAACTATAACTAAGCCAATGCAGTCATATGCCCTCAATGCCATCTATCAAAAGACCCAACCCACCTTAGCTGCCGCGCCCGTCTGCAGCGCAGCGCACACGCACACGCGCGCAAACTCGGCCGGCGTCAGCACGGCAGACGCGCCCGACGGCAGCGTCGGCGCCGCCGCCGACGCGGCCGCTGTCATTGCCGCCGCGCCCGCAGCCGCCTTGCCGACGCGCCCCGCCGCGGCCGAGCCTGCGCCCGCGGCCGCTGCTGTCGCTGCCGCCGCCTTGCCGGCGGCCGCAGCCGCGGCCGCGCCGGCGGCTACGCCTGCCGCCGTGGCCGCTGCAGCGCCCGCTGCACCCGCTGCTGTCGCCGTGAAGG